>JALJCO010004382.1:0-581265 GCA_023101725.1 Atherinomorus stipes
GCTGCAAAGGTGGCCCACTGTTTGGACTGAGACCACTGGTGCTACCCAGGTGATCAGGCACAAGATAGTAACAACTAACGACATGCCAGTGCGGTGTAGAGCCTAACGAGTGTCGCTTGAGAAAAGGACTGTGATTGAGGAGCAAATCCAGAAGATGCTCAAAGATGACGTGATCGAGCCCTCCACATCACCTTGGGCCTCACCGGTTGTCCTCACGCCGAGGAAGGATGGTACACCACGGTTTTGTGTGGATTACAGGGGGTTAAATGCCAAACACAGCATGATGCTTATCCTATGCCCCTGATACACGAGATCCTGGAGTCCCTACAAGGAGCTCAGTATTTTAGCTCACTGGATCTTCAAAGCGGATACTGGCAGGTGGCTATGGATGAGGAAGGCAAGCTCAAGACAGCGATGATCACCCATCTGGGCCTATTCCAGTTCAAAGTCATGCCCTTTGGTCTACGCAATGCTGGAGCCACCTTCCAACGCTTGATGGAGATAGTCCTGGGGGAGCTCAGGGGAAAGACTTGTTTCGTGTACATTGATGATATTATTGTGTTTTCAAAGACCCAAGAGCAACACCTGCATGACCTTGAAGCTGTGTTTGCCAAGCTCCATCAAGCGAACCTGACTCTAAATGTAAAGAAATGTCATTTGTTCCAGACACAGCTAACCTTCCTTGGACATTTGGTGTCAGGGAGGGGGGTAGAGGTTGATCCAGCAAAGGTCTCTGCCATTGTCGATTATCCACCACCAGCAGATCTAAAAAGTCTCCAGAGGTTCCTTGGGATGGTCGGCTGGTATCACAAGTTCATCCCCAGGCTGGCCGACATCACCGTGCCTTTGAACTATCTGACAAAGAGGGACGTACGATGGGAGTGGACTCCAAGCTGCCAAGCTGCTTTCGACCATCTCAAAGTTCTGTTGCGGTCGCCACCTGTCCTTGCCCAGCCTCGGCCACAGCATGTCTTCCAGGTTCACTGTGACGCCAGTGACGTGGGTCTGGGGGCCGTGCTTATGCAAAATGGTGACGGCGAGGAGCGACCTATAGCCTTTGCTTCCAGAGCTCTCCATGGTGCTGAAGTCCGCTACTCTACAGCTGAAAAAGAATGCTTGGCTGTTGTGTGGGCTGTTGAGAAATGGAAGCATTTTCTTGAAGGGGCCACTTTTGATGTATACACGGACCACAGTGCCCTGACCTGGGCGTTTAATTGTCCCAAGATGTCATCAAGGCTCACACGATGGACGCTGCGCCTCCAAGCATTTGCATTTTCGGGTGCACTATAAAAAGGCTGTTGCAATGTTGTCCCAGATGCTTTGTCACGGGCACCACCACCTGTTGTGGGTCACGTAGGGCTCGCCGTCCCTAAAACCTACTGGGCCGAGTTGCCAAGTTCTCTCCAGGATATTGCTGATGCACAGAGGTTAGACTTAACCTGTCAAGAACTTGGACCATCCGCTGAGCAGCCTAGCCCTGGTCGTGTCCACTATCAGCTTCAGCAGGATGTGTGGTACAGAGGCGTGCCCTCCAAGCACGGGGGTTACAGTTATCAGCTAGTGGTGCCTGCTGTTTTGGTTCCACAGTTTTTGGCGTACTACCATGACAGTCCTTTCGGGGACATCTCGGCAGGACGAAGACCCTGTTACGGGTCCTTCAGGTGGCTTGGTGGCCTACAGTCCGTAAAGACGTCTGGGGTCATGTACGCACCTGCAATATCTGCCAACAGTACAAGACCCCGAATGAGAGACCCGCGGGGCTCCTCCAGTCGCCAGAAGTCAAGGCTCCAGGGGAGATGATTGGGGTGGACTTTATGGGCCCGTTTCCACTGAGCAAAGATCGGAACACTATATTGATGGTGGTGGTGGACTACTACAGCAGATGGGTCGAGCTTTTTGCCATGAAAGATGCAAAAACCCCGAAAGTCTGTAAGATTCTCAAAAATGAGATCTTCACTCGATGGGGGATTCCCAAGTTCATGGTGTCAGATCGGGGGCCCCAGTTCACGAGTCAATTAATGGGCCAGATGTGCAACACATGGGGTGTGATTCAGAAGCTTACAACAGCATACCATCCCCAAACCAACATGACGGAGAGAGTCAATCGTACCCTGAAGACTATGATTGCGTCCTACGTGGGTGAAATACACCAGGATTGGGACAGATGGTTGCCTGAGTTCCGACTGGCCCTTAACACAGCAGTGCATGAAACCACAGGAGTCACTCCCGCCCTCCTGGCCCTGGGGAGAGAGTTGCAGGGACCACTCGAGAGACTCGTGTACCGAGCCCCGGCTCCACACACCCCCGCATACCAGGTCCTCCAGAGTCATGCATGGCTGCGTGAAGAAGTAGAGAAACATGTTGGGGTGTCTAAAGCCAGACAGGCCCGGCATTACGATGCACGGCGTAGGGATGTACACTTTGCGGTGGGTAGTCTGGTCTGGGTTAGAGCGCACCCACTGTCAAAAGCGGCGGCGAAGTTCTCTGCTAAACTTGCACCCAGATGGGTGGGGCCCGCCAGGGTTGTTGCGAAGTTGGGCCCTGTTAATTATCGGATATGTGGGATGACAGAGCAGGCAAGGCTAGAGACCATAAATGTGGTAGACATGAAGCCCTACTTCGGTCCGGATAAGCCGCTGGCTGGGGGGGGGACTGTAACGACCGCATTGGCCCCAACAATGGACACTCCAGCAGGGATGAACAGATCCTTTAACATGTTGGTGTCTTAATTATTTGGGCACGGGGATGATATGCTTTGTCCTGACACTGTATTATTGTGGGCGGACGGAATCCGCTATATCTGGGGGTGTGGATCACGCGCGTGAGGCGCAGGGCTACGGTGACGTCACACGCCAAACTGACCGCATGCAGGAGTCGCTGGGCCATGGAATACCGGGACTTTGGGATTATATTGGTTTTGCTCCGTTTCCATGGATGGCTGGACTAACTCCATCAGACGACGGAATGGGACAAGTCGTGAGTAACCTGGCCGACGGTGGTTTACCTGCCCGCTGCTTTGGCTGAGACTTTGTTTGGAGATCCAGCGGAGCCGGGCCCGCGGGTCTGCAGGTGAAGGGCTGTCGGGGCTGAGTCAGCTGTCAGGGCGGACTGCATATTTTGTATTAATGGACTGAATCGTTTGTGTTATACAAACGGGGGATTTGTTGATTCTGTATGGATATGATCTTTCTGTTAAAGGGCTGCGCTTGAGCGCGTGGGTGGGAGTGTATCTGATTGCACGGTGTGAGTTAAAGTAAATGATAAGATGGTGCCTAAGATGCAGATGTTTGTGTGTGTGTTATTCATCCCTGCTGATGAGTGAGATCCGCCTGCGACCTAAAAGTGTGTTGTAATTGTATTGCCTTGGAAAAGATAGGTGAACCGTTACACTTTGTACTGCATCTTTGTGTGAAAAGGGCTATATAAACAAGTTTTAGTTGATTTGAAGATCACAGCGTCTTCAGTCTTGGCTGTTATCCAGCTGAAGTTCCGGGAAGGCTACTTGTTTTCCTCAACAACCTTTTTTCCCAACAATGCTTTGCTTATAATGTTTCCCCTGAAATACACAATGTTTTTTTTCTTTCTTACACAATAAGATGTTTTACTCATATTCTGAGAAGATGAGTGTCATGTACAATGGAACAACTTGTGTTGTGAAATTCAGTAAATCAGTCCACTGACAAAGATGCACTGCTCATGAACTTGTTGAATCTAATGTGTTGTTAAGGGCTCTTGTTTTGTTTTATTCCCACTTAAATCTGAAATACTGTGATTACATGAGACATCTTTTACTCCAAATTGTAACATAGAGTTTTACTCTGCTGGCTTTTAAGTGACACAATGCAAATCTTGTGTGATATCTATGGTGACAGTGCAGATGGATTTAATTAGGAGAAGCATTTCCATGGCGAGATAGAGGAGAACAGTCACAGCACAGGTCACACTTGTCTACTGAAAACTCAAGTCTGTCACTCTTTTTCTTTCTCACAGCAAGCAGAGATGGCAGAGCCTAGAAATACGACTATGTGTTATATGTTGATGACATAGAATCTGATATAAATAGGAATCAAGGCAGCACTCTCAACTGTGGCTTAATATGCTGGATGTTCAGATTTTGATGTTTGTCCACTGCAATTCCCTCAAGCTCCTCTTTCTTTCACACCCAATTCTAAAGCCAGTCAAATCTTATTTGGCAAAAATTACATATTTGGCAAAAGAGAGCAACACAGTCATGTCAGTTCACACCTCGACAGTCTGTGATTTTTCACAGCCACCCCCAGAGTAGCCTGCTTTGACAGAATACCTCTTAAATGTGTTCCTATGAGATAAAATGCCTTCACAAGTGATTAACGGTTCCACCCCACTCCCATTCATTTCACTTCATCAGATTACTTGATTGCTTGCTAAATGGACTAACCCCCCTCCCCTCTCGGGAAATATTGGCTACTGTATGTATTTTCCTTTGGACAAAATGAAATGACTGATTTATTTTTCCTTGCAAACAGTTTTTTGATAAGGCTGAAATCTGTGAAGTGTATTTCATGTTTTGAGACATTAATCCTTTCCAACACATAAAATGTTCAGGTTTATAAAATGGTCCAGATTAGTTTTAAAGCTCCATCCATCCAACAATTTTCCATACAAACTTTATTAAATTCAGGGTTTCGGCCTGCTGGGGCTTCTTCCACTAGGCTAGAAGCAGGGCAGAACCTGTACAGGTCACCAATAGGCTACATCACTAGGCCAAATAAGACAAGCAACAACACATACTCCCACTCACTCCTGTTCAGAAGCACCAGAGTAAATGATACCAAAGTAGACGATAGATGTCATTTGATCAGAGGTCCCTGACATGCACAGGGAGAACATGCAGAAGCATGCAGCTAACCATCATACAATCATGTATTGTAGCTCCATTAGCATAATGACATTCAGAAACATATAACTTTAAAAAACAAACAAACAAACAAACAAAAAAAACATTTTGAGAATTTTTTTGTCTTGCTGTCTTGTTACAGTAAGAAGATTAGAATCATATAGTGAAGCTAAGCTGTAACGCTAGCTTAGCTATCAGGGACTGTTAGCATGAGAAATGTAAGGAAGCAGCTAGCCTGCTCAAAAACCTTTCCCAATCAATTACAGTAAGTACACGTGTCAACAGACAGGTAAGAAACACAAAGTAACATGTTCGGTATTTCCAAATTACAGCAAGCTCTGTTTCAATTTGCTTCTGTTATCAATGCTATTAAATCCCTGTTTCTGAAAACATTGTGATGCTTTGTAAATAAATGAAAACACAGTAAAATGATTCGCAAATCTCATAAAATAACATTTTATTCTCATAAGAACATGATGAATATATCAAATGCTGAAAAGAAGGTATTTTATCATTTCATGGAAAACATAATCTCATTTTGAATTAGATGGAAACAGCATAGCCTATCTAAAAAAACTGGAAAGGCTGGAAAGGTAACTGGTTCAAATCCAAAACAACTGGAGGAGCATTTAACAGCTAATTAGTATAATTTCAGTGGGTCAGTATCATGACAGATTTTTAATGGAGCATTTCAGATAGGCAGAGCTTCACAGAGTGCAGAGGTTCATCTTTGTGAACATGATCCAGGAATGCTAACATCTTCTGTGGGCCAAAGCTCATTTAAAATGGTCAGAGGCAAAGTGGAAAATCACACTGTGGTCAGATGCATCAAAATTTGAAATTATTTTGGAAATCATGGATGCTGAGTACTGCAGACTAAAGACAGTCAACAGACAGTTAAAAAACCTGCATCTCTGGTATGGAGCTTTGTGGCTGCCTATGACAGGGGTGTTCAAAATTGGCCCTCAAGGGCTGCTGTCCAACAGGTTGTGGATTTTTTCTACTGCAGCATATCTTATCTTAGCATATTTGTTGGTTTAGCTTTGATTACGGCAGCATTCGCTGTTGCATTGTTTCGATAAACTTCTGCAATGTCACAAGATGAATTCACATCCGGTGTTGCATTAATTTTTCACCAAGATCTTATGTTGATGATGGGAGAGCCTGACCACTGCGCAAAACCTTTTCTAGCACATCCCAAAGATTGTTAATAGGATTCAAGTCTGGATTCTGTGGCGGCTAATCCATGTGTGAAAATGATGTCTCATGCTTCCTTAACCAGTCTTTCACAATTTGAACCCAATGAATCCTAGTATTGTCATCTTAGCATCCATGCCATTAGAATGAAAAAAAAAAATCCATTGATGGAATAATCTGGTCATTCAGTATATCAAGTTATTAGCTGATGTCATTATGTGGGCAAGTAATGTTCCTGAACCCAGACCTGACCGACTGCAGCAAACTAAGATCAGCAATGAACATATTGTAAGTGGACCCAATTGTGCACGTACAGCCAAGATCTGCTGAGCGACAGAAAAATATGCAACACAAACTGCAGTATCAACCAAATGTTAAAGGGTAATATCATTATGAGAAATTATACCACAAGGTCTAGGATGAAATAAGACATCTCTTCGATGTCTGTCTTAAAAACTTTAAGACAGTAATATCAGTGTCATATTCCTGTGAAAAGTCAAATCAGAGTAAATGTACAATTTCTTCCTCAGCTGGACTTCAGTGAGTGGCTATACTATAGATGTCACGCCTTTTCTCTGGTAAAACTCCTCAAATGCACTTTTAAAATGACATGAACCCAAAATATAAGCTGCTCATAGCCAAGTGAGATCTGATGGAGTGATGCTAAGCACTCATCTTTCTCCCAGGAGATGAAATAAGTCCAACACCTTTGCATGCTCCTGATTTTATGTGCTAAAGACACTGACTTTGCTTTTCACAGTGTATGATTAAATTGAATTCTGCCATCTCTTAAGGGGCTTTTTCACTTTAGGGGGTTAGTGATGCGGGTCAAATGAACAGATCCCTTGCTGTCGGGGTGTAGTCATGTGTGAATTAAATTCTTCATCACTTAGCAGAGGCTTTGGAAGCTATGCAAGTTAATTGTTATGGTCTTCTACAAGTACAATATACACATGGACTTACATGGATTTTTTTTTTTTTTGTACCAAATACAAATGGACATTCCACTCTCAAAGGTATTTTATCTTCTTTCCAGTTTCTTCTCTCAAGTCAACAGTGGGCTTAATGTGTTTTTTTCCTTTCTAATTGTAGTCTATTAATCCAATCTGTTGGTCGAAGCTGCGAGACACAAGAAACTGGCAAAGGGGGGTAAAAGTAGAAGGAAGCAATCAGGCTTCAAGCTTAAGCATCTAAGAACAGGCTAATGCTCTTTTAAAAGCGAAACAACACTCGAGTTCTTCAGCAGTCGCCAAGTCTGGAAGAGAGAGACAGAGAGAGAGAAAAAACTATCTCTGCTTCTGCATAATTCATTACTGATGTGGTGATGATGTGCTTGGTCAGACAGACAAGCAACTACCCTGGAAATGGAAATTTATGTTAGATTGATGCAGCACACACACAGTGTTAATCATCTAAATCATTGAGCTGATGCCTTATTCAGCCTTGATAAAACATATTCATCAGGGAATGTCTCTTGATGTGGTTGCGCTGCCACACACGGGGTGTATCCCTTCTGAACTTCATTCTGCTTTTCCTTTGATGTCACTACGAGTTCTGACTCAACATGCTGCTCCCTGCTGATACAGTACAAGTTACTTCTATTCAACTCTTAGCCCTCCTCAGCAGATAAAGGTAACCAGATCTCGACATTCTAGGCAAATGTTACAGAGCTATAACACAATGAATGCGCAAAACAGCGTACCTGCTTATTGAGCAATGTTAGCACTAGATGCAGATGCTGTTGTCCAGTTTTCACTATGCAGCTATGGAGGATGCTGTATCTTCGATGCACGGTGCCAGCCTGGTTGGGCACCAGAGCGCTGTGGGTGCAGAGTTCCAGCGAATGCCAGAGCAGAGGGATGTTCCGGCAGTGAGCCAAGTCACTGACCTTTCCAGCATGCCGATCGATAAGGCTCAGCCTCGCAGGGCTCCGGAAATCTCTCAGCAGAGTGTGAAGAAGCAGAAGAGTCACACAGTCAGATAATGGCTAATTGCTTGTGGTTGCTAACCTCAGAAACCCCTGCTGGGTGGATCACTGTGGTAGCACCCAGCTTTTCTGCTCCAGGGCACTTCCGTGGAGTGTGGAACCCTAAATCACTTGAGGCAGTGGGTTAAAGTGTTGTGTTTCTACTTAGTCTCATTATGTGGCATATACTTTATAAAGTGTGTATGCAAACAATCATACATTATAACAACAGTACACTCTCTACCTCCTAAATACACTCTTCCAAATGTGTGTTACATAAACACAGAATGTACACAGAAAAGGGCATTTGCTGCAGACACATAAAAATGCATATGACAGCCTTCTTTTCATTTGCAAAAAACAATAAGCTACAGGTTTTCACATCACTCTATATAAATGCCCACTTCAGTGTTCCAAAGTGACAGGTGAGCAATGCTCAGTGGGTAGTGTAATAGAAATGGTGCATGTAGGACTGTGCTCATGAAGTCTGCTTGCTGGTAATGAGCCTGCAGACATGTAGATGAGTAGCAGTGAGCAGGGCCAACTCCTCTGACTGCCTAACTCTGCTTTCATCGCCCTGCTTTCATCAAGCTCAAGTGCCACAGCTATTAGACCTTTGTGCAATGCTTGAAGGGGGTGAAGCTGAATGTGCCAGCACGGTTGGCTAGGTTACCTCCAAACTGCTTCCCACAGCAGCTCTTTGATTGACTGCACAAAATGATGATTAGCCTTAAGCTTTTTGATTTCTTCAACATTTTGCATGAATAAATGTGGTCCCCTCCTTTTTCATTTTTGCATCATGCTTCACCTTTGAATCCTTTTCAAGTGAAGTTACACGGACAAGTGATTTATTTAAGCACATCTGAACCACATAGCACAGTGAACGTATCACTTATTCTCAAACTTTCAGCCGGGAATTGTGAACCCTTTTACAAATATGTAGGGTTTCTAGGGAAAATGTAAATTTAAACAAAATTTGAAATATTTGCTAATCTCATAAAGCAACATTTAACTGACAAAAGAATATAGAAAACATGCCAAATGTTAAGAAGTTACATGTTTTACTATGTCATGACAAAACTGAACTCATCCAGAGTCTCATGACAGCATGTCTGAAGAAAGTTAAGAGGAGAGAAACAAAAACTTGGAAAGGTAAGTAATAAAGACAAAACATGAGGCGCATATCATAACAACAGATCAGTAATGGATATACTGTAAAAAAGAGGCTCATTGCATGGGTCGGAAACACTTCCAGGAATCAGTTTATGAACACAGTTTGTCAAACCATTATGATGATTCTCTTAAAGGATATTTGACCTCAAAGGACAAATAAAGTCTGATTTGAACTGAACTGGACAGTCACTATCATGCAAAGAAGTTACGTGAACATGATTTAGAAGCGCCTGAGCTTCCTTATGGTTACTGCTCATTTAAAATGAACTGAAGCAAAGTGGAAAACTTTTTTTTGTGGACGGATGAATCAAAATTTGAAATTTTATTTTAAAAACCACGGACAGTGTCCTGCAGACTAAAGAGGAGAAGGACTACCCTGCTTGTTAACAATGGACAGTTCAGAAGCTTGCATCGTTGATGGTGCAAGGTTGCATTCATGGCTGTGGAGATGGTTTCTTTAACCATTGATGGGAAGGCTTATCAATACTTAAGCTCTTAGAGCAATGTACTGTATGCTCTCATTCAGATGACATGTTTATTAAGGAGCATATTTCAGCAAATCAGTATGCTAAAGCGTAAACTGCATTTATTACAACATCATGAAAAATGTGGGTGCTGGCCTGCCTGCATGTTAGATCTTTCACCAAGTAAAAACATTTGGTGCATCATGAAACACAAATTGTGACAAAGATGAGAACTATTGAGCCGCTAAGATAAGAATGAAACAGAAGTGCTCTTACAAAGGTCCAGCAGATGGTCTCCTTGGTTTCCAAATATTTGAGTCATAAACAGAAGAGGAGGTGCTATCCAGTAAACCTGACCATGTCACAGGTGTTTTATAAGTGCTGAGGTCATCAAAGTTATGATGAATTGATATATTTTTAAATAAATCTATAAAATGTCTTTCAGTATCTGAAATGTTTTCTTGTTTTATTGTGAATTAAATATCTGCTCATGAGATAGCCAAACAACTGCTTTCTGTTTGAATCTTTTTTAAGTTTCATGCTTACCAATTCTTTTGGGACGCCAGGTTATCAAATAGGAGCTGAAACAAACACTTTGACAACAGATTTATTTTCTTTTCTTTTCTTTTATTTCATTTTCCTTCTTTTCTTTTTCTTTTTTTTTTATATAAAGGCAGATCATGGTACACAGAATCTTTTACTCTACAACCCTTCTGAATGAATGTGCTGCTCATGAACCGAATGTTTATCCTTCAATCAAATTTTTGTCCACACTTGTGTTGCAGTTTTGACATTTTCTACCATTAATCACTTTTTGCCTCAATTTTTGTGAAGGTGATGGGCTATGACTGGGTTATGGATTCAGAGCATCTTATATCCATTTCTAGAGCCGGCAGGTCAGAGTGGCAGTTTTGATGGGGGTCATTACTGCTACAGGTACAGTATGCAGTTTTCTCTCTCTAGCCGGATGCTTTAACGACGGAAATACACAAAAGATGCGATAAAAGACATCTGAACACAAAATCTATTAAGCGGAAACAGCTAGAAGCAGACTAAGGAGCTCCTGCCAGAGAAGAGTTGGTGAGTGAGTGGCAAGTAGCCTGGCCCCGGGGACTTCTAATAAAGAGTCTGCTTGCCTCTTAATCGATCCAGCCACATCAGCTGATCTGATTCCCGATTGACTGGAAGACGGGGAGGAGGGACTCAATGGGTACCAAGGTAGGGCCATATACCAGAAGACAGAAACTTCATGGTCTGTTCAGGTGTTTTGAAAGAAGAAATCTGGATGTGCGTGGTTTGTGAATTAAAGGTGGATTTGTAACTGTACTCTTCCACAGTTTTTGCCACATAGCCTACCAAGGAGCAACGAAAGCAGCTTTGCTGTCTGTCAATTCATGACTGACTCCTTTCATTTGAACCAAAAAAATCCCGTGAATTTACTAGAAAATAGAAGACAAATAACAAAGTGCATCCTAGTATGTACCTTAATTTTGCATCAGATTTAAATCCATAACTACCCAAGAGCTGTCTTAAAAAACTAATAAAAAAAGAGTCCCATCTATTGTACAAAGAAGTATCACTCAACATTTTGTGTTACTACTAATTTTCCACCTTGCTTTTAGTATACTTTTATTATCTTTTATGATGAAATGAAATGAAATTTCATTTTATTTTCATTTTTTGCAATTGCAGTATAGTGTCCTTTTTTATTACAGTAAAATACTATTACATTGTTATATTAAATTATGGATGTAGTCACTGTCATTATCACTATTATTACCAGTGGCATAATTATCATGATTATCATTATGTTACTATTCTTACTATGGTTCTTTTTCTTATAATTGTGATTACTACAAATACTGTTACTGTAAAATTAACATTTATCATCATTGCCACCTCCATTTAACAACAATTTAATGATGACCACTATCTATAGTCAGATATATTTGACACATTAATATGACTATGCATAATCCCAACACTTGCCAGGTCCCGTTTTGAATTATAATTCTCTTTTTTTTTTTTATGACAATTACTTGCTGATTCATTTAGTTTTCTTCCTTTCTTCTCTTTTTTCCAGCCCACTTTTTTTTTTTTTTACATTTTTCCTCTTTTTTAACCTGTTACATAAACACTTGTATAATGCACAGTAATTATTGTTACAACTCGCAATAAAAAAGAGAACGTTATTAAAATGTCTAATTATGTATCTCAGCAGCTTTGTGCATAGGTGTTTTATAGAATATAATATTATAGAAATTATTTTTTCCAAAATCGATTGATACTTGTAGCTTTGTTTTCTCTACGTTTAATTTTTTAGTTATCTTATTTCATTTATTATTATTATTATTTTATTATTATTATTATTTTATTATTTTACATAAAAAGCTCCTTTAAAATTGGTCACTAAGTACTTTAAATCATGTACAGCCAGATCAAAGTAGGTGTCCTTAAGTATGTGAGTCAGTTGTCTTTAGTGCTTAACCTCTTTTTGATCTTTTTTTAGAGCACATATAAAGAATAGACAACAGCTGTCCACCTGTCACACGATTAGACAGCATTTCTTAGCCACTGTCCAGCATAACCTACTTCCACACACACAAAGATGTGTTCCCAGCACTACAGAGGACACAATATTGATTTGCACATGCTCATTCCCTCCAGACATAATCAGCCACAACTACAAATGACCTTATTCGAATTCTTACCCTGACCCTGAAAATTATTCATGCTCAAATTTGGAACAATTGCTTGTTGGTACTTGCTGTTTTTTTCTCAAAGGAATAGGAACCCCCACAGTGTGACAGTGTGAACACATTTAGGTCCCCACAACATGACTAAAAAATACACCCACAGACACACACACCTCAGCCATCACAGATGCTTCTTCAAGCTCATTATTTCTGGGACTGACAGCGTGGGGCTTGTTGTGTTGGTTGGGTAATGCATCTTAAGCCCGGCTATCAAATATGAATGAAGCACTGACTTCCTCATCTATCTTTCATGGCCTTCATTTGTTAAGCTATTTGCCTGCAAAAATATTTTTGGATGTTCCCTACTGTTGTGAATAATGCGCTCAAACAGCAGTCAGTCCATTATAAAATTGAACATACTGTTCTCGATTGTGGGTGTTATGGTGCAGAGGGTATTAGGTTAAATTATTTGTGTGAATAGGTTTTTACAGTCATATCTAAAAATCCAATGTGTGTTTTTCATTATGATTAAGAATGCATTATAAACAGTAAAATAAACTGCTGTGCAGGAGAGTGTGAAATCACAATATATTTTGTATCATGAATGTATATGTTTGTTCCCTTTCAGTGATTTTTTAGTGTATCTTGTTGTGTGAGCAGGCATGTTTGCAAGGCTGCATGTGGATGTGTGCCTGAGTGTGTTTTTATCATTTTCCATACATAAATTAGAGGGTGCGTGCATGCATACATTTTAAATACATTCTATTTTTAAACAGGTTTGCAAATGTAGACATAGGTCCTCCATTTTACTAGGGAATATGGCTGAACGTGGATTATATAACCTGTCAATATTTGCATATAAGTACATGGTAAATGATGGCTTGTTTATAAATAAAACTTAGCTCATCAACACATGGTAACTCAGAGGTTCTCATGAACACTGAGCTGCCGAAGATGCTCACTGTGATTACAGGAGAATCTTCTCACAGAGTGAAGTTCAGATGAGTATGTGGATGAATTATTTAATGAAGATGTGGAAAAAGCTCTCCAATAATGTTGCAGAGGCACTCAGAATGAAAGACACACAAAACAAGCATTTAGTAAGCAGATATAAATTACATCTAATTATTGTCTTTTTGCAGCTATTTTCACAGTTTCATATCAGTTTGTGGGGACTTTGCATTTCCTTGTGCTTTTGTTTCTCACATTTGGGTCATTGTTGGTTATTTGTGCCTCATTTTCATCATTTGATATTTTTTGTGGTTGTGTTGTTGCCATCTTTTGGCAGTTTAACACCTCTTTTTTCTCTAATTTCCTGTGTTCATTTGTGCAAGCATGCATGTGGTTTTTTTTTTTTTTTTTTTGTTTGACATTTTTTGGACTTTTTAACAGATCTTAATGTGTGTGCTTCATTGACCAATATTTGTCTGATATGATCATTTTTTAAACTTAATTAAAACTGTTTTGATCACCAGCTTGGCAATGTTGCACCCAATGGGCTATATGCACAACTCCACTACATCCTGAATTTAGTAGTGCTCCTCTGTTTCCTGTCTATCATTATTGGACAAACTGATTAATCTAGGTATGTCTGGCCATTGTTGTCATGGTTACTGAGGTCAGGCACACCTGGATTAATCAGTTTGTCCAATAGGAAGTAGTGGAGTTGTACATATAGCCCATTGGGTGCAACATTGCCAAGCTGGAGATCAGAACAGTTTTAATTGAGTTAAAAAAAAAAAGATCATGGAGTTATCTGACAATTCTTCAATGTTGCATTACATAATAATTACATATTAGTTATTTTGTATGTCACTATTCTGTGACATTCTTTATTGTTGGGTTTTGGTACATTTGTACATTAATTAGCATTTCCTCATGGTTCTTTTTCCCTCTTACATTTTGGTCACTTTACACCTCATTTTAAACATTATCCTGTAAATAGGTTTGTGGTCTTTTTTTTTCTCTTTTTGTGTATTGCATCTTTTTTATTTCAATGTTATGACTTTGAGGCTAGTTTTTGAGCTCCATTTAGTCTACTCCTGTGAACAGATTTGTTTTTGTCTCTCTTTCTCAGATATATACCAAATTGATAATATTAGTACATCACTGACTCTCAGGGCCCTGGGTCTGTGCCCACTAAGCACATTCAGTAATCTGTCCATGGAAATAGAAAAGTTGCCTTGTTTTCACTGTGCCGGAAAAATGAAAGAAAAAGTCTTTCATTTACTTCAAAACATACATTTGAGCACAGCTTTTTATAACCGTTGATGGAGGACTGTTTTAGTTAGATTATCTGAGGTGTCCTGGGTATAAGGAAACTAGAAAAACAGCTGAGACTGAGCAGTGTCTGCATAAGCGCAAGAGCCTTGACAATGAACTGTGCAGCTCACATTGCTGAGCCACCAAGAAGAAGCTGCCTGCAAGCAATCCACAAGCAATCAATGATCAATACACACAGCGGTGCTCAGAGAGGTTAGGCATCTCTTGTGTCCATTAATGCCTTCACCAGTGAAGAGTAACAGCTTCCCCGAGTGCTCCTCATTCACCATGTGGAGTAATCTTTTTTCATGGCCACACCAATCAGTGCACACACATACACTCATGCTTCTTTTTTTTTTTGTTTGTTTGTTTTACTGTTTTGCTTATTCTTCTCTAAGTTCTTTTCCCCACAGCCTTCTCAGTACCCTGCTTTTATTCTCCTGAAAGATCTTTTTACAACAATTTGGACAATCATTTTGTGTGTGGATTGAAACCGTGCAGAGATGATGGTGAGAGATAGCATATGAGATTTTTTTTTGCTATGTTTGCCTGTGAGCATGTTTGTGTAAGTCAGTTCACTGGTGCTTGCTTTTGTGTGAATGCATCCCTCCATACCCACTAATTAGAGTGACAGTTTTTATTAATAGTTTGGAAGCTAGCGTGCAATAGCGTGACTCTGGCTTTTTTTTTTTTTTTTTTTGTACTAGCTTGTTTATTGGCTGCCTTGCCACCGCGGGCCCTAATTATCAAACTGATGATCTGACATCCGACCACTAAAACAGAGACGACACATTGACATATTGTCGCTTCTGACTTTAGACTGGACCTCTTCAAACCTGAGGTTATACTGGTTTCCACAGACTTGTCTACTGAGATCTAAGCGTGTCTAAAAAATGCTCAGAGCCCAGATTAGAAAAAAAAAAATATGATTATATAAAATATTTGACAGGGACATGTATTAAGTCTAGAAGCAATTATAGAAGTTTTAGGTTATACAGTACAAGTCAGGAAGCAGAGATCAGTGTTTAATAATAGGACAACAAGCTGTGCGTGGCTGTAATCAACCTTCCACTGATGCTATTACCAAAACATCATGTGGATATTGTCATTTATTGTGTGTTGCCACAGTGAAAATCAGGAATACAGCCTTTTCTTTTTCTTTTTTTTTGTTACACATTGCAGCTTTAAGCTTGTGACAAATGTAAAAAATGCATAAATCAAAGAATGTCATATCACATATCAAAAGACCAGAAATATCTCAATATTATTTGTTGGTTTATATCTATTTTTCAACTAATCTATTGCACACTATTGTGCTGCACAAAATATTTCAAGGCAAATGTTTTCAGTAAAAATCCTTGCTTAACAAACACATTCTTAACATCAGCTCAGTTTTAATCTTGTTAACCTAAAGGCACGTGGAATTGCTGTTAAAATGATCAGCTTTGCTGGGGAGCAGCTAGGTTGTAGATGACGTTTAAAACATTCATTGTAAGTGTGATTATGTAAGTCACAGATCATGCTATTACTAGGACTTGACGGTAATCAAAATAGCGTCCTCCCACGGCATAGCCACCGCTGAAGCTCTTTTGAAGGCAGTGCCCTACTTTATACTATCTTCTCTCATGTTCTTGATTTAATTTCAGAATGGAATAAGAAAGGCGACGATAACCTCTTCTGATCAGGCCAAATGTGGCTTGTCTGTATAAGGTTATCTTTCCTGGGTGCATGACAGAGAGAGCCTTTAAGATTTTTTTACCCCCTCTCTGATGCATTTGCTCTGGAATCTCTGGTTAACAGTTTCTAAAGGTTGAACAGTCAATTTATTTTTAAGCTTATTTTCTGCAATCTCTTCACAGTTGTTGCCCTCTTCAAGCAGCCATCTTCACGGTGAAGCTAATTTGCTTTGTTTTTAAATTTTGCTGTAAAAGTCTATGCAAATTTCACAGTTAAGTGAATGTTATGCTTTCATTGATACAAGCCATTCTTTGATAACTCTTATAGGTCACTTCACTCACAAATATCTGCTTTACTAAGACTGGAAAAAAATGTATTAAAATCAAAGAAGAGATAAATAGATCTGCCATTTGTCATGGTCAAGATCAAGATACTGCAAAGAGAAAGATGTGTCCAACTGCCGGGAAGTTACTACTGGTGACCATAATTATTTAAAAACCACTTTACTGTGGGTTTTCATCAAAGACTGCAGAAAATATGGATGTAGTGTCCGGTCACTTCTGAATAAGGGAAAGTGAAGCCAGTTGGGCGTGTCCCACCGTCACCATCTAGCCGTGTCACGTGTGTCGTCACTCCCTGAAAATAATGAAATGGGCAAGCGCCTCGGAGCAAATGATTGACAGCGAACGTACTCTGGGCTAAATGCAAAACCGAGCTAACTCGAAACTAACAGGAAATAACAAAGATTAGCCTCCTGAGCGGCGGGATAACGGTAAGACATGTTTGGACTCTGCTGTAGACTGAGAACAAGCAAGGAGCTAAAAGTTAGCCACCGGCCACCAGGCATGTCAATCAAAAGGATACGCCCCTAATATGTATAATTTCAAGATTAAATAACATCTAAATGGATGAGTTATAAAAAATTCACCCTTCTCACAGTTGACATGAAGGTAAACTTGACATTAAACCTAAAATGATTTTTTGAACCAGGCTGTAAACATGTTTTGGAGCCAGGCCCTAGCGGATGAAGAAAGAATTACAATGTTTGCGCAACGCAAAAGTGGGCTCACTGTTCTCCAGCGGAGTTTGCCCCTTGGTCTTCACCTGGTTTACATGAAGCTGGACTTTCTGATGCAACTTTATTTCACACAATTTTACCACCAAATTCAGGGCCAATATGATCAGTTACCTTATACCCCAATCTTAACCAAACTATAACAGTTTTAAAGATGAATAGTAGAGAAAAAAAACTAAACAACATATAATAATAAGTTGGAACCATGATGACTTCAACCACCTAAAGACACACTTGAGGGTCTGTATTGTGTTTCCTTTCAGCTGAACACCTTTGTTGACAGTCAGTGACAGTAAATGTTATTAATTTAACCTATGCATGTCCTGTGGCAGGAAAAGAAATATCTGTCATGAAGAAGGCCTGGTGATCATTGCTTTATCAGTGAGTAATCCCACGTGAAGCCCACACTGGTGGCTTTAACTATACTATTTTAAAAAGTTTAATACTCGTGTTTTAATTTTTTTGGGGGGAGAGAAAAGTGTGAGAAATGTGAACATCATTTCTCCCATTCTGCTACAGGTACTTGAAGAGGATAACAAGGATGACTTTGAACAAAGTTGAGCACAGCTTATGCCTTAAGTTAACTGACGAGTTCCCTTAAGAAAAATTGCATATGTCAGAACTTCAAAGGGACCATAAAATGAATTTTTTCTCATGTCAGCACAGTTCCACAGCTGACCGAACTGCTGAGGAGCAAGGCCACTGGTCTTTGTGAGGCTGGCCCGAGCAGGACAAACATAGCCAGTCAAATGAAAGTCAATTATTTCCCGGTTGTGGTGTAACCTTGCTGAGGCTGTTGCAGATAAACACTAAGGAGAACAGACGTTTGCTGTTGGTCAGTATCCACAAGTTTGTATTGGTTATGTATGAAATGGATTTATTGCCACCATGACACACTGCTGCTAGTGTGGGACATAGGGGATATAAGGTCTGTTTAATTAAAAAAAAAAAAAAAAGTGTTCAAGAGAAAGATATTAATAGCAAAATATTCTGTTTAGATAATTATTTGTGTTCATAAATGATAACAGTGATAAGTTTTGAATTTGGTCAATTTTTATTTGATATTTGACGTCCCTCATCTGGGAAAATTGAAGAAATTTGGCAGAAAATATTTTAACATATCAGAAACACAGCTAGCTAGCTATGAATGAATGACATGAAATAATGAAGTAATGCATAATATTAACATGCTACAGTATTTGTAACACCTATGAATTTCCCTAAAAGAAATGCCTGTGACTGAAAATGTTCATAGGAGATTAATTAACACTTTATTCCATCCTCGTCCTGTTCATCTGCATTTTGAACCAATTAAAGACCACCGATGGATATGTAATTATTCAGTTTGCTTTTCTTAGTCCAATGACTGCAATGTCTTGTAGTTTTTAGTCATTATATTGCATTTTATACATATTCTCAGCTACTGGATGTTTAAAATATGAAGAATTTGCCAGCTGTCTTCATTTAATTTAACAACAACTTAGCACACAATATGCAACACAGGAACTTTGATCTAACACATTTAAACACATAGCTGTTATCCAACTTGATGCAAGGACAGCCGATGAGTAAAGCGAAGTATGTGATGATGTTAAAACCATGGTGGTGTGTTGGTTTATGTGCAACAATGCACCGCTTGTTTGTGAGGGAGACAAAAGGTAAACAGGTTATCCACAAATGATAAAAAACAAAAACATATGTACATGACAAGGAAATTACACAGCCAACCATCCTAATCAAATCCCACCTATTCAGACCCCAGAGAAATCTCCTTGTGGATAGTCGGCCCTGTTTTCATGTTTTCCAAGCTCATAAAACATGCATTCTGGAACATGCTCTGGTGGAGAATCACTCTAACTTGTTGGTATGCATGGAGTTTGCAGGACTGTGACTTCTGATTCTGAAACCAATTATTCAAATAGCTGCCACTGTAACTGGCAGGGCAAGCGTGTCGAGAACAAAGAGAGAGAGGGAAAAAAAAAGCTTCTGAGAGATTCATAATAAAATTTTCCCGACTATGTAGTTGATTCACTTGTAGGTGCCATTTCAAGATGAAGTCTGTTGTCCTTGAGAGGATCAGTCATGTGTGAGATGACTGAACCAAGGTGTTGATCTGGGATAAATGACAGTTTGTTGTATCTTTCATATCGAAGAGAATCAAAATAAAGACTCCTTCTTACCGTTTTCACTTTCAAAGATATGAAATGTGATGCCAAATCAAATCAAGCCTTGATTACCTCTAAGCGGAACTTTAAAGAGTGTCCCAGGGCTGCGACACAGTAAATTAGTGACACGGATGAATAAACTGCCTAACCTTTTCCCCTCTCCTCTACTTGCTCTCTGCAAAGATGTTAATCACAACTACAGGGAGGAACGTACTGAATGGGTTTCCATGAAACTGACATTAAGTTTATTAATTATCTGTCAGGCTGCTCATCTGCATTCTGTAAACAACTCACTAAATATGTACATGGATTTCCCTTTAATGAGCAAAGCAATCTGAGCCATGAATATGAAAAATCATTTTTCATATGGCCTGTTCGGAATACCTGGCATTTAGGATTCATAGAACGTCTTGTGCAATGTCAGAGTTTTGTCCTGAGATCATCAAATTTATCTGTGGGTGACATATTAACAAGTCATTACACGTTGGAAAGAAGGTGTTTTTTCAGTGTAATCACCTTGAATTTTATCAGTCTTTATTTTGTGTCTTGATTTTTG
The DNA here is from genome assembly GCA_023101725.1 of Atherinomorus stipes. Taxonomy (NCBI): domain Eukaryota; kingdom Metazoa; phylum Chordata; class Actinopteri; order Atheriniformes; family Atherinidae; genus Atherinomorus; species Atherinomorus stipes. Next base: position 20,108 of record JALJCO010004382.1, read on the forward strand.
TAATAATGGACTTAATGCAATGACACACATTCATAGGACTGATAAACTGATGTCTTATGAGCTCCATTCATTAAATTTTTGGTCATGAAAATTTCATCTGATTGCTCAAGTGCCAACATCTGCATAATCATTTCAGTGTGTGTCCTCCCTACCACACAAGTATGTTCTAATTAGTAGTAATATATTGGCTTGACATCTTCTTTAGTGAGGATGGGTAGATTGCACGGCTGTGATTGAAAGCTAAATGAATGATTCATAATGTGAAATGCGATGGGCATCTTCATTTGGGACTCTACGATAATCGCTAGCTTGAAAGCATTTCTACATGAGAATCTAAAACTGTATGTTGATTGTACCTGCAAATAGGTTTTGAAAATGATCTTATAGTATACGCTGCAGTAAATTTGCTAATTAAAGAGCTTTTTCCAAAGGTTCAAATTTCCAATAAACCCGCAATTATTCCAAAAATTGAGTTTGCTGTTTGATATGTTCCCCACGCTGTTTGCAACTAATATGTCACATTCTAAGCTGTCTTGGTGTTGGAAAAAATGTTTCGAGCAAGGAAGGATGCCGTGTTGTGCTAAACAAACAGATGGGATGTCAGCTCGACCTACTTCTTCATCTGGACTTTCAGTGTAGAAAAGACGGATAACTGCAGAGAGAAGAAAACATGATGACTTTATTGTGTGGTTCAAAAAATACATAAAATGCTTGTCTTTATCTGGACACTCTTTGAGTCATTAATTGGAGCAAACCTTCCTTGCTTGTCATCCTCATTTTTGGGGGTGGAGGTAAATTAGGTGGCTGATTTGTGTGACCTCAGAAGTCAAGACATGGATGAGTATAGTTATCAGCCTCAAATGATAAAACTCTCTCCATCTTGGGTTATTTAGGTTGGAACTGGCTGGATGTTTTGTTGACAGAGAGACTCTGTGGATGGGAGAGAGACAGATCGTCCAGCAGGCCTCCAGGGCAACAGCCAGTTTCTTTCTGTGTTGTGAGTGTGTAGAGCGGCTTTGTGATAAATGGCCTGTATTTTGAAAAGTCAAGAGGGCCAGCTCTGTAAATCCAACCATAACAGATTTATGTTATAAGCCTTTTTATGAAGATAGAGAAAATTGTCTTTGTTACAGGCTGGATATTTACCATAAAAAGCAAATGCCTAGTTTTGACAGCACAGAATAACTGCACATGCGCAACATTTTCTGAAGAACAATGAAAATACTTTGCTGTTATCTCCATGTCTGTACATGAAAATGAGTTGATTTCAGTCACCTGTGTTTGAGTCATGTAAGCAAAGTTTACACCTGTTTTCATCCAGCAAGGCAATACTGTATGTTATCCCTGTGCCACTTTTATGCCCATGCATCACAAAAATGCACCATTACCCACTTGATGTTGATGAGTATTGTGCATGGTCACATAAGTGAATATGTAAAACTTTAAATACCTCATTTTAAAAACACTCTACCAGCTTATGACTTCAAAGGCCTATGCATATAATCCACATGTAGAACAGAGTTACTGCCTGGCAGCACATTTCGTTCTTTTTTTCTTTACTTTTCATGTGTGATTAACAAAATACTGAAACATGTCGCAACCTATTGCAATAATAGCTTTTTTGTCTCCTTTTTGTTACATGAGAAATGTAATCTATATGTATATGGCCAGAATAAAAAATGTGCATATACTGCCCTGGGGAAATAGAGGTAATGGGTTTGTGTACACATGTCAGCAAGAGTGGAATACATTTTCAGCTGGGCCAGAGCACAGAACAATGCGGAGTAGGATTCAGCACCATGGACAGCGCCAAAAGGCCCCGACTTACAGCATGCGCGCTCTGTCCTTTACTTTTTTCAAGCCATGGCTGAAGACCCTGCCTCCCGAGTATTTTTCGGTATGGGCTGATGGTATTAACAATGGCTCATCCGGTTCTTTTGGTTCAGAGAAGTTCACTTCATGAACCTTTCTTGGGACATCCTCATATTTGAGCTGAATGTTGCGCTTAACTGACATCTTACGAAATTTACATCATGTACCATTTATGTACTGAGGAATATTTATGTATTCTTGAAATATTCTATAAATCTTGGTAACAAATCTCTTTTCTTTCTCAGATTAAGAGGCGCACAGATGGCTATTGTTATTAATGGTCACATTTACTGCGGCAGATGCAGCAGATGAAGAGCTGGAGTCAAACGCTGCTTGTGGAAACAATCCAATCTGGAGGATCAACATTCCAATGTGTCCAAAAATGTACCTCGAAAATATTTCTCTTTGACAGCATATATTTCAGCTGGTCTGCTCCATTTTAGGATTAAAACGTCGTCTTTCTCCAAAACATGGAAGCCTAGTAAATCACCCTTGGATGTCAAGCGGCTGAATCTGCCCTGCGTAAAGCCTATGCAGCCTTTCCCACCACGCTCTTGTATCCATCTCCTCTTCCTCCCCCTCCCCTCCTCGTTTCCTTTCCTCCACATTCAGTGCTCCCTCTTGCGCGCACGGTGAGCAGCAGCAGCAGCAGCAGCATCGGCTTCAGCGCTTCTCTGACGCACTGTCGGAGATGAGCATCCCAGTCCCGCAGGCTGTCAAGACAGTCTCTCGACATCTCCACATCGGACTTCTGCGGTCAAGCGTTTAACTTCAACTCTGTTTGTCTATTTCCTACAGTCCTCTCTTTTCTCGGTTGTTTTTTTTTTCTCCTCATTTTTCTCTTTCTGAGCGCTGTTTTTGGCGATGCCCACAGTTGATGTTTCTTGGCTGGGAATTTACTTCGGAGGAAAGAACTGACAAGAAGAGTGATTGATTTCTATCTACACTCATCCGCGCGCTTTTAATTCCTGTTTCTGGGGCATCATTCAAGAACATCTTGTGATAACTGGTTTAATCAAAGGTGAGACGGGGTGTTAATTAGAGAGGCTGTTTTGTCAGGAGATCGTTTCGATGACGGAGTAGCTCAGAGCTCCATCTGCAACGCGACTCTGAGCCATTGGAATATTCTTACAGAGGTGCTATAATACAGTCGAAATATTGTCTCAATTTACAGCCATAATCCACACAACCGGTTTGCCCACTGCAGGGGCTGCTGCAGCTTTCTGTTTCAATCCGAATTTGTCTTGACGGGTGGGCGTCTGAGCATCCCGGACGAGCCCAATTTTGCGATGCCCAAACAGTGAGGGAACGGTGGGATTTCATTTGGTCACCACGCACGGTAGCATGGCTCCAGCCCGGAGGGACAGCAGCGGCTGGGAGATGTTCCTCCCTACGGGATGCCTGCTCCTCTCTGTTTTGCTATTTCACCCAGCTCTAGCTAAGGTGTGCAACGACCGCACCAAACACGGACAGGACAACAGCTGGTTCACCAGGGACGGAGAAAAGTTGCCCATAATGGTTCTTATGCCCATGAACGAGTCGGCTCTGATGAGCAGCATCAGCCAAGGGATCGAACCGGCGGTCCAGCTGGCTATCCAGCACATACGGGAGTCCAGGAAGTACTCTTTCTCACTCATCACCAAAATCTACGACACCGAGGTAAATATGCTTAATCCTTTCACTCAGCTGCCCCTGGTTGGCTCGGGCGTGCTTTTAACACACATGCGGCTTGTGTGAGTGTGTGTATATGGTTGTGTTTGAGCGCACGCGTGTTGCCTGTTTATGTGCACGTGTGTATGCGTGCATTGCCCCGCAGAGCTCCATACTGTCAGAGGGGAAACGCTGTGTGCTATGTTTGATTCCCGCGCAGCGTTGGCGCGTGTCGCCATTGCGTAAAAGTGATTTCAGAAATGAAAGTGAGAGGTTACATCCTGTCTTCCTCCCCTGCTGTCGCTGGTCGTTGGAAGTGCATCTAAATGTAACCTTCCAGCATAAGACACTGCATTACTCGGGCACCCAAGAAGCACCACTCCGGTGCTGTCACTGTGGTAACCATTTGAATAGTTTCAACAATCTCAGGGTGCCATTCGCCCGTGGTCGCAAAACTGGTTTCAAATCAAACGTTGCACTCTCTTTCTACAAATGTCACTTCATACAATGACTTTACGGTCACGAATCAGTGCATCTTCCTAAAGATTAAAAGGCTGATTCTCGTCTTGCCTGAAGATGGCGGTAATTGGATGCACGATTTCTCCTAAATCCTGGAACGTTGAATAAAGCCGAATCCCTCTGCATTCAGGCTGCACCGGTAGATATATTTATTTCATACTTACAGCTCCAGTTGAAGTCCTACCATCACTAAACGTTTGTTATTGACAGTGACATGATTCAATCAACATGTTTAACCATAGTTGTTTGTAAGTAGCACCAGAAAGAAGCCTATAGGCTTCAGTAATTTACATTCTTTTGAGTAAATATTGCAGCTTAAAAGTTTGAAGATGCTATCATCCAGTACAACATAGGCTTTAGAAATTGTAACAATTTGATAACTTGTTTAAAAATCAAACAATGCAAATCTGCATTGCAAGCAAATGACTTAAAAACCCCAAAGAGTTTAGCCTATAGATTTTGTAGTAATGTTGATTCAAATTTAAACTCCTGTCATTCTTTACATAATTTAACAAGATTTATGTAGTTTTTATCCTGACAAACATGCATCCTGTATCTTGTATATGCACAGGTGTACTTGTGAGAGAGAGAGAGAGCACACAAAGCTCTGGTGACTGGGGTAAGCCCTCAGAAACAGCATGCGCTGAAACCATGGGATTAATATGCTGTTATGAGAGTTATGATTTTTCTCCTCCTATCCCCTGGAGTGAAAGATGAGCTGGAAGCAAGAGGTCAGTGGGCCAGCTTGACATCCGCTTGTTGGGATGTCTGACAGTGATGCCAGCTTTCTAATACTGCCAATCAATGGGAACTCATGGGATTAGTGTTATTTGGCAATGGTGTAGTCAAAAGCTAAACTCTGTTGCAATGGCAGTACAATCCCCGGTGGCATTTGACTTAGATTTTCAATACAGTCCTACTGGAAACAGCCTATACAAAGAAAAAAAAAAAAAAAAAAATCTGATAATGATTTTGGAAATTATAATAGTAAATGTAATATGCCTGGACTAAAATCACAGATTAGTTTCCCTCGCTGATCACTTATTTTGGAAAATATAGCCGTTACTTTGCTATAAATAATGTCTTCAAAAAAGTTTTTTTCTTGCGTAGCAGCATGTTTTGCTAACAGGCTTAAATGAATACCATAGAAGTAAGTTACAACAACTTAATATTGTTGGTATCATGTATTTCTGGAGAATAACTAAAAAGTAGACCAGAGAGAGAGAGAGAGAGAGAGAGAGAGAGAGAAAGAAAACCTCTGCTGAAAACAAGCTTATCACTGTGTAGTTGACTATAATGCTATCCATGCAACATAGAAGCTATAATGCAAAGTTGGGGATGCCTTTGCTATTAACAATTTACATGTTGTTATCATACTACAGTATGTATTTACTGCTATATAATCTTTGACTTACGCATGATTAAAAGTCCAAAGCACACTCACTTACACACTCATGCACACAGTTTTCCACATACCACATGCTTATGTCAGAAAACAATACATGCATGAGTGCATTTGTTGCAGCTAGCAGCAGGCCAAATGTGTGCCTGTGTGCTGTTTGTACTTGTGTGTGTGTGTTTATGTGTGGGCACTGGGATTTAGCCTGGCAGATGTAAGTAATCAGTCCCTGAGCAGAGGCTCTTTATCCCTTTATCCCCTGTCAGTGGAGCCATCGGTAGACTGAGCAGGGCCAGTCTATCCCCCTGGTGATGTGGAACTGGGTGGTGGTACTGATGATGGGGATCTTGAGGCACTCTGGAGCTGTTTCAAAGGTCTGAGAGGTGACGTTAGTTAGCTAGTGTTTGAAGCAAGCAACTACTGGAAGTCCTGACATAGAAGGCTTAGATGAAGATCTAATGGTAGGTGATGCAAGATGGATGAGACTGATGCTGAGCTCCTGAGATGTTTCAGTACTGTAGGAGTTTTAGACCTGTATGAAGTTAACAATGCATGTGTGCTTTAAATTCAGAGCATTTGAGGTAGAAAAGAAGCAGGAAGGATTATATCAACAGGGAGGCTTAGGAGTGAAGAACGAGTTGGTCCTCTGCTGTAACTGTAGATGTGTGAGCGTGGGTTTTAGTGTAACCAAAGACTGACACCGTAACTCTACAGGCTTAGAGGATCAAAGCTTTGGGAAGGACAGGAAGCATGGGAGTAGGCTGGAAGGGAGATAGGGTGCTAGGCTAAGCTATGCTAGTTCACCAGCTTATAGGATGAGTGGCAGGCCGCTGATCAGGCCCTCTATAGGCAAAGATCAAATTTGGACTGTTTTTCCATATATTTTTTAATTTGTGTTCAGCTAGCCATATCATACAAGTAAATGCTCCCATTTACATCTTGATTGAAGCATTTTAAACTATCATTGCATGGATGATACTGTACTTGCTCTGTGTCAAGCTTTCCTATGAGGAGACTAAAGCATCAGGACCTTAAGAGCCCTGAGATGTGTTTAATAAAATACTAAACACTACCAGGAGGCCTTCCTCAGAAATAGAAGTTCACGGTTTCACTCAAATAAGAGCTAATATTCAAATGAATGTGAAACCCTTCAAGCAGTTTTTTTGAATCATAAAAGAAAAAAACAAATAAATATATAAATAAAAAACACAGTGCCATGATCTCTTCGGTGTGGCACTGTTTCCTCCATTTTGTGTTAATGAAGTGAATAAAAAAATGATGCTGGCTGTGGAGTTTCTGGAGATTATTACACTGTGGATTTCACAATGTATGAATATCTTTACACATTAAGTCTTTGACTTTTTGATGGCGTTCAAGCAAACCTCCCCCCCATCCCCCCCTTCCCCCTTTTTTTTAAAATGAAAATGACGGGTTTGCCTGTGCTTCTGCAGAGAACCAGTTACCTTTTGGTTTCCAAGCTTGTGGTGATCATTATCTCATCTGAGCTAACAGTTGAATTATTGTTGTCTCTTGGCAGCTTTGCTCCTGTGATCACTTTAACAAGAGCATTTCCCATTTTTTAAACAAAATCATGAATCCAGTTAAAGCTCTTTAACAGTTTCTTAGACTGTCTCGGTCAAAGAAGAATGATCACGTCTATGTTTCCTTCAAAGGTGGATTGATACCACTACAAAGACAAAGTCTCTACAGTAGTTGGAGGGAGATCTTGCCTGCATGTGGTGTACCATGCACAGTGTCAGGGTAGGTATTTATAGTAAATAAGGGTCCACATATGCAGGCTCTGGGTCTCTAGAGACTATGATGGCAGGGACCTATGTACAGATTTCCTGCACACTCATAATCTGCCTCCCCTGCTCCTCCTCAAAGGACTAGATGCAACATGTCATATGTGCACGCATGTTGGCAAGCCTGAAACCACTGTTCAGTACATTCGCTCACAGGAGGCTGAACTCCCCCCCTGAGCATATGTAAGGCTTTCTGTCATTTTGTCGGAAGAAGTTACATTTCCAGTGAAACGGGATTACCATAATGGAGGTCACTGCCGCTAAACATAGGTCTTAAATCAAAGCAAGCCTGTGCAAATTGTTGGTCTTCTCATGGTTTTGTTGAATTCACTTTGGCAAAGTGTCATTTGTTTATAGCGCAAGTCACTGGTTCGAAAAGAGCATCAAAGAGTTTCCGTTAACCAAACTTCCTGATTCAGTAAATGTGGCGCACCTTTGAGCTTTTGTGTAAAAGAATCTAATATGTGTCCACATGTGATGAAGATCTTGCATATTATCTACACGCTGCATCTGGTGTTATAATGGCAGCTCAGGAGGGGCAACACAGATTGCCCGTCTCCACTCCCTGGGAGAGGTTGAATGTTTCAGGATTGTAGGGAAAAGTAGCAAGTGACAGTTTGGGTTCACTACAAGCATAGAGAAAGTGCTGAGTGTGGCTGTATTCACTGACCCGACACAGATAGTGGGGATCAATGTGCAGCAGCCCTTCTCATGGAATGAACAGGATCTCTTGGGAGAATCAAAGAGAGAGAGAGAGGTGAGAGACGGGGATATCTAGAGCTATGAGATCCCAAAATAGGTTTATATCGCCTATGTGCAGGAAGAGGAAATGGCCACTCTCTTAATTCTTACTGGATCATAATGTAATGCCATTTGCATTGCTTCTCTGAGGCTAAATAGTTAATGGCTACTAAAAAAAGCAATTACTGCATGCAATGAGGTATGAGCAGTAGATCTGTTTAAAGCCTTTTATGATCTTGTGCTCTTGTGTCAGCTACAGTATATCACTTTGCTTTACTTTTATATTGTAGTATTGTGTTCATTTCAGTGTTTACTCATCCTTGGTCACACAAAATTAGAACAATATTGGTCACACTATAATGAAATTAGTAAATCAGAGTAGTAATTACTGACCTTTCTCTGAGTCAGACTTCCAGTGGCCTGGAGGCCTTGAGCAAGATGATCATTAATATGAACTGTCTTGATAAAAGGCTCTTATGTACCCTGAAGCTGACTTTAGAACAGATATTATGACACACGTGCACACACGTGATAATTTCACATAATTGGAACCCACAGACAGACACACGACTGTATGATCACGACTGTTCTCAACTGGCATCCCTACAGCACGGCCTAAGGTCAAGGATATTGTGGTCATTTGAGCATGAAGTTTTATAGAGCTCCAGCAGAAATGGATTCATCACATTGTGCTGCCTATTATCGTTCTTTTAATCCTTCTCTTTTATGTTGGGAGTTGTCAAAATACGTAGCAGGTGCCCCATGTACAGAGGGTGAAGACACTTTTGTCAGTGAGCCAGAGTTTGGGTCACAATCCCTAGTCTCTTCCTCTAAGAAAAGGTTGAAGGTGTTTATGTTGTGTCCATTATTGACGTAAACTGCATGACCTCTTCATCACTTTTTCCTGCTTCTTCCAAAAGTTATCATAAAGCTTATTCTTGTGCATGGCTCAACCTTAAGCATTGGTTGAAGGTTAATTATACATATTTAAGCTGATATTAATAGCATTCGACAACCTGTATGAAATTTTCAAGTTGAAGTTGTAGATAATAGTATGCTCTCGATGACTATACAAGAATGTTGCTAATTCTAAGGACCAAAAGAGACTGTTTGACATCATGTATCTTTACATTCATGCTTCAGGGCTTTATGTGCTGTACAACTCGAGAGCTAATCACATGAAAGGCAACGGCTGTATCTCATGTCAAGATCACATTAAACAAGTCCTGTTTATTACTTGTAAAGCTGTCAAAATGTGTATTTGTGCCTGCCGGAGGTTGGCAAAAGATGGAAAAGGAAGCTGAGTGGATGTGTGGGCAGAGGCACTTTTGTGAATATCTCAGTGCTTGGTGAATGTTATTCTTCGAGATGGACTGAATCATTCTGCACTGACATTGTTAAAGTCAGGCAATTACACTGGAGCCTTCTGCTAAAATAGAACACAGCCGAACGCTGCTGTTCAGGGTGTCACTGTCAATACTTAAGTGATTTTTGAGAGATATTCTTGCTGATGATCTGCCTTTGGAAAAAAAAAGATGGATCATTTAGGTTATTGTTAGCTCACTGGAATAAGAAATACACAATCAAGTGACTTATCATCCCAAACCCTTCAGTGATATACTCGCTGGGCTGCATTGCACAGTACAGAATAACTTTGCTATTGTTTGAAACAAAAACTGTTCATCCGACCTTACAAGAGGAAAACTAATTACAGAATCTCATTATCAAGCAAGGCATGTAAAAAATAAAATCAGTTTATGGTCATATGTAGATTTCTGATTAATTTGTCACTGTCATATTGTGATCATCCTTCCTTTATGCCATCCTATTGTGTTTTCCCCACAGATGCAATGATGAGACATCTGTTGGCAAGCCCCCTCCTCATAATTTTCTGTCTTTTTTCTAAGACTCTACTATCATGGTGATGCACAATGACTGAAAAAGGTGGCAAATCAGGCATCTGGTTGTCATTAGCATTAAACAAACAGTTACTCTGGCTGCACTGCACTGCTCCGAGGGACACCCACTGGGAAATCACCCAGGAGATACAAAGAGGGCGGGAGGATGGATGAAAAGCTGTATGAGGCAGGAAATGGAGACTATAGTATGGGGAATGTGCTGTATAGAGGGGAGAGATGGCGTATGTGCTGAAATACTGAAAATGTTACTTTAAAGGCGAGCTGGAATGGATGACAAACTTCCATCCTTGTGTTTTTGGTCCTGATGTTAACAGTTACGAGGGCTGCTGCGTCAAGTGTCTGGCTCCCTCTGCGAGTGCATCTGCATGAAGTTGCCATTTATATCCAGCCAAGCCATCAGCACAATTAACACAGTAAATGCTTTTCTGTGACTGTCGCCTGTTTGAGTGCAAACTGCTAAAAAAAAAAGCACTCATACTGTATCCCAAAAATGTGGTCTGAGAATTAGGATTTTAATAATTTTAAGTTGATTAGTGCTTTCATATTTGTGATGTTGTTCTCAACATACCGAGCTCTTTTCTTCTCTCTTTTTTTTTTTTTTTTTTACAGACAGTAGAATGTTTGTGCACTCATGGTTACCAACCCCAAGAGAGAAGCCCTGCTGTGACATGTCCTGAGAATTTCCATCACTAAATCACTACATATATGCTTACAGTATAAACAAGAGAGACTGGAAGTTGAGTTTAAAATGTTTTGCTTCTCCTCTAATACTGTTTAACCTTTAAACAAAGCACTTTACGACCAGATGACCTTTTTAAATGATGACTTGCTTTCAACACAATATTGCCTTTGTCAGCTGTTATTATGTCTCAAATGTGCCATTTTTTTCTACATCCCGTTGCTTTATCATTCCCTATCACTCCATTTATATATGCACACACTCATGCAGATGCCACATTTACCTTTCTGCCTGCCTGCTTCCCTTCTGTGAGTGGAGAGAAATGAAAGGATTACAGTGGAATGGGTCTGCTGTTGTCATTAGAGATTGGACAAATACTCTCTGCATGTTCCTGTCTGTCGCGCTCAAGGGGACATGGCACAGAGCAATAAGCAGAGAGAGTGTGTCCTTGTTGCTACTGTAATTACATTAAAGCTCATATAATTCTTTGCCAAAAACCAAAGAGTCAAATTCTTCGTCGAAGGGGATGTGTGCACGTGGATACACACGTTTCCTGCATGCACAGGAACATTTGTTTTCTTTTTTCATGAAAAGAAAGTCACCACATGCTCAAGTCACCACATATGTTTGCACGCCTGGCTGATTGCATGACTCTAATAACATACAATGTTATTGGTTGTCGCATTTGTGCATCCTGATCTCAAAGGTCAATGGCATTTAGCACTTATTTTTTCTGAGGACAGCTTGGTTGTCATGGCCACAGCTCAGTAGCTGAGATGTACAGTATGGAGATTCAGGAAGGTGCCACAGAAGAATAATAGCCTTTCTTACCTCTTCTCTCTGTCTCACCATGACATCTGCACTATAGCACTTCTTTCTCTATTGCACCCTCTGACCCTTGCATAGTTGTATCTTGCTGTAAGTCACCTGCTGAGTTTAGTAAAAACACTTCCTGTTAATAGCATTTGCACCGTACCAGGCAAGGTCATTTTGAAAAAGCAAAAATAATTTTCTCCTGTATTGCTCAAATTGTGTTGTAATGCTCTCTAGACCGATGATTCTCAACCTAAGGGTCAGGACCCCAGGCAACCTTATAATTATTTTGACAACACAAGGTTGAGAACTGCAGATCTAGACAACTGTTTCTGCACATTATTTGGACAGTCTAAGTTTTTCTATATCGATGCATCCATGCTGTTCTTTTTGTTTGTTTGTTTTTGCTATTTTCTTTCCAGATGATAACATCACAGCACACTGGATGGCAATTTTTGATCTCCAGTGATCCAAATAATCTGTCCTGCATAGGTAAAAACATCCAGTAGCACACAAAAGTCAATAATTTAACACTGTATTTTCTAATCATACAAAAAAAAAAGAAAAGAAAAAAAAAAGTTATAGCAGGTCCAATATTTACACAGTGTTTTTAGATGCATATTATTAAGTCCAGAAAGACTGGGTATTCAAATGCCAGCTGTTTTACTTTCTTTCTTGGGAGAGAGGTGCTGAGCAGGGAGAGTCATCATGAAATCTCAATCAGGATCACCAGCTGGAAGCCCTCACATTTCATATTTTGTAAAAAATCGACTGTTGGATTAGACGCATAAAAGCTACAGTAGTTGTAATAATATGTCATGCATTTGTGATCACCCAGCTGTGAGGAAATAAATGATCAGTTTGTGGTTGGCTTTTCCGCTTCTGCTGCCATTTAGATTTTGTGGATGCCATTATTAGAGTCCTCTGTGACTTCTGCAGTATCGTCTTGCTTTAAATGACTTCATGTGCACAGATTGTATGAAAGTGATGTGATCTGTTGGTTGTACTGGGCCTGAGCATACGTCTTTGTTCCACACTGGAACTCTTTGCTCAGCAGTGTTTAACACACATCAGACGTTTGTCTGCTGAGTGCTCATGGTGGCTGCCATTTCCTCTATCCCTGTTTGCTGGGCCTGTTAGCAGAAAATAGTCACTGAGTCCATTGTGTGCTGAGAGCGATAACAACATGCAGTAGAGTCCCAGTTATAACCTACACACACTTTTCCAGTCAGAATTTCCATGTACCCATGCATGGTAGTAATGGTATACACATTTATCATGCCCATCCAACTCAGCCAATCACGCCACATATGATCACAAAAGGCTGCGCCATGATGATAAGAGATAATGTCCAACAAAGCACTATCTACTATGACTCAGTCCTAATCTTTCAACATGTGTATTTGTGTGCTTGTGTGTGTGCGCATGTGCACATGTGTGACTTCATGGTTGGATAGTTGGATAAATGGATGGCAGAACGGATTAAATTGTTCTGTTTTATGTTGTATCAGTGGAATTGTGTTTTGTCAGAGCATTTTGTTTTGAGCAATTTCAACTATTTGGAAAATAAATCCCAATCCACAGTCCTAAACAGATACTCACACCCACAAACAGACGCACACACATCACTGCACAATGATGTAGCTGTACTGTAAATGCTGCCCTTGGTTTCTCAGCATGATGAAATGAAGTAATTTCTCTTTAGTAAAGCCATCTGTAAACCAACCATGTTGGAGGCTATAGGAGCAGGAATTACTGTATGGTTTTAAAGAGTAGTTAGTGTTACAGAGCTTGTGCTACACTTAAACTGATGGATAAGGAGGGCTCCTGATTGGACGTACTTGCACTTGCCCGTCTGACTGATGAACTGTTTGTGTAAGCCCAGAGCTTTCTTTATATAGAGAGGAGGTACACCAAGGATTGCAATCTTAAGTGTACTATCTTTCCAATCCACTTCCTGCTATGCACTCATACATGCGCATACATGCAAACTCTAGGTCATGTGTGAATACATTAATATAAACACTGTTTCGTGAATTCACTGTAGTACATAGAGCCTGATTTCCTTCAAGGATTATCTAAAGGCTTGGCTTTAAAGGTGCTAATAAAATGAGATGTACTAATACTACTAAGTAACTAAAATGAAACTGTACTAATACCTTATAAGATGTGTGTTCTTCACACATTCCTTCTTTATTTTTTGTCTTTGTGCACAGACATGATAACAGCTGGAGGACACAACAGCGAACATGAACATAAGCTGCTGACACAACTCAAATAAACTTTATTCTTTTGGAGTCCCCAGTATTTTGTTTACCATTTTTTGCCTCCATCTTTTTTGTATTTGGTTTTTATTTGCTTTAGTTTACATTAATGTTGTATTAATGCTGGATTATTTGTAGATTCATATGTCATAACAGCTGTTGGGACCAAATAGGACCAAATTATATGCTATATTCTTGTATTTTTCAGCTGATGCCTGATGTAGACCATGTTTGAAATTAACCACAGATCATTGATTTGGTAACAAGCCAAGAAACTGGTGGATAATAGTGATTTTTTTTTTTTTGCCTGTATCTATTGTTAAGGTGAAACAAAAAGAAATAAATATTCTTAATATTTCTTGCCAAATGCGTGGATGTACATTTACATAAAATAATGCAGAAATATCAAATATCATTCAACTCACAACCTAATGGTAGAAGAAGCGCTTAACTGCCTCTTCAGCTTTTTGTATGCTCCTTTCACAAACCATCGGTGCTTCTGTCTTCCTTTAATCTTTTATTTCCACCTGGATCTCAGATTGAGTCTGACGCCATGCCATTAATGCTCTCTCCGTGAAGCTCTTGCATCAATTTCATCAAATATTCAGCATGCAAATTGCTATTTGCAATGCGCAATCACTTTTTTGACATTTTTCACAAATAAATGAGTCTCAAGACTTAAAAGAACACCTCTGTGTACTTGACATGGGAGGATGCAATCTGTACTGCAAGAGGTACACTTCACAAGGCTGAGTGCAATCATGAAATACACTTTTAACCTGCTTTGTGCGATCTTCCTCCCTTCACTAAAAAGATGATACTCTACACTTAAGTGAGAGCATTTGAAAGCACTAGCCGGTAAAAACTACTTAGCACAAAAATCCAGACATTGTAAACCATTTGAATTTCATATATAAGATAGAAAATAACTGGGTTATAGAGAACCAGCTGTATAATTACTAGGGCTTTCACAGTGTCAGCTGTCACATTAAGATAGACTTGTCTTGACATTTATGCAGACTTCTCTTACATCATCTAAGAAAACCTGAAGCATCGCAACAAAAATGCCATTTCTTCTTTTTTTTTCTTTGTTTTATCTTGTATACAGAACAAAATGAAGCCCATTAAAATCCATTTCCTCTGCTCTGATTTCCAAAGATATCTGGGGATATGATGTAATTAACATTACAGACTGAGGGGTTATATTTAGTAAAGTCTAATAATCCCCATCTCAGATGGTCTTTTCTGTTTATAGCTCCATTTAGGATTTGATTCTTACTTTCTAGAAAGTAGTTCCTCTGTTCGTGCAGACTTAGTGTGTTCTGATTTCACTTTCATTACTGATATAAGACATTAAATAGTGTCATTTTCACATGTTTTGTTCCAGGATAGCATATATGTGATGGAAACTTTTGCATTATGTGACGTTCCGTGGATGCGTGAGGAATGCACTCCTGGGGTTTTTGCTGCTGCCAGGAGACTTCAGCTGTCGTTTCTTCTGCCAGCAATCTTTTATTGAACACTTTCACTGTGCTTGAAATTCCAAAAAAAAAAAAAAATCCATCTGTGCTCAGCTTCAGGACATTCACCTGCTTTAGGACTATAAAGCAGCTTAATTACCATGTTAATCTATACAATATATTGGACTGTTGAAGTTACAGGAGAATGAAGTGAAATTTGAAAACTTCATTTTAATGCAAAAACATCCCTGCTTTGCATCATGCCTGCTTTTTTTTTTTTTTTTTTTTTTTACAGTCTAATAGTTATTGCCTCAGTTGTGTCTGATTGATATGCCCACTGGACAGAGATCACTGGTTTGGTTGATGACACCCTGAGCTGTTAGAAGGAAGGATGCCTGTCATGTTAATTTAATAGAGAGCAGTTGGATGGTGAGTGAGATTTCATTATGCCACGTAAAGCAGATAATTCCAGAGGCCATCTGGACGGATGGAGGACATTATTCCTTTGCTGTAGTCATTTAAACTTTTCTATTCACACACACACACACACACACACACAGCCATCACAGCCATGTGCTGATGGAACTGTAAACAAGTAATTGGAGAGCCTGATGTTAGGCGGGTTGTTTTGGATCTGACAGAGAGGACAGCAATAAAGGTCAGCCAACTGTGACGTTCTTGGCGTTGCAGTTAAGTGCAAAGTTTGTTACTATTAAGCCTAACAATCCAAATGCTAATTTTAAATGTTCATTCCCTGCCAGAGATTTCAGTCCCATTTTACAGGCTCTTTAAAGACAAGTCCAGCTCTTGTGCACACTGAGCTACAGTTCATGTTACACTAATTACTACCCTTATTAGTATTCTAGTGGAACACAGAAATTAGCATAGTCATTAAAACCATAAGGATCCCCTTTGAGGGAAAATAGATAAGGAGGACAGAATACAGCTAACATATATGTTAAAAACACTGTTCTTTCCAGTCTGTTCGGTTTCAGCGAGCTTTCACCTTTTTGCTGTGGCAGACAAATGTAAATTGTGGCAAAAGAGGACAATAATTAAGAGTTAGTGCTGTGCACATGCTGCGCATTCATTCATGAGGTTGGTAATTCTGCTAATTGTATTTAGTAGAGATATCCATTATGGTGATTGTTGCCTGATTTCAAGTGAACACTAACAACATGGAGACACATCGGTCTGTGGTTGCAGCTCAGTGGTTCCCAAGGTACCCCTTGTGAAAAATATTTTCAGCCTAGTACCCCCCATCTACCGAGAAGTATTTTTGATTGAAAAATGGATTAAAAGAAAAAAACCAAAAACTGCACTTCTTCATTTGTGTCTGGTTTATTAAACCGGAACCAAAAAAAAGGAAATTTTGCCCCTCTTTGTCCTTTCTTTTTTAGTCAGATTTCTACTACGCTGAAACCACGACACCATTGTTTGCATCATCAAGGTGACAGTGATTGACATTTTGGCCCTGTCCCAAAATTGGTCAGTGAGCTCCTGCCTGTGGTGAAAAAAATTCATTTCATTCAACGATAATACAACGGGTATTTCATTCCATTTCAGATGTAAATATTGAAATATTTCAGCTTTTACTGCTGTTGGTAAAGTAATTACTGAAGTTTGCCCTGTTACTTCAAAACATGCTTTGAATATTAAAATTCAAAGAATTTGAATAATGAAAGTTATCAGTTTACTGATAAAAGTAGCTATATTTGATTTTTATTGAAACTTTATTTACATACCTAAGTTCCATTGAGATGCAGCGTCTATAACGAGGGGAGACCTGTTTACCTGACATATATGTTTTTATGCACATGTGGACATTTATGGACATTCTATGTTAGCACTAACAGTCATAGAGCAGACAATTTAATCATTATTATACATTTAGTTAAGAATGTAGCAGTTATTTAACCCTGTACTGGTGAAATTATACAGCCATCTTACATTAGTTCAGTAATTCATTCATTTATTAATTAAACTCCTGTTGATTTTATAACATATATTGTACAACAAGAAGGTTCCCTTCCCTGTTGTTTTGTCCTTGTGGTGTTTTCGTTTATTTTTTTCCTCTGTATAGCGACCTTGGGTTCCTTGAAAGGTGTAATTTAAGTTCAAGTTATTATTATTATTATTATTATTATTATTAACAGATGAAATTAACTTTATTCGGTTTAGGTCTGAAGATGATGTCTCTTCACCAGGAACAGAGATGAGGCTGAGTTCGGAAGCAATGACATGAAATGATGTTGTGGTGCAAGATGATGGAGGAACCATCGCCGTCCCAATTCTGCCTTTTTCCTGCACTTGCAACCTGCACACTCCAACCCTTTATTTGCACTTCTGCCAAGTGTGCACTTCATACAGGGGTGTAGGGCTTAGGGTGGGTATTGGGACAGGGCCTTGATGTCATTTGGCTCATAACAGGTTTGGTCAAACCATGTTGGTATGTGGAAGACTGGTTTTTGATTAAATAGTGTGACACTAAGTTTAAATTCAGTTTATGAATTTACACTTACAATTATTAAAATGTTTTTCAGATAAATTTTATTGAAGAATATTTTTTCATTTATATATATATAAAAAAATCAAAATAATTCATATACCCCCTGGAATGCCTCAAAATACCCCCAGGGGTACATGTACCCCCATTTGTGAAACAGTGTTGTAGCTAAACCTTACAGGCTGTCAGCATGCAAAGATATGCAGACCTGAGTGAATGGGTGTGCTACAGATTAATCTGAACTTTAAAAAGAATAATCTAGAAAAAAAAGGGGGAATTAAATATTAAAAGGTGGCATATGAAACAATTCTCCAGTGCTGACCTGTTGCTGGATGCATCTTTATTGAATAAGTGAACATGCCTCACATTTACATGATCACTGCTTTTAAGATGCATGAATCAGAATTATACATGGTCCCTGGTGGAGGCTGGCAGCCTCCCCTCAACATAAATATTATCTGTATGCCCTGACTGTGTGCTACTCCCTGCTCTGTTGACTTGCTCTTACACACAGGGGAGCCTCTATTGATTTCTTGAAGGCCTTCATGCCGGCTTCTTTAGCTCACTGAAATCACATTTTCAGAAAAGGGCCTTCCACCTCTTTGTGTGAAACATTCCTTCTTGTCTTCTGTGTCTTTTGAAGGATGCAAAAATTCAGCTTTATTTAGCTTTTGTTAATAGATTCTATCATTACTTCATCTGTGTTGACACTGCTACTAATTTGAGCACAATGTAACCAGTGAATTTAGTAATAAACCTGCTGAGTG
The DNA here is from genome assembly GCA_023101725.1 of Atherinomorus stipes. Classification (NCBI taxonomy): domain Eukaryota; kingdom Metazoa; phylum Chordata; class Actinopteri; order Atheriniformes; family Atherinidae; genus Atherinomorus; species Atherinomorus stipes. The sequence goes on from JALJCO010004382.1 coordinate 38,502, forward strand.
TATAGAGGTACAGTAGGAAAACAGGGCTTGGATGAGCCACGTCAATATAAATGCAAAACACTTTTTGTATAATTAACAGTATTTAGACTTCTTTGATTACTGAATGGTTTATCGTGTTTATTGGGTTAACACTAAAAGAAAAAAAAAGCAAAATAAAAATATAATAATTTGTTTTGAAATCATTGTCTCCAAAGCCGCTGTATTAAATTAAAGTGTTTGTATGCATTTTTCACACACTCAAGCTGTCAGCAAAGATGAGAGCATCAGTGTTAGCTCGGCTGTTCCTCACGGCAGAAAGTATGTGAAAACAGTGGCGGGGGGGGATGGCAGGGGGGATGGCGGGGTTGGCGACCATTCTTCTCTCTTTGATAGAGGGCAAATGTAAATGTCAGCGACGTCTGAAGAAGAAAGGTCTTTTAGTCTCTGATGCTGCATGGAATAAGCTGTGACAGATGGAAAAAGCATTGCAAGCTTCAATTTATTGAGGCAAAGCTGAGGGAACAAAATAATAGAAGGGAAAATGAAAATGGGAAAACTTGGAGAACATGGCTGGATTTGAAAACTGAAACCACTTTAAAGGATCTATATACACATATACCATGGAGTCGCATCAATAAATGAGGTGGACTCAGTAATTAAGAAAAACAAATGGTGTCATATTGACATTTAGAACCAATTAGCACATATTAAACAGCTTCTGTGTCTGAGATCCAAATCTCTCTGGTGGAAAAAGCTACCCTAAGTCAACATTTTCTTCAATAATCATGACCACTTCAATTCAGAGTCCTGTGATGGCCATCAGTTTTCATGCAGAGCTCATATTGACTTGGCTTTGACTGTATATTGATTTGTAATTGTTTACTGTGAAAGCTTTAGTTCATCTGGGAGCCTCAGTAGCGCGAAAGTAATGATACTGGTGATAAAGACTAAAACCCTTCCAGTCTAAGGTACACAAACATCGCTACATTACTGTAGCTTTCGAAAACACAAGCATTCATTGGTTGAAGTGATTCAGAAATGAAAAGGATTTGTTGTGATAAACAGTGGACAGATATTTCATCCACATCTCACAAATCACGGTGGATTTACAACCCCCTGTCTGAGCATAAAAAAAGGTGTTGGCAGAAGTCTTGTTGCATGTCACAGCTTCCTCCCACTTCAACAAAGGCAGACCTAGAATAATGTTAGCACCTATTTAATTCATTTCTTCATGAGGGTAATTGAAATATTAACACAGCTTGTTAGACACTAGAGACAGAGTGTCTTCAATGCTCAGAATCTCTTCAGCTCACCAAGGAAATCATGTCTTATTTACACATCGACTCCATTCATCACACCATTACCACCACGTTGGGTAAAAGTGTATCATAAATATCTCCGTGGATTATTCCCCCCATTGACAACAATTGTGAAGAGTTTGTTGAAGGAAGATACAGTAAATTATTAGTAGTTATGGAGGCTTGACATGTGACACGTTTGACATGGCAAAAAAAAAAAAAAAGACAAATATGAAGAACAGGAGCATATGCCAGGGCAGTAAGCACTGAAGACACAGGTGAGGAGAGAGGAAAAGATGTGGTGTGAGGATGGTGTAGGGGAAAAGAGGATTTAAGGAGGGAGGGTGGCTTAGCTGCGACAGCTGGATGTGACTGGTACGAACACAACCTGGCATGTTTACCCCTTTGAGAGAGAAACCTGAAAAATGTGTATGCAGAGAAAATCAGATGGAGGCACCGCACATCTCTGCATCTGTGAATTGTTTGATCTACTCCGGCACACGGCTTCAAGCTCACCTACATGTCTGCATCTGTGTGTCATTACGTGGCTTTAATTGCTGTGATGTGCATCTATACATATTGAATGTGGTGTTGTGTGCATGCGTGTACCTCTGAGACAATCATTTGCCGTAGCTGGCTGGGGAGCGGGAAGGAACACGACAAGCTTGTTGAGGGGTGTTCACAGACAGTTGGGGGAGACGGGCCTACAGAGTATTGGGGTGGAGGGTGGGAGTACTGGGAGGCCATGTGCTGCTACTGTCACATGTCGCATTTGGCACGATAGCGGGCGAGCGGCAGGCGGGCGAGGAAATCACCACCTACTGAGAACTGTGGGCGTGGGGGCTGGGTGAGCAGAATGGCTGTGGAGCTGGCGCATTTTCCTCAGGCTTTATCAGAGGGAAGAAAATAAGATATGAAGAGATAGATCTGCCACTAGCAATCACACTATTTCTTTGTGTACCACAGAGGACAAAGATATATGGCTGCATATGACAAACATATGAACCACATATATGTATACAGCGAGGTTTATTTTCTTTTGCTCGTTTATTACGTGAATGTTGACAAAAATCTTTGAGATAATCCCGCAGCTAGATTTTGGTTTTTAGACTGATGATCCATATTTGGACAATGCTTGAAGGTGGTTTGACCAGAATTGGAGTCATTTTGGTCTCCAGACTTATCTAAAATTGAACATTCAAACCTGTACTTAAACTTTTTCTGCATTCATTTCAGCACATTTTCCAGCTGCAGTCCAGAAATTACAAGCCTGCTTTTGAATCTGATAAGCATGGATGCTATGAATTATTTTGAATCAATTTCATGGCTCAGCACGTCTTGCTTAAACTCCTCCTGCCAGAGCAGAAAACAAAAGTCTATCTGTTCATCCCCATCCATGCATCCATCTATCAATCCATCACTGGTGGGCACCACAGGTAAAATCAGGTCAAAAAGATGTGGTTAAACTCTCTGTCATGTATGGGCAGATATCGCAGGTTTAATCTCTCAGGATGCAACATAAATGGAGATGTACAGCCAACAGCTCAACATGTGGTGCTGCTTCCCACCAGTATGTCCAGGACCCAGCCTGTTCTTTTGAAAGAACACAGTTTTTACACACCAAACAATGTTGCATGCTATTATAATACATTTTTTGTAGCTTTTCATAGCAATTTAAGCTATGCACTGTGAGATGATGACACCCTGTACTGTCCTTTAACCCTAACCGTGACAAAATGACACATGAAAAGTGCCTGAAGTGGCATGCTATTTATATACAGTACATTGCCATAAAATCATGTTGTCACTACAAGGCTCTTAGCCATTGAATCTTAGCCCCCCCCCCCCCTAAAAGAGAGTTGATAAACCTTATATCTGTGTTAGCTGAACAGTCAGACAAATACCCTCTTTCTAAAAAGACCCAAGATACGCCTAATCACCCATTTACTGGACAGATTTTCTAAATGGTGAAAACAGAGCCAAGAGGTGATGCAGCCAAGATGTGCAGTTTCCTTGTACTGTACTAGCATCACTCCATGTTAATTAGTTTTTAGGGGATTTTTGCTTGATAATACAGTTATGTAGAATTACAGTAGTGGTGAACTGTGAGCTCCACAGCTGGGCCTTCACCTCAGCCATCAGCGCCAAAAACCCCAGTGATAAAACTCCCAGCAACAAGACATCTATTCAACATTACCACCAGAAAACTGAATATCATTGAGGTTACATAGATTATTCAATAAACGTGCTCTGCAAAGCCAAAATCTGCAAATATAAAACGAGTTCACCCAGAAAAACATATGTGATAACATTTTCATCCATTGACAGCTGATGCTGCTGACAGCATCATTACCATGGACAGCACTTTGAAACCATGACGCATAGTTTTACTAAGTACACATACAACAGCAAAATTCTTGCTATGTATCTCATACATGGCGTTGGTCAGGCTGGTGTACCAGGCTAGCATGGCAGCTAGCTAGCTGCTCCAGATGTAGCCTACTATTTTGGAGGAAATGCTGTGTTTTTGTTGCTACAGTTTACTCAGAAATAAAGTCTTTCTGTAAAGGCTTATCCAGACATTCTCTGATTAATAGAGGACTTACCCCATGAGGGGAATATGCTGCTAAATCCACCACTGTATGTCTCTCCCAAGAGAGCTGCAGGACGGTCCAGCCTCTCCTGGCTGTCAGTCAGTCAGTCAGACTGAACTTTGTGTGTCCAATCAGGAGAAGACAGGAGCAGTCCCCCCCCCCCCCTTTGTCCCGCCCCATGTGTCAAAACTTAGTTTCTCCACGCGAGCAGAAAATAGCTTCGAGAGCAGTGCCACCTGTGAGAGCGCAGCTGTCCGGAACCGAGGGCAGCTGACAGAAACTCGTGCAAGCAGGAATGGCCTGGCGCCACTGAGGATCAGAAAGCACGCGGGCAGGTAAAACCTGAGCGCACGACACTAAATAATTTGCGCGTACAGATAAATCTGGAATGTGCGAGAGATATATACGCACGTGGAGATGTTGTATAGCTGTATAGTTGTATAGCATGACAATTGACACAAAGAAAACGCCATAATAGAGTAACAGCACTGTGACTTTATATCAGCTGTGTCTTTATTTCCACTGAACACAGTGAGCAACATTCAGATTGCAGTTACCGTGGAACCTCCACACTGATTGTACATTATCTATAGCCTCTACTTGTATGCATTTGCTATGTTCCTCCACTGATTTTGAAGACACACCTTATTGAATACTGTCAACAATACAACCTTCCTCAAACAAAATATTCTGCTAGCATTGTGGGAAGTGTATTCATATTCAACAGACAGTTAAACAGACTAAAGGAATACAGCAAATTTGTTATTAACCATGACCAGCAACACATTTATGAGATTAAACCTTTTTTTTTTGCGCTATTTTTGACCCATTTTAAAGTTTTGTTCCCTTAGTTATTGATGTAACATCTTCTGGAGCTGAGCCTTACACACAAATATTGAAAGATGGACAGGGGCATTGTTGTTATTGATGTTTTCATGTATTCTGTTTGCTGCAGAATAAAAATGTACAACTATGATTTTTATCCTTGAATTCTATCACACAGACCTCATGTTTTCACTTACATCTGCCATTATTAATACATAGATTATTTAATCAATAATCTTTAAACCGTACTGTTTTGTCAGGTGCGGGCCTTCTAAAAAAAAATAAAAAATGTCCAGCCTAGATTAGATCAAGAGGCAACTTAAGGAAGATCAAAGGAACCAGATACATCTAGGCTCCCTGTGTCACAAAAAAGAAGGAATATATTCAGTATGTAAATGAATTATTTCTGCATTTCAGATTTAGTTTAGAAATATCTCAAAATAAATTATAAATACAGTGCAAGAGAGAGCAGCAGAGAGACACAGCGGGATTAGGGAAAGTAAAATTAAGAAAGGCATAAAAACAGGGAGCTTCTTAATCTCCAGAGGAAACCTGACTGCGTGCATTCATGCTTTCTTGAATGTAAAGTACATGTCAGTGTGTTCAATGCATGCAAAAATATGCAGACAAGGTTCCCATAGAAACACCTGTCTTTTTTTAAATGAATAAACACACAGAGTTGCCTAACCCACATTTCTTTGAAGGCTACAGTTTCCTATTACCCTTTATTCCTGCTGTTTGATCCTCAAGGTAACCAGCAATCCACATCCCCTTACTTGTATTACAACATCCCTTGTTCCCTCTTTAATTTCTTACTCCTCATCGCTCTTAACCCGCGTCTATCCTCTGCTTGGTAATGATGAATGTTTGCTGTGCGCGGTGTACTACAGCCTGGAGGAAACATTCTGTCACGCATCATCATTATGCGCCCAAGGATGCCTGCGTTTAAGCCCAAAACCCTGGTGCTGTCACGTCCTCTGATTATAGTGTAAGAGATCGATTAACCCTCAAGTGGAAGCAACCGTTTTCATCATGATGGCAGGCTCCCACCATCCCATCTCTGGGATGTCACTTTGTAAATATTTGTCTCTCTTTCACTCCACTCTGCATTAAACCTGTTGCAATATTGATTAACCCACCCACAAAATCATTGCTTTCCAGGTAATGCTTATTTTATTCACATGTATAACAGCACAAGGGGGGTGGTGGCATTATTGCACAGGTTTGCGTGCAGTTACAGTAGACGTAACTTCATGCTAATAACCTGTGCATTATTAGTTGAACAATAAATACCCCAATGTGCATTGCATATGAGTATTATTTAGAAAGCACAATAATTTTGAATAGATGTGACAAATGCAGCCCTGGTTTCTAAACAATTTTTATACCTGGATTTTTGAAACAACTGCATGTTGAACTTGTGGGGAAGTATTTCTATTTGACTGTTTCTACTGAGAATGGGCTGTGCTTTTCTATCCTGCCATGCCTGTCAGTGCTTTAAAAAGTGAGAGGGACAATAGTTCAAGTGCAACAATGTAATACAGTTGACATATAGGAAAAGATTAAAGAATTAGCATTTGCTTAATGCACAGAGAATACACAGAAGATGCCCGCCTGGCACCAGAATAGAAAACTGAAGAGGAAAAGAGATTTCTTGGATTTAATCTGCTTCTAACTTTCTCTGAACAGAGCATTAAACTGCATGACAAAGTCGGCGTGAGAGTCAGTCCTTGTCTAATCTGTTGATTTGACCCTGTGAGATTAAGGGCTATGGTTTAGAATGAGAGAGAGAAAGACAGCGAGAGAAAATAGCTGCAAAGATGAGATGACAGAAGTGTGGATACAGACAAGGATGCAGCTGAGTTGATTAGAAGAGGAGAGAGAGAGAGAGAAAAAAGCACTGCTGTCTGTGAAATCTGTAAGTTTGTGGACCATTTGAGGTGGAGCTTCTGGTAATGGACAAAACGTAGTATAGGTCAAAGTGCTCTGCTATCTTTTGATGAAGATGCTAACATGTTTCCTAATGACTCCCATTTATACAGCTTTGTTTATTCTACAAGCTAAAACTCACCCAGTATACACATTGTCATTCATACAGTATAATAGCCGCTAAGCATAACTTGTACCTATAGTTTGAATATTCACTACTGCTAGTACTGTATTAGCCTCGTGAGACCATGCTGATCCGCGAGTTTCAGGTTTTCACTCGCAGATCAGTCTGGCTACTTTCCATTGAAGAGAATTTGGAGCAGTTCACCAAAGGAACGTCCAATCAGCGTTGGCTTTGAGGCGGGTTGAGGTGTGACGCAACGACAAGCAACAGTTCAGTCTAACATGGCAGCTTCAGCAGATGAAACTAGCATCAGCGTGGCTATTGCTCAAGTTTTATTGGAATTACAGAGTATTTCTTCACTGAAAGGAGAGCAAACACTGCTCTGGAAGCTTTTCTCAAAGGAAAAGATGTTTATGCTCGTGTTTTCGTCTTCACTTTGTTAGTAGGTTGTATGCTTCGTTGATCTGATTGGTTGATTTGTCCCATCTATCACCAACATAGGCAGTAATAGACAGATGCCTTATCCAATCAGCTAACCAGTATTTTCGCCCCTTCCCAAAACTACTCTAACGGATGGTTCCCAGATGGATATGTGGAGCAAATCCATCTGGCGGAGTCAGGTTAGTACTGTATAGCAGTTACATCTGAAGGCTTGTGAGACATCTTTGTTATTTTTTTCTGCCACCAGTCAGGCCACAGTTTGATGAATGACATTATGCATGACATTTAACATCCAATTGACCTTAACCTATTTCCTGTGTCATACATATTTGTTAATGACTCTCATGAGATATCTCAAGAGATATTTTTACACATACATGTAGGATTAAACTGATGTGTTTAAGAACACGCCTCATTTTACAGCTTTATTTGTCTGACCTGGTCAAGCCTATTCATTTGGCTCACATCTGCCACCATTGCAAGAGTGGCATGGTTTATATATAGCTCCAATTCAAACCTCAGTCTTCTGCTTGGGTAGCAATACTTGGGTGCTTTGTGGTGTAAACATACAGTAGCATCCCTGCTGTATTCTGCTTTCCCCTATATATATATATTTTTGACTTCTCTGCTTCATCCCATCATTTTCTCTAGTACACTCTTATATTCCTTGTGTTTTCTGACAACTTATACATGATTCACACGTCCATGGCCTCCTATACTTTTGTTTGGCTTCCTTTCTTTTTTATACTCATATTTGTGTTCAAAGAATAAGCAATGTATATCCCCTCACCACACAAAATACTGTCTCCAAATGGCTGCATCCATAAAAAAAAACATGAATAATGGAGGTCTGTAGATTGTCTTCTTTTCAACACGGCTGTTTGAAGCTCGACTAACATGGAATGTTTTTAACCTGCAGGGCTTAAACAGAGGAAAACTCTAATGAGCTTGGATTGCTTCTGAAGTGTGTTTTTTTGTGTGTGTGCAATCATAAATTTCATCTGCGTGTGCATGAGTGTATGCTTGTTTGTTTTGTGTGTGTTTGAGAGACAGTAGAAGGCTGCTCCTGCAGTGTTTACACATTGCTGCTAGGAAGAAGGCGTGTTTCTGCCAAGCTTTCTTCCAAAGTTTTATTAACTTAGTCAGCTATACCCAAAGCCATGTAGCTGTGGAGTGAAAAGATGCAGAAAGAAACATAGAAAATAAATGAAAAGATGGTAAAAAAAAAAAAAAAAAGCAAACACAAAGAGAGCGGGAGTGATTGCAAGACCATACACGCACCTGAATCCAGCCAAATGGGTGCTTTTCTGGCAGTTGAGGCTGCAGCTGTAGCCTACAGACTACCAAAATCACGCACGGACAACCCTCAGTCCCTTTCCACCCACTCACCCACACACACACACTCCCTCTCTTAGCTCAAACCCTCAACAAGCCGGGCCCCGTTCCACACCAGTGGCTAAAAAGATGGGCAGCGCAGCTGACACTTGTGCTGAAGAGAGGGAGAGCAAACACAGCCAGCTCCCCCTCCCCTCCCCTCCCCTCCTTCTCCAAGTGCTGCTATTGCTGCTGCATTTATAGTCCTCACCACTTCTGCAAGTCAGTTAACATTTTATAACAGTAATGCATGGACTTCTCCCAGGCTAAAAGTCACAGCACTGGTTTATTCATCAGACCTGACCAACTTAGCTGGGAGTGGATTGGCAGATTTCAAACTGAGGAGTAACATATTTGTAATGTTTGACTGGTAATCTTTGTTTATTTAGTAATCACATCTTTTACAAACACACAAATCAATCCCTTGGCATATTAAAGAGCATTCACTATCATATCCATATATTTCTTTATCAAGTAACTCATGTTTGAAAATTATTATAAAAGATCTGCGAGGAACTTGTGCATTTTACTTGACACCATGATCTTTTACTTTCTAATTTAAACTGTTTAAATTGGTGCTTAAGCTCAACCAAATTAGCGCAAAAACATCTAACATCTAAAAAGAAGTAAAATGATGAATTAAAGTAAATAAAAATAAAACAAACGAGGAAAGCTATTTTTTCAAAGCTTTTCAGACAAAAGTCCAATGATTTATTCATCTCAACCCCTTTAACCTCCAAATTCAGACTGTCCTCAGGTTGATGAAGCTTGTGGATGATAAAGCAGATTGTTGTGTATTACTTAGATAATATTTGGTTTCAAAAAACATAAATTGACAATCTTTTCTGTGGCAGTTGCATTAATAAGACAATGACATCATGGCTTTGGTGAATTTCGCATCAACAAATTTAACTGCATCATTTTTTCATTGACTAATTGCTCTTTTTTTATTTTCTTCCTCCTGCTCTCTAATTAACACTACTGCTCTTCCTCCTCACCTCATTGTTTTTCTTTCAGAGTCCTCTGTCTGAGTATGGGGAACTAGTGTTTTCTCATTAACTTAGTGCTACACTCTAATATCTGCCCAGATGCCCATTAGTCCAGCAGCTTGGCTTTACTGATGGGAACACAGATCAGAGGGCAGACAGTACAAGTCCCCACTGGCTCTGTCTGATAAAACATCCTGTTTCCCTCGCAGTGTTGGAATGGTGCAGTCAGTTGGTTGTGACAGAGCCACAGAGAGGCCAACTTAAAGGTGTTTCAGCGGTGGTAAAACATTTTCTCTTCTGAGAGTGTGAAAGGGGAAACGTGGGAGGGAGGAATTTGGGCTGGAAGAGGGAGGAGATGTGGGTAAGTGGTTGGAGGAAAGGGGGGATGGGGAAGGAGGCATATGCTTGTGGGTGTCAAGTAGGAATGGGTATGAGGGGGGCACCCAGTGGGGTCGGCAGCTGCTGGTCTTGGTCCACTTGGGCCTGGGCCCAGAGACCGCGGGGGGCTCTGGCTTGGGCCACCTTCTGCCGCCCTCTGAGGGGATGCATGTCTGTCCCTTTGGAGGGGTGGCTGGGTGGCTGCTGGGGGCCTGGGTCTCGGGCTTTGCGGGCTTCCTCCACCTTGCAGAGACGAGGCTGCATCTGCATGACTGTATCACCATAGAGCACCATTTATTATGCATGTTGACACTGTGACGCTGCTTCCTGTTGCACTGACTAGGGTTTACCTCTTCCCTGCGTAGTCCTGCGTGTGTTTGTATGATCTAAGGGTACTTAAGCCACCTGCAGGTCCTCCTGTAGGGGATTACTTGTTTTGTATTCCAGCAGAGACCTTGGAATGTTGTTAAGGGATTTCTGTACAGATGCACCAGTGAACTGTGTAAATGGATTCATGTTTTCTCTCCTCTCTCTCTCTCTCTCTCTCTCTCTCTCTCTCTCTCTCTCTCTCTCTCTCCCCCTCTTCCTCACTCCTTTCTCTCTGTTCCACTTTCTATCATTGCTTCTGTTAACTTTCATTTTTCACTTGTCAAGCCCAGCAGTATGATATGGAATGCTGTTGAAATAAATGTTTAATTAAAGAAATAAAATCAATAAACAGGACATCAAGGGGAGCCTTGTGTTCATAAAGCTCCCCTTGGCAAAGCAAAACTGTTCAACACAATAAAGCAACCAGATCACCATTCTGTTTGCTATGATGCTGGACAAGTAAGAAAAAAAAACAAACAAATGAACAAACAAACAAAAAAAACACTTTCTCTCTTAACATCGATGGGCTTAGAGAAGAGTTGACACGGAGTACTAAATCCTAAATTTTATGACACTTATTCCCGCTGTCAATCAAGCAAAAATCATATGTATTTAATGCATTTCTGTTACTGTATAATACTTCCTTCCACTAATTTCTCTTTCTTATTCCTGAAATGTTGATGATTTGAGTTCAGTGTGCTTTCCTCTCAGCGGAGAGATGGAGTGCAGAAAGCCAAGCACTGAGAGAGGAGTATACACAGAGATCAGTGGGAGTTGGCAGGGTGAAAGGAAGTCAGCCGGGACCCCCAGAGCCTCATGATTCACCACCAAAATGAATAAATCCCATATACACACACATCCATGAATGCACACAGATACACACAAGCAAACAAATGTGCACTTGCAAACAGACACAGGTTATGTTTTGGGAGATGTCAGGAGACATCACTGTCAAAACTTTCCCCCGTCCTTCTTAGAAAGAGGGGACACGCCAAAACTGGAGATGAATCAGATGAATTACTTTTCAGCGTCATTTTTCACGTTAACCGGACAGCTTTACATTTCAGACTTAATAGATGAACCCATAAACACAATGATTAATGCTGAGATTGTTGTGATTGTGAGAAAACAGCTGTAACAACACAGGGGGGGGGAAAAAAAAAAAAGGGAAAGAAAGAAAAACAAAAAAGAAAAAAAAGAAAAAAAAAAGAGGAAAAAAAAAACAAAAGGGGGGAGAGAGAAAAAAAAAAAAAAAACAAAAAAAAAATAAAAAAAAAAAAGGAGAAAAACGGAGGGGGAGAAAAAAAAAAAAAAAAAGGGTTATCAAACAGAGGAAGACCGGGGAGGGGGAGGAAAAGGGAAATGGGGGAATAAAAAGGAAAAAAAATCCGGAGGGGGGACAAAAGGGGGGGAAAAAAAGAGTGACAATCTTATGAAGGGTTTTGATGACAAGGTGAAACTAAATACACTGGCATCGCATAGTCAGGTTGTCTTTTTTGGCGTGTTGTGTAACAGGATATGCACAAGCACTTTTTTCTGTTTGTTCATGTACTCAAAGGCAGACACACTCACTTAAAACATTTGTACTTGTGTTGATCTGTGAAAGAGGAGATTGTTATTGATCCCTCTTAGTGCCACTGTGTGTGTGTGAGTGTGTGTTGAATAAGTAAGGCATCCAATTGCACTTCGCATGAGAAAAGCTTTTGCTACATTTCTGTTCATTTGCAACAAGTGTAGTGTACAATAGCTCTTCTATTCAGAGTAATCTCTGGTCATGCTGGAAACTATTTACAGTGCCAAAACATCATGAGCTGATTTTACATTAATGTCATCTACTGCTCTTGCTGTTATAAGTTGTAGCCTGGTCACCATTATCCAGTTTGCATTGTCGTCCCCTTTCAGTGCTCATCATCCCTATGAAGTGTACACAGTATTAGACAGTCACTTCCAGCATCCCCGCTTGATGTGTGTGGTTGGATTAGATATATTGTACAGTAAGAGCCTTAGGCTGACTTCACTTTTCACTAAGACCAGACCCAGTGACACTATAGAGCACAGAGGGAGACTTGAAAACACGAACAGCCAGAAAGTAGGGCTTGCATGCCATGTTACTCTATGTGCCTCTCTAGCTAATGAAAATAATCATATTAACAAAGCAAATAGAAAGAATTTAAGCATCCTTAATACCAGTCAAGTCAAAGATGGAATCCACAATTATTAAAGTTGGGAATTTTGGACATAGGGCCTAATTTTCGAGTTAGCCAGGGTATTATAAGATTGTTTTTAATGTAAAGCTAGATAATGCTATTGACGTGCGCTAGCCGTAGCATTGGCAACCTCCCGAAAAATAATGAAATATGGGTGAAATATGTTGAAACTGTCTCCAGTGATAAATAGTACCCTGACTAACTCAAAAATTAGGCCCTATGTCCAAAATTCCCAACTACCCCTTTAAATTTTTACAAGTGTAAAATAGAACTGTTTCATGATAGAACTGCAGTGTTGCTATCAGTGTTGTCAACACGTCAATGCACAAGCAAAAACGTGACTTCACCTCATTCTAACTCTTGTTATAAAAAATCTATTTTTTTCTCAAACTTGACTAAGCACAGATGTAGCTGCTGTACACCAAAATCAGCCTGCAAATAAAAGGGTAGAATCAGTCAGTAGCATCTGCAAAAAAATAAACATATCAGTCCATATGAAAGAAAATACAACTAACAGCATTTTAAAGCTGTCGAACCAATAAAGTTGTGGTTGCTAACCCATGGGGACCAGTGAATCCAAATCCTGTAGTGCAGATAGCCACAGATAAATGAATAAATAAAAAAATAAAAAAATAATAGCACTCTGGGAAACCCAGGCTTCAAAAATTTCCAGTGATTTTGACCCAAACAGGGACCTCAATTTAAAAAAAAAAAAAAAAAAGTAATTAAAAAAAAAGAAAGAAAAAGGAAGCTGAGACAGGCTTCAGGAAAATGTTCCCTTTTCCTTGAGTACATACAGAAAAATTTATAAATTTAACCTGTCACTGTTTTCAATTGATTTTGTTTTCTTATTGACTTTTTAAAAAAAAAAAAATCACAGTTAAGCTATTTTATGAGTATTTCAGTGGTCTGAAAACTAGTTTATTTATTTAATCATAAGTAAATTTTTTTAACCCTATTTATCCAAGGTAAACAGTTCCCAAATAATTATGCACATTCTAATATAAGATGTTGATAGCTCCTTATCATTTCACTATGACTTGGAAACCATTTAAAAGCTTACTAGTATTCAAGTTTTAAGATAAAATTTTGCTTAAGAAAATTACCCACTGTTTGCAGAGAGTCACTTTTTTATAATTATTATTTTTTTTTTTCTGGGGCAAAGTAAGTCCCTTGTAATTATGCTGGTTGATTTAAGGGTGCCAGCTGGTGCAGTGTGGACAACATGCGGCACCAGGCTTGTTGAGCTTACAAATTATAATTTCTAATTACAGATATGATGATAACTTTTGAGTCTGTGGAAAATGGTGGCATATTTTTCTGTATAATGAAACACTGATTGTGATGACAATGATAATGTGACATCAGTCGACACTTTCTAACATTTTAAGATCAAGTAAAGATATTGGGAACTGTTTCACACATGATGACTGGAAATTTTCAGGAGAATTCGATCCAGTCAGCTGCTGTTTACACAAGTACATCAGTGGGAGACTTTCTGGTAGAGATACACTCTGATGGAAAATCATGCTTTTCTTGATATACATTATTTTTTGGTTGATAAATTATTTGATTTGTAAATAAAAAGCTTATTCTACCGCACCTGCTCATTTCTATAGGAATAAAAACCCAAGTCATTGTGTGCAGATTTAGATAGCATGGGGTTTAATTTCATTTTCATGCATACAAAAACAGATTATTGATCCTTGTGTGTATACAGTATGTTTGTGTGAGAGTTCACTGCATAGTCACAGTCAAACATCTGAATATAAGGCCTCCTTGCACTTAAAACTTTCTTTGGTAATTTGGAGGAAACTCAGTGATTAAGCACGTGACAGACTTAAGACACGCCTAATGTCAAATATTCAAATATTGCAAGTACACGAGACACACAGCAGCATTCACTGTTGTGGCTCTTGTTCATTGTCACACTCATTCCCTCTTTAAATCTTGTCAGCCTCAGTTTTTTTCTCTCACATGCAGAAAAACGTGTAGACAAGAAAAGAATCAAACACGTCAGTGCATGCTGGATCACACCAATATAAGCACACAGACAAACGCACACATTCCTGTCAGTGGGCCGATTCAAATCTGCAAACACCGTCACACGAAAACCTCTCTCATAAATACCAGTGATGCAGTTAACCCCTTCAACAAGTTCTCTGTTGCCATAGCAACGTGCTGCAGGCTGACCGATCGGCATGTGAGCGAAAATCCCATTTCCAAGGCGACCAGTGGAAACATGCAGAAACATCAACTGGTGTGTATGTGGTCACGTATACGGTGGATGAGCTTTAAAATGTTTATGTGGGAACATGCTAAGATGTCATGAGTAAACTTGCCACCCTGCTCTGCATGTCATTACATGCATCAATGATGAAACTGACTGTAAGCGCGGGGTGGGATTGCCCCTTGGTGATTGACATGACTGGAATGACTCACTCATGCACGCATATACACAATCGCAGGCAAAGTTCCCCTTAATGACTGCTGCCATTAATATCTTACCAGTGGTTTGTGGCTGCATGCTGGAATGTGGAGACATGAAAGGAGAACAGTCTCATGCTCATCCTGCATATCTGTGGATGAGATGATGTGAGAATAGTCAGAAAAAGAGAGTCATGAGCCAGTTCCCTCTGCATTCTTCTCTCCTATGTACTATCTGCCCACGCGCTGCTTTCTACCCACATTATCGCAACACTGATGGAACTTTTCTGCCTCCTCCCTCCCTCGCTCGTTCTCTCATTCTCTTTTTCCTTTTCTCCTTCCTATTCACATGTGCTCCTGCCATTTCTGTCACACTTCCTGCAGCAATTTGCGTCTTCATTTCTCACTCACTATCAATTTGACATGCCTGAATTCTGCCTTCTTCTTTCAGCCATTTCTTTCTTATTTCTGCCTTCCAACCCTGCCATCTTTTCTGGGAGCACATTTTTAATAATTTCTATGCATGTCTGCATCAGCCATTTACCCCCACTCCTGCAAAACTCTGGAGAACCCATGTGAGGACCAAAGAGCTTCCACTGTCATTGTAATGTCATCAAAGAGTCCCCATGCTTCATCTTTGACTTGTAATGCAAACCTCTGGAGCCAATTTAAGATTAGATAGAGAGATAGAGCATCCTATTCTACTCTTATATGAAAAGACAGGGATATAGTTAATTCATCAACAATTACAGAAACCCAAAAGTTATTTGTGAAAAATGTTGCTCAGCAGATCTTTTGCGTGAAAGCTCAACATTTTGCCTGTTTAATTTGACAAAACCCATTCCACTATCAAAGTTATGGCATCTTTTCCATGGGTAGATGTGAATGAGACGGGAGCAGTTTTATCTGATCACAGCTAGTGAAGGTGCCTCATCAAAGGCCTTCTGCCCTGGCCTGGTCCCCTGGGGGGAATGCCATCCTCCTGGAGACACATCAAACACATGAAAGAAGAACCTCCAGAGTCACACTCTTCTTCCGCCACCACATTTATCACACTCCTATACGGCAGTTATTTCCAATGATGCTCTAAACAGAAACACCCTTTTCTTTGCTCGGCTTTTCAAGGTGCTCTTAGCCTATTTAAATGTTGCAATAGCTTTGAATTCTAGATTTGATCGGATCAGTAAGCATGTCAGATGACCTATTCCCCCTGGGAAATATCAGACACACACTCACACACATAAAATACACTCTATTCTACATTTTAAAGTACATGTTCTCCTGAGCACGGTAGGTTTATTTTCCATGCCCTCGTCTGTTGGGAAAAATGAAACAATAGTACCTCTCTATTTTCAACTACTCAGCAAATTTGGATGGACGTATTTTCTGTTCCATAACATATTCTGCTGTATTCTATACCTGCAGTGTGCTTTTTCACTGTACTTTCTTGGAGGCATTGGTGCATGCTAAAGTCTGCCTGATGAGTTCACAGAGGAAGTAGTTCATATTCCCACTGTTATTTTATTCATTGGTGCTTCTCAAAGAGGGGTACAGAAACACATGCGCTTAATAGAGCATTTGAACACAGGCAGAAGCATGCACATTCATGTGATCGTAGTGTTTTTTCTTTCCTTTCTTTTGTTCTAACCTTTTCAGCTCATAATATTAGTTTCATGACGGCTACTATCACTTATTGCTCTTTAGATTTATATGGCATGCCACATAAGCTCATTACAGAGGCTTGAGGCTTTTGGACACATCTTTAAATAGTAGCTTTGAGGCCATCTGAGAATTAAGTGAAAATATAAGAACGCTCTTGCCTGCAGTGACAAACTTCTGCTTTGTGTTTTTCTTTTATTTTGTCAATTTGAGATGAACTGCTTTGGCTCACTAGCAGTAGGGTCAATTAGAAGTGAACCCTTGGGCACTTGCTGTTCAGGATTTCTTGATTTTTCTCTCTTGGGTAAACAGTAGCATATTTGAAACACGCATTTTGAGAAAAATAAAAGAACCCGGAGTGAAAAGGTAGCGAGCACGAAGAGGCAGCAAAGCACTGTACTCAAGCCCTGGAGGTGTCATTATTTCAATGTTGCTGCTTGGGCTTTGTATGACATGTTACATGTGAGGGGTTTTTGGTTCACTGTGAGAGAAAAGAAGCCAGTGGAACGTTGTAAGGGAGGTAAAGAGGAGCAGGAGTGTTCTGTGAATGCCTGGTATCCCATGCTTACCAGAGCTCAGCAGCAGGCATTAAGCTCAGCTGCTCTGTAAAAGTTTGGGAGATTTAAACTGAAGATGGCTCCTATCCACTGCAGGCCAAAATACCTTCTGAATCGGACTACAACTCTCTGGGTTCTCCCTGAGACGTCAATCAATTTACCTTCTTGATGATCAGGTTTGCTTGGGCATCATTATAGATTTTCCTTGGGCAATTTTAAGGACAGTTCTCTGCAGTGCAAAACACTAAAACGCTGAAGAATAAAATACAAGCAATGAACTTATGAAGCACGACCTTAACCTCTGAAGCGATATAGCTCTTTTTAAGGTTTCTGCTTGAAAATGACATACCCAAAATGAATAGAGTAAATCTCTGCATCTACAAGGTCATTGATGTCATAATAAAGGGAACACTTGGGACTTTTGTTCAAGTGTGTAAGACAGAATTTCTGTTTGTCATTCAAAGTAAGCGGTTGTTTATGTTTGTATTCTTTGGCTGCTGGTTCACTGAGTTTTTGTCATAGAGAAATAATAGTGGTACTGTTGAAATCGTCAGGATCTTAGCTTTCATATGATATGCTGTTTGTTTGTCTACCATGAAGTATCAGAGAGGTAGCAATGGAAATGTGCAGAGTGGGTGGACGCTCTGACCTTATTTAGATTTGGATATTTAAACATTAATATGCTTGGTGTATGTTAAAATGACTTATATGTGCTTGTAGCACAGTTTCTCCTGTTTAATTTGATGTATGGTATGGCTACATTGCTACATAATTAGTGCAACATTGTGCGTCTTTTGCTGCAGTGAGTCTCGAGGTCCCCCCAATTGGGGAACCTTGGGGTTTAAGAGGCTACTGAACTTTGGAAATAAAATGTTTGTACCTGAGAAATTTCAGTTATCCAGGACATGTTGGATGTAACGCCAGAACATGTCAAGAGGCAAGAGGATGTATTGCCACTCACTGGAAAGCCCTGATATCCAGGAAAAATGCTACATTTCTCATATTCACCCCCTCCGACCCCAATATTATCATTGCTCCAATCACAGCTAGTGATGGAGAATAGAGAGGGCTGTTACTTTAGTTTGATTTATTAGAGAATGTCCTAAAAAGCATGTTCGGAGATCAAGTGGAAAAAACATTATAGATATCTGTTCTAACTCAAAAGTTTCATAGCCTCAGCATTTATTAGTTCCTCTCGGGCTCAGCATGACAAAGCTGAGTCTTCGCTTTACAGACAGAATTGTTTGCTTCATTCAACTAAGTTACATCAGTCACTTTCCTTTGTACATTGTTTATTCCATCAGATCTGTTTTACTTAGTAATTTGATCATATTTTGTGATCAGCTGGTGATGTGCAACCCAGCTAGAACACATTCTTGTGAAATAACTAAATTTGCCCACAGCTGGTCGGACATGATGGCAGACCTGGAGCGTGTGCCTTTGCAGCAAGTTTGTCTTTCCCCATCATTACAGACACTTTCTTGTGTCTCGGATTGTTAAATTAAGGCAACAAGAGATCCAGATGAGCAGGATTTGAACCTGAGCCAGCTGTGCAGCCTCTGTATGGAGTGACTGCTTAATCAGTTGACCTTAACATCACCCTGACATGTCCCATTTTCAATTTTATTTGTATTTTTCAATCTTCTGCTAAATTTCAGCTGGGGACTAACATAGTTGTTATGAGACATTGAGTGAAAACATACTTTGAAATCCACAGCAAAGCCTGAATGTTGAAAGGAGGCTAGTTAAAGACTTTTAATCTTTTATCCCGATGTAAATTTCCAAATTATTTCCATTCTAACTTGCTGGAATGAAGCCTGATTTCACAGTTAAGCAGGTATTAATACATTTCAGTATAGTAAAATAAAATAACTTTTCTAGAGCCCACACTTGTGGTATGGGAGGTGCTGCATGTTTGCTGACTATCAGTGAGACATCAGGGGAGAGCACTGTATGTGTTTACTCTTCTCTTATTCCCTTCACATACAGACACATCATTTCTATCTCTTTCATATTCAGTCTGTCAGAATGTCTTTGGTTGAGAAACTGAAGATAACTGACACGAATTGATTTATTTATGAAGGGGAGTTGAACGGTGGCTTTAGGCCTTTCTTTAAGGCTACCCTCTTATAGTGAGTTCATTTTTGTTGTCTTCATTAATATTACATTTTGACATCCTGGAAAGTATTCATCCCCTGGGGATAAAGTTTTCTGCTTCACCAAAATATTCTCTCAAAATATTCTTCACCTTAAACTTTGATAGAAAGACAGTTATTCTTTCTGCTGTGGCACAGTGCAGGTTTCTCACTGTAGTTGTGACAAGAATACATACTGATACTGTATTTGCAGTGTTGTTTAAAGTACCCAAAAGCCATACTTAAGTGAAAGTAAAAGTACCTTCCTGGAAAATTACTCAAGTAAAAGTGAAAGTCGCCGGCAAGAATATTGAGCAAAAGTAAAAAAAAGTAGCTAGTATTTACTGAACTTAAGTATCAAAAGTAAAAAGTACTGTTGATAAAACGCAATCAGAAATTTGAGTTTAATATTTTAACTTGTCTGAGATTCCTTACATATTAATGTGACCATTAATTTGAAAATCAGCGCCCACAGTTTTTGTAAGAATTCTAGATAAATCGAATGACCTGGTTGAATCCTTTTTATTGACTAATTCATGCAGTTTTGCATTCAGTTGTACAGAGTGCTATTACATGCAATTTAGAAAGGGTGCTTTACTGTCCTTTAAATTATTCAACCATCCACCCACACTTAAATTACACACTCACAAACACACACAAACACACTTGGGTGCGAAGAGTCATTGATGATGATTGTCATTTGTGGTCCCACGGGAGGCTTGTGGTCAAAGATTTGGATGTCGCAGAGAGAGACTATTATCATGATCTGCTAAATTATTAATTTCTGTATGAAATCTAAACCCAGTCAGAGAGAGAGAGAGAGTACTTTGGGTTTCCAGGAAGTATAAATGTCATTTGTCCTGTTAAAGATGTCTGTCCATATTCAAATGTGACAATAAGAGGTGCTGAACATTCAGTTATACAATGAAAAGAGAACAGTTCATTTATAAACTTTTATTTCTTGTCATTAATGTAATCATTGGCTGATATACATTTAAAGTTTTAAGAAATTACTGTTTCAATATGCAAATAAGATCTAAAACCACAGCTTTCACAAAATAGCACAGCAAAGTGAATCTTTATTGCTCCTCTGTTTTCAGGAGGCATGCAAGCTTACTGTATCTCACCTGTATTCGCTCTGTACCACTATTCACCTCATCTGACAGCAGCTAGCGTCTTTAGAGATAGCATCTCCAACCAGCTATAGCTTTGTTGGTGGGAACTAAAAGGCTCAGTTCACTTTTTAAGTGAACCTATCAGCTTAGCCATGCTCTTCAGATTTTATAAACCATTAACACGTGCACCTATAGGTCAATAGTTACATTATACCCCCCAGCAAAGAAAGTAAAGAAAATTAGGAGCTGTCTTGAATGCAACAGCCAGGGATCACACATTTTATCCCATGTTGTGTTTACACACCAGCAGAGCCACCTTTGATGGGATTAGAATCTGTAAAGATGCGCTTTAGCCATCCTGGGAAGCTGCTAGCAGAGAGAATGTTCAGGGATTTATGCATTTTTGATGCAGCACGGGGAGGAGTGGAACTCTGAAAAGGCTGCATGACCTACTTAGAGAGCCGTAGAATTCAGACGACTTGTCGTGCCACAAAAAGAAATAAATTTGTCTCTCATTCTCTGTCTCTATATGTCAAAGAGGAGGCTGCTGAGGCTGCGGAGTGTGCTCTTGTACTCGTTTCTGACTCTTGTCTTTGCTTTTAGTTGCTGGTATTTGAGCAATGGATGTGGCATATAAGCAAATCTTTTAGTTTCTTTTCCCACTTTTCAGTTCAATCTTACCTTTGCATTGGTGTGTGCAGCCTGCTCCATGGGATGCATCTTAGTTTAAGCCTTCTTTAAGACCATCTGTTTTATTCAAAAATCGCTGTCATGAAAAAGTCTTCTAACATCCTACAACACTCCTGCCAAGAGTCTGCTATGATGGCATTTGGCTGGCTGTCGTTATGTGCACATTCACAGAAATCCCCACAAGACCAACATCAGCTTCTCCACATCTAACAGAAAAAAGAAAAGAAAAGAGCATTTTTCTTTTGCAACGTCGCCTTGTACACAGATTAATTTTCCTTGGCAGTCTAGACCCCTTCTCTCCCTTACCTCTTTGTCACCACTTTACTCTTTCTTGGTAGCTATAGCAACACAGTACTGTATGTCATTCTCAAACAAGATGCCATTGTCCAAATACCCTGGCTGTCACATTCCTGCTTTATCGTGGCTCTGTAGGGCGACAAAAACCAGCGGAGCTCTCGTAGCTTTCCAGTCACCTCAATAAAGGCTGGTCAATAAGCGATTCATTAGAAAAGACAAGCACTCACAGTCACTGCCTTCAAATGGAGGGTTTATTTGAGCCGGAAATGAGCTATTGTGAGACAAGAGCCGACCACCTGGTTGTATGGTTTGTGCATGTGTGAGTGTGAGTGGGTGTATGTGTGTGGGGGGGCTTGTAGCTCCTCATGATTGATGATTGTTTGTGACACTGTTGGCATGGCCCCCGGCCTGGTTAAATATGCACTGGTTGATGAATTGCATAGAGCATTGTGTTTGCGTGTAGTCGCATCTGCATATGTTGGTGAGTGCATGTGTGTTTTTGGCAAAGCAGTGTCAAAAACACCTGAAGAATCTAAACCTAAAAAAAAACTTAGCTCTGTGCCACTAAATAACTTTATATTATTTAGTGAGAAATTATGTTGGCAAGAAATATGACATGAAAATAAAGTCACACTGATACTCATCCTATACCATCACCTTTCTCATTCTTCAAAAAATGTCACTCTCCATTAACTTTAAAGCTTAATCTGTACTGTCAGTGGTGCTCTCATGCTAACAAGTACAGTATTTAATCTGTTTATACAAAGAAAAATGATTGATAATGAATTTTGCTTTCCATGCTATGCCAGTAGAATCTTTCAAAGCATTCCTAATGGTCGGGCAATCAACTAAAAAAAGTGAATGTTCTGATAAAAAGAAAACAACATTAGAATCTGTGCTGATGTACTAATGATACAATACTAAAAGCCATGAACCCTAACTGTAATGCTTGCTCTAGTAAAAAGCAAAAGGAAACTGCTTCTTTGCATTTTTTTCATTTACTTGGAAAAATTATGATAGGAATAATCATTTGTTTTTAACAAATGGATAAGTAAATTATATAGTAGCAATAACTAAATAACCAAAACTGGAAACACTAAAGGAATAGTAAACGCTTACTTTTGGCTCTAAGCCAAGTATTAGAGATGTCGCAGTCAGCTTTACCTCCACTTAGTTTTAATGAGATTCATTAGAGTTGCTAAGAAAATGATCTGTATCAAACAATAGAGCAGGAAGTTGAAGGGTTAATAAATTTAAACCATCTGGAGATGAGAAATGAAAGAAGAGATAGAAGTGGGAAATGGTCAGAGAAGGAAACTTGCTGAAGGATGAAGAGAGGTGCAGGTATCTGTCAGACAGGAAGACTGAGTGTGTAAAAGACTCAAAAGGAAAGAATGATGATGAGGATGAAACGGAGAATAAGGCAATGGTTGGACAAAGGGTTCCAGAATAGAAGAGAGGTTCAAAACCCAAACAGAGGCAAGCCCAGGATTCCTCGGAGGGAGTGTTCTGCTTTAACAAGATTGATGTGCATGGACACAAGAATCCTTAGGCTGCAGAGAGAGACAACCTGAAGTGTGCTCTCTTCTATCCCATGAAGTGCACACAGGGAGAGACAAAGGCACACACCTCCTTGCACCCACTCACATTTCTTTTTCCAAATTCAATTCGACAGTCCACCATGTTTGCACTTGCCACACTGCCATCTGTCTTCTGTAGAGTAAGGAGTAGATTTTTCCTTTCAAAGTTGTCAATAGTTGGTCCTTCTTTTTAGAAGACAGATGACTAATTTGTCATTGTCTGTCCTGTCAGGCCTGATAAGACATCAATAGCATTGCCTTTCTCCACACTATGGTTGGACTTTTTAAAATTAATGACAGGTTCAGTCTTTGCGTCATTATTCCAAAGTTCCCTCTCTAAAAACAATGTCTTTGCAGTCTGAAAGTGGGTTGTTCACTAATGGTATCAACTGGTAACTCAGCCAGCAAGGCTCAAGTGAGGTGAGATGGCATTGGAGCTGTCTCCTCATGCTGTAACAGCAGATAAGATGAATGCTCAAAACCTTAGGAATTTCCCAAATAGGGGAAGACTAACTCCCTCCACCTGGGGAATTCTTGTATTACAGAATATGAATAAAGATTTAAACAACAATAAGCCAATTAAAGGGAAAATAGCTTGAGGTCAAATATAGAATAACTCAAGAAAAGTGAAAATGGCTCCATACAGTATGTTATGCAACGTTAAACCTCTATTGTCCTTGGGGCAACTTGACCTGTTTTCAGAAGCTAATATGTTAATATGTCCTAACTTTTGGTTTGGTTTGATGTGTTATAACATATATAGATAAGGTTAACCCACTGTGGGCCCTGGAAAAAGGCCCTTAACCCCCACCAACTGCCCCCCCGAGATACGAGACATGACAGCCCACTGCTCTCTGGTCTGGTCTAGACGGGTTAAATGCGACTGAACCCATGCATGACAGTAGATGGCTCAGATCAACCCTCAAACAGGAGGAAAGAAACAGGACAGAACAGGACATAGCTGAGGTGATTTATCATCCCTGCTGATAGTAAACTAAATTTAACTAGTAATTTCCCTTTGGAAATGAATTCAGGATAATTCAGGTTGTGTAAATGAATATAAATTCTCCCTGCAGTAAGTGTAGTAGGTTGAAAGGAGAAAAAAAAAGAAAGAAAAGTTCAGGTCTTGACACAGACTCACTCACACACCAACCTGCTGCGTTAAAGATCATCTTTTCATACTTATCAGTTCCTGCTTTGTGCTCTGTTGTGCATGTTTCAAAGTTTCTCTTTTTACTTCCCATCTCAAATATGAAGTGAATGTCTCTACTTTTGGAGACTTGACTTTATGTGGTGAAGTTGCTGATAAGGGTGAATTCTTCGAAAGCAGAAATCAGCTATCTAGCAGGACTTTTGGATTTGTGGTGAAAGAGTTTTCAGAGACTTTGGGTTGAAACTTTAACACAGTTGTTGTCCGTAAAGCTTTAACACCCCCAATTTACAGGAAATATGAGGGATTTCATCTGTTCTCTTAGTATTCACTTTATAGGCTCTATCAGCTAATAAATCTGAACACAGTACAAGAGACTTGAAGGCTCACAATTTTTCATTTTCAGATCATTTTAGGTCATGCAGTCAGCCATAAAACTGAGGGAAAAAAAATGATGAGGAAGTCAAAATTCACGATGATGCTTTTTATTACAGGAAATATCACAGTGCCCCGTTTCAAGAAGAATATGGGAGGAAAAAGAACTGCTAACAAACTTGTATGAAGGTCTCTCTTTCTCCTCCTGCTGCAACCTTGGAAATCTACATCCAAATCAAATTGGTTCATAATCCAACGCTGCACTCTTTCATTGTGCTCCACTATTAACCAGAATCAGTCTCTTTTGTTCCACCTCTTCGTATTTTTCCTGCTCTACTTTACTGAATTCATGGAACAGAGTGGAAGACCTTTGGGGCCAAGAGACAATTGACTTGATGATGGACTCACTCCCTTTCTCTTCCCCCTACTTGCTCTCCACATGCTGTGTCTCATCATTTTTCTCAGTTACTACCTTGCATATTTGACACCGTGTTAATGCACAATTATGTCTTAAAACCCACTAGAAATGTGTGACGGTAGCACTGCCCACTCCATTTCCTTGATTTATTCTCATTTTATTCTGCGTAGTACATTTTTTAAGCAGTTGGTATAGACATTAGTAAATGAGAGCATGAGTGTGACAACTATAACATAATAATAAAGTATCTGTCTCCTTCTCTGAGCCTCACCTGACTGAACTTGAGCCAGAAACACATTTAGAAACTCTTTTAAAAATGGCAAATTTTACTTGAAATTTCATTGTGCATTATCAGCTCTGATGGGAACACAGCATCTAGGTGCTCATGCTAAACGAGTATGTCGAATTCTTATTTTTTTCTTCACATTTACTGGCTGTATTGCCTCACATACAGGCTCTGAAACTGACAGCAACAACTCGCGGACAAAAAGAAACATATTGATCAGCCTTAAAACTGCAGGCCGCTCATTCTCTGTGCTGCTGTGTGGGATTGACATCCATGGTACAACTGAGAATAATAAACTAGCGTAATTATCTCAGAATAGTAATCATCAGAAATTGCAGTCCAACACACGCTGCAGGATACAGTGTAACATCATCCCTTCATGTTGTTGTAATTACAGGGTTGTGTCCTGGGAGGTAGTGACCAGTTGCAGGCCTCAGAGCACTGAGGGCAAACATGCTATTACAGGCAATGATAGACGTTTTTATTGGGCTGTTTTTGAGGGCACAGAGGTTGGTGTTTTAAAAAAATGCACTTAAATAGGTTCCTTGGGTTGCAGTAATATTTAATGGTGCAAACTACAACTACAACTACCACTACTATTGCTGCTGCTACTTCTGCTTCAAAATGTACACCCCCCCAACAAAAAACAAACAAACAAACAAACAACAACAACAGCAACTTGCGATATAGCCAACATTTGGATTTGTCCCGTTCTGTCTATTGTAGCAGCACAATGACATGAGAAGGACAACCTGTGGCATCTCTGGATGTAAAATGCTTAATAAAAGGAATTGAGAAAAGAACCCCCCCCCCCTCCTCCCTCCCCCTGCTTTTTTTTTTTTTTTTTTAGCATTTTCTTTTTGTTTGATCCACACTGCAGAAGCCCTCAAACATAGGTTGAGGGCTTTTAGTCACATAACTTTTGGAATTTTGTGAATGGGTTTGGCGGGGTCACTACTGGAGTGTGCAACTTTTATTTAAACGTAGTCAAAAAAATAGGGTTTGGTTAAGAAAAAAATAGAATTAATGTTGATAATCACGCAAAGCTCCATCTTCTAGGGTAGCCTGTATGATGTATAGGGATGTATATCGTTATGATTTTATCGATACTGATACCAATATCGATACTCCTTATCGATACCGGTATTTATCGATTCTCTTATTGATACTATAACATAATTTAGAGTAAATAATAAAGACATTACAAGATGTTACAAGATCCAGTGGTGGAGAATATTTGTTCAGATGATGTTGAAGAAGCCTGGACATAAAAGTGGGTGAAGGACAGCTGGGAGAATAAGGGAATTGTGTCTGTCTTAGTCCATCATTGTGATTATTTGACTGCGTAATGATAACTTGATGGTTAGGTAGATGTACAAAAAGTATCAATAAGAGTATCGTTAGTCCAGAATCTTAACGGTACCCTGGTATCGTTAAGATTAGGAACCGGTACCAAACGATACCGGTACTCGGTATACATCCCTAATGATGTATGAAGAAATTTTGCATACATTTTTGCGCAAGACTGTTAAAGGCCATTAATTTTAGAACGATAGCTCTGAATGAAAGCAGCTTGCCACATGGCAACAAGGTCATTTTCATGTGGAAGACACCATGCAATCATTTACTCACTTTGTTTAAAGGTAGAGTCCGAAGTCCCCCCACCATTTCTGTTTGCAAACAGTATTCAAACTGAGCGCCCCTCCCTCTCAGGCTAATGGCCGCCTCGTTCTTCAGCCTATTCAGCTTCAGCCCTCTCCTCCGAGAGTTTGAGTGACTGGCATCTGCTCCAGTCATGAGCTCATTCCCACACAGCATCATGCCCTTAGCTCTGTCATTGATTGGCTGTCAATATAAACAGAAATCTCCACCCAGAAACGTCCCGACCAGACCATGACAAAGCGAAAGAGCGATTTACAGGCAAGGGGAGAGAGAGTTGCATTCAAACTCATCACTGCACGCGAGTAGAGGCCCAAAGGCGCGGTTTGAGACGGATTTCACTTGCACAAGTCGAACATTTATTTCAGGGGGGAAACTTCGGACTCTACCTTTAAACACACCAATTTAGCTGAAAATATAAACAGCTCTGAAAAAATATTCCTGCAACTGAGAGCCTGACATGGTGCATTTTTGTGGCTAAAAAAAGCAAAGATATCTTGAACATAATACTATCAATTTCTAACATCCATGCCAATTTTACTCAAAGAACATCTTTGAGATCATCTTGTCGGTTCTCTCTCACCCCTCTTCTGTTTTCAGCCCAGTGTCTCCTCAGGGACTCATTTCAGTGGGGATATAATTTTGGTCTGTCCCTCTCACTGGGTAGCACAACATGTTCCAGCTGTTGTCAGGCCTTGTCAAAAGCACAACATTCTCTAATAGGCTTAACACGGTGTCTGCTTTCTGCACAGCACAGATTGCTAATAAAGGTGCAATGTGTTCGCTGGGATTTTAGCACCACCGGCCAATTTGAGCTTATCTCTCACTCGTGAGAGAGCTAATATGTGCATTATTGTTTGTGTGTTTGTCAAAGATTGTTTTTTGGCATGCATTTGTGTTGCGAGGATAATTTGCCTTGTGAATTTGCGCAATTGCAAAGAACCATGAGCTCAGGGGGAAGTGTTTTGTGTGGGAGTGACAGAAAGCAAAGACGAGTGAAAGAGACTTGTCACCACCGAAGAGGCTTCCAACATGCCATCATGGTTATCCTGGTGGCCATCTGAGTTCTCCAGAAAGTGAGGGATAGATTGAGTGTAATAACAAGAGCCAGACTGAACGGGGAGAGGAGGAGATGGAGGGCAAACAGCTATCAGCTTGAGCAGCCCAGTCAGTCTGTCGCAGTGGATTTTAAAGGCCAAAATCTCCCCAGACAAGTGGTTAGTTCCTCAGTTTTTCTTGCTCTCTGTGTGGCAGGCATGAAATGTGAAGGGTTGGAGAAAAAAAACCCAACTCCATCACTCCTTCCTGCTCTCAATTTATTTCATCCACACTCACTCAGAGTGTATTCTGTTCGGATACCCTGGGGAATGCTGTTTAAATGTTACCACAAGAGTCTTGACGCTTGCTGCATATGTGACTCGGCTATACTCTCTTCTCTCCGTTCTTTGATTCTCTTCTTGTTGCTTTTTTGCAAGTATCTCTAAAAAAAGCTTTGGTTATTGCTTTCTCATTGTTTCCCTAAGACTGAATTGCCTGTCAACCATGTCTTCCTGGTCATTTAGAGAGAGAAAGAAAAAGGCATGGTGGGTGATATGTTACACCCCAGTGGAGCTCTCAATTGCCTCAGGGTTCACTGATGAGGAACAAATAGTTGTAGCTTCTTGAAGATCTTATATGTGTGGATGGTACCAGGCAAGATGAGTTTGCGAGTGTTGGAGTTCAGTGAGCAGTGGGGGAGCATTGACCTTAAATAACAGGCTAAAGACCCTGGTGACCTAAAAGGAACTTTTTATATGGATTTGAAGCGAATGTGCTTACATGGCCTGTTCTTTGACAAGGCAAATTTTACTCATCTGTTGAAAGCAGATTCATGCGCACAACAAGCCTGTACTTCTCCCTCCTCTTCCAGTGGAAGCTGGTATTGACTGCCATGACAGAATTTAGAGGATTAGTTGGGTTTTATACATGGAGAAATAGATAATCTTCTTTGAATCTGACCTATTGGCTGCACTCTGCTGACTCTATACAGCTTTATAATGCCCAGCATATGTTTTCACAATTCCTGAATTCAGCGTGGCTACATTCCCACTCCTGGTTTGGGGATCTGGAAGGTGGTCATTGTTTTGCATCATGGAAGTTCTGAGGACTTAAGCAGTGACTTTTACGTTAGATTTACATTATAGTAAAACAGAAATCACAAATGAAGAGATGGACTGAAATTTTTTTTTTAAAGTACTATTTGTTAAAAGAAATACCTACAAACACCCGTTTCCCTGCCTTTTTACAAAAATGTGGCGTACATGGAAATAGATCCAGTACTCCTTTATCTGAGTTTTACATTCAGATAAGTATTTTGTACTATTACAGTAAACAACACATATTCGATTCTGTCTAACGTCAAACATAAGCTGAGAGTGTCAGATCTAAACTTTCGAGTTAAGTGGCACTAGCACTTCAGGTGACTGTTGTTTGTTTCTTTCAGCGATGCCGAAAAGATTTGACCATGCCAGGCATCTGAGAGATCTTGCTCAGTCTCCTCACACATGAACAGGATAACTGGTTACTAAAAAGACGTGTTCAAGTTGATCAGCAAGTTATTGCACCTCTATCACTGTTATACTTGGATCTGTGAATGGCATGATTGGATCATGTGTCATCTTCACAGCACTTTAATAACAAAACTAGCTTACGTGTCGAGTTAGAGTCAGCATCAAGGAAAAGACCACACAACAGGCTGCATACAGTATGTTTCAAGTTTGTGGAGATACTTTTCCGGCAATATTTTCCAAAACGGTCAAATATTTCTTAAAAACAATATAAATTCTCAATAAGGAAATTTGATAGCTTGTCGTTGTATCATTATCAGTTTGTTTACCTGATCTACAACTTGTTGCATCCTGTTTTTATTGACATTTTTAAAAAAGTTTTTTGGAAATTGGGTTTAAAATGATCCCTTTGTTTATCTAGTAGGTAGGAAACACATCCAATCCTATCCCTTACAAAAATATGGAGGATTCTTGCAGTTTTGGTTCTGTAATCAACTCTGCTGTTGGTCTTGTCATGAACAAGCCTATGCTAGCCAGAGACAGTCTCTGATAACATTTCAGGCTCTCCTCCCTGTTCCTCTGTGTGGTCCTCAGCTTCTCTCCATTTTTCTCATGTGTGTATGTGCAATACCGGGCCTCAGGTTGCTGATTTGGGGGCAGTAATTGGCCATTAGGCAAGGGACAGGTGCAGCTGCCTCTGTTTGCAGCGTTAACAAGGCATTTCATCATGGTTAGCTTCAGCTGGTGCTTTGATCAGCTCTTGTTTTTGTCACAAGATCACACATGTGTACACACAAATGTACACGAAGACATACAATATTCAGATTCACACTTTAGTGGTCTCTACAGAGGCAGAAATGGTGGATTAGAGGATTTGGGTCTAAGTAATATCACTGATATAATTTTATATTTCTTTTTAAATGTTTTATGTGGTTAGATCTTCATGTAAAACTGCATTTTACAGGTTTCCACCAGTCAACTTGCTTAAAAGCAGGGTGGATGATGTTTTCCATTGCAGCCAATTAATTAAATGCTCTGACACAAAAATAAAAAATAAAAAATACAGTAGTCACCTGTGGAACAGACAGGACTGGAAAAAAATCCCATCCAATAGTCTTGAACAGCTTGTTCTTATTGATTAAATGATGATATGTCCATCAAACTGAACTGCCATTTACTCTCCCTCTCCCCACCTCCCCCACCCCTCTGCGCTGGCACTGCCTGTGAATGTCTCACAGTGTACACAAACATGGCTACTCGCTGCTGTTATCTATGCAGCTGTTTGCTCTTAAAATCCACCAAAACGAAAAAAAAAAAAACGAAAAACAGATGTGGATCGAGTCATGGAGTTTGCAGTGTGGATGTTTTACACCGCAGAAGGAGTTGGAGGTGAGCGAACTAGTACTTTTAGAAACATGATAACATGGTTCCTCAGCTGTTTACTAGCAAGCTAACACTGGGCTGTTATTGGTTGTCTTCGCCAACTAGGGCTGTGCGATATACTGATATTATATCACAATATATGATATGAGATATGAGATATGATATTTACACAAATCGTTATATCACGGTATTAGTTTTGCAAATTTCTTTGCTTTATTTTTTTTATAATGACCCGTCTGCACCTCGACTGACTACAAAGGGGTCACCTAATTATTTAACAAGGGTGGCGAAAAAATATCAAAATATTACAATATTTTCATATGCCGATACCATACCTATATTTAAAAACACAGTATTGATCTATTTTACTTATGATATCTGGCGAGATATCAATGTTTTGTTACAGAATCTCATGAGATTTCACGAAATACCATGAGGTTTCGTAACAGAACAATGAACTCTTGCAGTATTTTGTGAAATCTCATGAGATTTCATAACAAAAAGAAAATAGCGCGATTTTTCAGTGTATTGATATTTTTTCCCACCTATGGAAGACAGTTCTCCCCCAAACTTTTAAAAGTAAATCATAAAAAACCAGCCAACTATCTTGAATTACTTTGATTTAACAAACATTTCGAACCAGTGTTTCGTCAGTTCCATCACTGCAGTGGAGCGAAACCTTTACGCTAAACATGTTTCAATACTAAAAAACAGGTGTTTGACATGAAATGAAACTTTCAGACAAATGAGGGTAAAAATACCGGTATATGTCGTTTATCATCATCTAAAATAAATATATCACGATATGATATTTGGTCCATATCGCCCAGCCATATCGCCAACCTGCTCGTAAACCATCGGTGCACATGTTCATGCGCTCTGGAGGCGTATTTTCAGGGCGTATTTTTAAAAATGTAGCTTGCTCTAATCGTTTTTCCGTGATCCCCTACCCTGCCTTTAAGTCACAAAGCTGTTATGGAGAAAAATGCTGACCATTTAAAAAAAAAAATGCTTAGATAAGATTTGGTATTTTGATTAAAAATGTAGCAAAAAAAACAAACAACTTCTTAAACACACCCCCCACACACACACTCACGCATCCTTCTATGTTGTTGAGGACAGTCGTTGACATGATGCATTACCTAGCCCCAACCCCAACCAAAACCTAATTCTAACCTAAAGTCCAAAACCAAATCTTAACCCTCAAAAGTGGTCTTTCTGAGGACTGGCCAAAATGTCCTCACTAGGGATGTAATGATATGAAAATCTCATATCACGGATATTGCGACCAATATGATCACGGTTATCATTATTATTGCGGTATTATTGAAATACCCCCAGCATCTTTAAAAATATCCAAAATGGGTCTATACGTCTACTTTGTTCTTCATAAAAGGGGCAAAAATCTCCAGAACTGTCCACGTTGGTGCCTTCATTGCGTTCCGCCATGTTTTCATCAATAAAACTTTGCAAACTGCCGCTGCTTTTCCAGCTAATGAGCAGCATCACTGTGAGTTTTTAAAAGCACAGTGATCAATCACGGTTTTAACAATAATTAAAATTTTAAATTTCCAACGTTTCGTAAAATCGTTGGGAATTTCATCACGGTTAATCATTTTATCTGTAATCGTTTCGTCCCTTGTCCTCATTTTCCAAAAATATCCTCTCTTTCTTGGTGAAGTATGCAAAACTGTCCTCACAATGTAGCAAGTGCAAGAACACACACACAAAGCTTCTTGTGGCTACTTCCCAGTGGAGGCAATCCCTCATATTTATTCTGGTTGGGTGTGATTTATCAGCAGCACAACAACAATAGGCAATGTTATCATGTTATGATCAATAAAGATTAATCTCAGTTGCTCTCTGTAAAGGTCACTGCGAAGGAAGTGTAATTAAGACAAAGTACTGAGATGTATTTAAAATAAACTGCTGGGGTTTTTAACTAAAGTAAAACTCCAGTCAGTCAGATTTGTGTGTATGACACGCACACACTGTGTGACTCTGTGGTCACCTGAAGTTACTTTTTGGTTTATGGATCAACATTAGACAGGGTTATATGCCTCCCTTGAGTTTCCTTTTCAACTTCTTTTGCCATCAGCCTCCTCCCTGCAGCCCCACACACACGCACACGCACACACAAACATACACGCACCTCTCCTGGCCATCTCCCAAGGCAGTCAAACAGATTACTACGGGCGTTAACCTCATCGATCTGCACCAAATGGCCTCCAAATGCCAGGAATTACATTTCAGACTGGAGGAGAAGGAAATAAAGTGCTGTAGTATTTCTCTCTGCTTTGCTTTAGAATTAAGTGCTTCTATGCCTTCTTGATTGTGTAGTATCACTTTATCCTCAGGACCTATGTATTTATCTTTTATTGCTATTGCTTTTTTGTTTGTTTGTTTTTAGAATGGTGATATTTGTCATAGTTTTGAAATTTTTTTTTGCTAAATACAACGCCTTCAAAAGGAAGAGCAAGTTTCATGATGCAAATAAATCATCATTAGGGGGATCGAAACATTTGAACTGAAATCACTGAAAAGTTGCCATACATTTGAGTTTGAAATATATTCAGTTTGCATATTAATGGACTTAATGCAGCGCTAAGTATCAGATTATTTTCTTTTATCCTTCTTTCTCAACTTTTATCTACTTTCTTCTCCCCCTTTCTTCCATTATCACCCTCACTAACTGCATTTCTATTTACACTTGGTGTCCCATTATATTCCATTACTTTTCTCCGCGCTGCTCCACTTTGTCCATCCAACCTTTGCTGCATCTCCGTTGCTGAATAGGTATTGATTAATGTTGGAGTGGTTGTGCTACCTAACGAGAGGCTAAATATAGCCATCTCTACAAGGGTCCTGCTGCGGCATCCTCCCTCATCTAGCGCTTAGAGTGTGAATACTCACACCGTTGGCATGACAACACACTGGTCAAGGCTTTATGAGCAGTTACAACAGATTGTGAGCTCGTGTGCATGTGTGCCTCTCAACAGTAATAGAGGATGAATGAAGGTGAGAGGAACAAAATGATCAGCTCATGGACTGAATACTTATGAGAGGAGATTCTTTACAAAGAAATGTATTTTGGGCACAAAAGATCTACATTTTTAGATTGGATGAAGAAAGGAGGATGGGAAGCTGCATAGACTGAAGTGAGGGTCTTCAGCCTCTGGTCATGGCTGCCTTGCATAAGCTACCGAAGGATGATTCCCAACTATTTTCATATTTACTAAAAATGAATAAAGAGTCTGTAGGATTTGGAACACAGCCCTTTGTAATAGATTAATGGTTGGACATCACGGATGGATATTTCTTTTTTCTTTCTTCCTTTTTTCTTTTCCTTTTACAAATTTAGAAAAATCCATTGACCCTTTTACAATTAGGTCATCATATAAAAACAAAGTTGTAATTATTTTCACTGCAAAAGAGCAACAAAGACCTTCATTCAAAACAACCAATTAGGTCTTTATACTGTTAAAGACATGCTTAAGAACTTTTTCAGATTTTGTCAGTGATTTTGGCTTTTGCCTTATCCTTTGCTCTGTCCCTTTCTCTCTTCCTCTGATGATGTCTTCCTACATTTTTTTGCTGAACCAGCCATGGTGCACGATCAAAATGGCTGGTGTGTTGATATCCACTTGCTAGAATGTAAATCTAAGCTCAGCTGCAACACCGTGAGGTGTCCAGGAATAAAAAGGGGTGAAGGATACGCTGTCAGCCCTGGGATACTACTGGGCAAGAATGGCTCCAGAAATGTCATAAAAACAAAAAAATTTTTCTGTTGATAATGTTTTTTTAATTGTTCCCGTGGACTTGAGCGGTAACACCACTTTTAGGGTTAGAAAGAATAGCTACTTGGTTTAGCCTCAAAATAATCAAAATACATAATTTGTTGTACTATCACTCTATCATGAAAGCTCCATGGACACATTTCACATGCAGTTGCTCTCATGACCGAAGAGGTCACATATTCTCTTAACATAATTAAAGTACATTTCTGGCCAGGTAAACCTCAGGAGGAGGACAGGCTCTAAAAGAGATTCTGGCAGGATGCAGGGACATCCTTCATCTCAGCACATCATTAAAAAG
Source organism: Atherinomorus stipes (assembly GCA_023101725.1). Classification (NCBI taxonomy): domain Eukaryota; kingdom Metazoa; phylum Chordata; class Actinopteri; order Atheriniformes; family Atherinidae; genus Atherinomorus; species Atherinomorus stipes. The sequence goes on from JALJCO010004382.1 coordinate 73,381, forward strand.
CCCACCCACACATGATGTTGAATACTTGGTTAATGTGGACAGTTTTCATGGTAATAAAAAACAACAGTTAAAGGAGCACAGTGCAAGTTCCAGCTTTTTTCCAGAAGTGCGCCCCCTCTGGCAACAAGTGGAAGTGACACTAATGTCGCGCACACGCATGAGCTGCTTGGCTGCGTTGGTCTGTAATTTAATCCGCGCTGTCTAAGCCCAGAGTTAGAGTCAGGATGTCTCCTGAAATAATAAAGTTATAAATCTGCAAGTTGTTTACGGTTTGATTGTTAAGTAAACTGACATACTGTATGCAACGGTCACCACAGTCTAACGCGAGCCACGAATACCTTATGAATTTACTGCACCAACTAAATGTAACAAAGGGGCCAGTGTTTCTCCTCCCAGTGAACAGTCAAATCGCTGCATTTACATGCTAATAACTTAGCGATGCAATATTATGCATCCCTATTTCTGTCATTCCTTGATAGCGAGAAGAAAGCCAACTGTGGGTCCCATGTTATTCCCAGAGTGGATCGGAGCTCCCTCCAATTAAAAAAATTAAGTAAAAAAAAGCTGCTCGGTTGTTTACTCCCATCTTACTCCGGTGCCGGTGTAGTGCCGGTGTTGTGCCAAAAAACACCTCCCTGCCGTGGGGGGCAATTTTCGGCACAACATCAGTCAGACTCCAGTTTGGCTCTCTTCGTCTCACAAGGCAAAACTTTTCTTCTTTGTCTTACTGGAGTCTGAGCTGGGGTTTGAGTGGCACCTGCTCTCCATATTTTAGCAGCAGTCGTCAGTGTTGTCTCAATGTGTGCAGACATACGGTGGCGGACACCGGCACAGCCAGACGAACGAGAACGCGAAGCTCGTCTCCTCCACACGCGCCCCCTTGAGGATTCGGACCGAAACTCTTGCAGCATGCAGAAACAGAACTATAGAGACAACCGCAGTGATGAGAGATGAGCTCATTCTACACATCAGGCAATTGTTAGAGCATGTGGAGGAAAGAAAAGAATAGTATTTAGCATTTAAACTTGCACAATGCACCTTTAATAGCAACATTCAGTGGCATTGCAGTTTGCCGCTACAAATATGCTTCTCTGCAGAGCCCACAACTGAAGAAACAAACAAAAAAAGAAATATTGGTTTCTCACGTACCAAAGAAAAATTTCAGTCACAAGAAAAGCTATCCGGTGTACACAAAAACATTTTGTTTCCGAGTTCAACACATTTTGGGTTCTTGTAGAATTATGTTCTCTTTCTGACATGCAATCCACTTGCAAGGCATTTGTACATGTACACATCCATCGATGCCTTTGAAGTTGGCCAGATGTCTGCAATTGTTTGTGAATGAAAGTAGTAACAGGATCAAGCCTGGTGTATTCCCTGAAACAAAACAGACTACAAGAAGTCCAAACTTGTTTAAAGTGTTGTTCAGAGATAGCGTAAGTGTGACCGTGGAAAAGCAAAGCGGCTGTGAGTATGACATTAAAATGCAGCTCAGTTAAGTCATGTGTTGTCATTTACATAGAGCTGACTGAAATGCTGTACATGGATTTGACTGTGCACAAAGGAGATTTGGTACTTTTTTGTGTGCACAACAGATGATTTTTCCCCCTTTAGTGTCCCCTTAAATTCTACATTGCAACTCAAGACTTTGATTGATCTTTTACCCAGTAATCCCTTTCTTCTGTTTTTCTGGTAAACCAAGTTTCAACCGGAACCACGAGTGTGGCCACACAATAAAGGCAAAGAGCTATACAGTAGGACATTTCTGTTGGCAGTTGGATGCATCTGTCCATGCTCGTTGAATGGGACAAAATTGTACTGTACTCTATATGTGGCCGCATACCATCATACTGTATTTAAGTTTTAGATCTCTAAGTCCCCATTATCCACCATTCCCTGTTCAAGATTAGTGTAACACTGTTTACTCTTTGTTAGAGGGTGTCAAGATTTTTTGCATTAAAAAATAATATGTAAACATCTAATTAGAATCACTCTCCCGTGCTCACACATTCACGCTTGCTTATCCATAACAGCTGTTGTTGCTGCAGATAGTTTTGCTGCAGAGTGAGGGAAGACTATAACAATTAACCACCTACAGCATTTTGTTACTCTGCATGTTAAATCAGCTTAAACCTACAATATCACCAAGTCCTATTGTATTCACTCTGACAAGTTTAGTTGCCCACACTTAGTTTTTGTTGCATGGTAACCAATTGAGTCACAGTCCTCGAATACCAGCCCACCTTGTTCTGCCAGTTGGAGAGAAATGAACGATAAGTGTGCACTAATGGCATATCTGCTTTAATGGCCTACTGTTTCATTCAGCTGCGTTGCCAGGATAAGGAATACCAACTGTGTCTAATTACATCTTCGCCTTTTCATTTCACCTGAGGCATACCCACAGTCAAGGCTATTTTTGACCAGTATTGCAGCATGCTTTGCTCTCTCCTGGCCTTTGCAGGGGAAAAAAAAACATGCATCAGTATTTGGTCTTCAAATGAAAGAACAAAAAGCTATCAGTTCTTAATGATGCTTGCGAGGAATGATAAGTAGTGTATGCCCTTGACTCCAAGACTAACATCCTCCCCCTTGGAAATAAGAACAACAGGTGACTGCAAAAGTCTGCAGCTCAAGTTGAAGCTTGTGCCAATCCAGCCATTGCACCTGCCAGTGCACTTAATAAAGTTGCTAAAAGATCACAACATGCAGTCCCGTATTTCTGTTCGGAATCTCATTCCTCTACATTCGATTTTCAGTTTTTTCAATCTATGTTGAGGAGGGAACTCTGTTGTTCAGTGAAAAATCTCATTCAGCTGCTGGCTGATGGCTAACAAGGTCAAATGACTCTCCAGATGAGAAGCACAAACACACACACACCACCTGCCATTCAGTCAGTCTATATATCAGCTCTGCACAGGAACATCCTGAATTGAGTGGCAATAATAGAAAACTGAGTGGGGAAGTGTTTACTGCTGATAGGAATATCATTACAAGCTGTGGAAATCGGGGAATCACAGCAAAACCAGTTAGCCAGCTCATGTAGCAATCGATAATAACCTACACAGATTTTCCTTCTTCTTGTTTCTATTTCCTTTAGTTTCACACAGTCTTTCTCCGGTTGCTATAGTGATGTGAAATGGCTGTATTCTGCAGCATTTGATCAGAGCAGAGGATTGCTTTTTACTGCCAGTGAGGTGTATTGTTTTGCATGTTTTCAAGACACACACAATCTCACACAAAGCTGCAACCATATGTAGCCTTCTGTAGTCTACCACAGTGCTTGCAGACAGAAGTTATATATCAAATAAATGTTATGTTGTGTTCATTTGGATAAACATGCAGTAAGATGACACCACTGAGTATGCAAATTTCACAGTTCATTCATCAAAGTAGGCTGAAGTTTAGCGGATGCAGCCTCTTCTTCACACGGTAATGACCGACTTTCAAGGTTGAAGGTTTGCGGTTGCAGATTTTGGGGTTTAGATAAGGTCAACAAGCTATAAAGGTGACATATATATCATATGTATATCCACTTTTAGTCTTACACACACTTTTTTCTATTTCTTCTATTTTGCTTTTACAATATCCAACAAAATATTGTTTTCTCGCTATCTTTCTCTTCTCCCCTTTTTCTTACTCTCACCTCCACATCTCTCTGTTTCTACAGTGTGACAATGCCAAAGGACTGAGGGCTTTCTTTGATGCCATATGCTATGGTCCCAAACACCTGATGATCTTTGGTGGCGTCTGTCCCTCTGTAACCTCTATCATCGCAGAGTCCTTGGAGGGCTGGAATCTGGTCCAGGTGAGAATTTTTATGTATATGTCATCATGCTTTTGCATAGCCAATACGCCATGTAAATGAAAAACTCCTGTGTGATTTTTATGCAAAGGGTTACTTGCTATCACCTTGTTTCGCAGAATGCAAACAGGAAACCCCAAGGTGGTTAATTGAGTTTTTACAAATTCTTGTTTTGTAGTTTTGCTGTGTGCAGATAGGTCCTGGGTTACAAACTCATGGTGAAATCCCTCATTAACCTTGCCAGGGTGAGTGACCACTTAGGAAAAGCCTTTATCCATGATATGCCCCTCATATTGCAATCCCAGTAAAAGACAAAATTAAACTCAGTGAAAGGATAAAAAGTTCTGTGAGCTTGATGTCTCTGGACAGAAGAAGTTTGGTATGAAGAGATGCAGGTTGGGGTGCCAGATGGTAGGTTTTCATTTCACACACCTCCATTTCTCTCATATTAGAAAACATGCATGCAGGGTGTTCCGTGATTGGTATGAACTAATCAAAAGTCTTACTGCCCGGCCCAGGTCAGTGGGAGCTAATCACCTACATTCATATGTGGCCGTTCAATTATTCTTGTGGCTAAAAGGCATTTGCTGCTATTAATTTAATACATTCTTATGATTGCACACCATGGAAAGTAAAACACTTCTTATTCTTACATCTGGTAAACTTTTGACCCCTCAAGTCAGAGAGTCTGACTGCGTTTTGTAAGAACCAGAAAGTGGGGAAATGCCTGTAACCAAATAATACATTTCATTTTCTGCAAACCCAGTGCAGGTTATCAGGCAGAGATAAGAGAAAAGGGAAGCTTCTGCTTCAAAGAGAGAGCATAATTCAAGAGGCCGCATTTTGAACTGAATGTCACATAACGTGTCATATTTCTTCCGCTTGCACTTACTGTGATTCTGCTGCTTTTCATTTTCCCTTTTGCTGGATATCTTGTTCAGGTCACTTTGGACTGAAAGATCAGCAGGATGAGGCGATGAAAGGATGAGTTATTCTTTTGTTTCTGAGTTCATTTCCTTGCAGCAGTGACCAGTTTAGAAAAAAAAAAAGCTTGAAGTCAAGTTGAGTTTTAAATCTTCTCGAGTTTTTGTCTATGTGGTTTGTGTTTGTCAGTATGTCTGTTGCCCTGTCTGTCTATTGCTTTGTTTGGCAATGATACCTCTGAGAGGCACAGTAGCAATCTTCTGCTTTGCAGAACACTCTGTTTGGTACAGTTTGTTCCCCCAGAGCACTTTACCAAGTAGGGGTCTTTTTAGCTATCAATACACAGACTGACACCAACAAATTGAGGCTAGCCTTTTTCCAAAAGAACTCTTTGTAATGCTGTCTCAACACATTACAGCAACTGAGTGGGAGAAAGATGCAGAGGAGCACAACTAATGCCATGATAAATGTTATGCAGTTGTTATTGCAAGTTAACAGCAAAGCCTGCAGATGTGTAGGTGCAAGAAGGAGTCTAAGATTAGATATGAGCTTATATCTCCCTTTCGAATCTGGAGAGATGCTTGTTTGTTTTTACTCTTTTAGTCGGACAACTTATTTAGATTCAGCTTCAAAGCATTTTAACTGTTTTATGTTTATTGTTTCTTTACAGGCTCAGAAATAACAGAGTAAAGTGATCATTCTAAATTTAAATATTCAGATTTTTATGATATTGATGCTTATTGTTCTAAAACATTCCTTATTTTAAAAGAAAAAAGGAGTTCATTTGCAACCAGTGGCTAGTTGTGTTGAGGCTTAACACAGGTATCCAATAAAAAGACACAGTATGAAAGTGATTAAATAGCACACAGTCCAATATTCTTGGCTTTAGTTATGTTTCTGAGAAACTTATGTTTCTGGTTTTGAAATGCAAGATGTCATTTCAGGTTCTTCTCAAGAATGCTCGCAATGAGAGCTGTAAAACAACAAAACTACACACTAGCGGATGTATCAAACCATTTAGCTTTCAGTTGTTCTGTAGGATAAAAACAGAGAAAGTTGGCATGTTTCTTTTTAAGAATGACAAGTTCTGTAATAATATGTACGAGCTGGTGCTTGCTCTTTGGGCTGTCTACATTATTTATCTGAATGCGTTTATGAAATGTGTATGTTCTGTTAATCTGTGCATTAAATTGCACATAATCTGTGAAGAAAAGTGTCAGTGTGTAGTGTTTGCTTAATTTTCAATTATGAAAAACATGCAACTCTTTTTTTTTTTTTATGTCCGCTGTGGTGGGAGGGAGTTTGTCTCATTGTAGCTTCAGGCTAGAATAATGCTTTTGTTTGAGTGTGGGAAAGAAAAGAGGGATTGATGTAAGAAAAAAGAAGAGTCTCTGAGCCACAGAGAAGGAAGGGGGTGAGAGTTTTAAAATTCTGTACTCTTGAACTTTTCATGTGCCACATTAGCAGAAATCTGCTTTTAAAGCTGTGGATTGTCATGCTGTGTATTTATTACCTTGCCCTGGCATCCCTTCTGCAAAACTTTGGATTTGAAAGAAATGGAAAATTTTCCATGGTGATTTTATGGGCCAGGCTTAACAAGCTCATCATTTCCACATCAAAACAGGGAGCTGGCAGATACTATCTACACAGCAGAAAGCTGAGAACAACCATGCTTGAAAAAAGACTTAATCATATACCCATAAAAATAGCATTCAATCAGTGGTGCTGCCTAATGAAGTCAGCATCAGTTGAAAGGCTCAGCTAACATGAACACACTTCATATCTGTTCGCTATGGTGTGTACATACACTTTAATGGAAATACACTTAAAATAGATCAGTTTAATAAGTTTGTGATTTTTTAATTCTTGGGATGTATGGTAATGTCTACAAGAAAGAATTATGTACTGTGATTTTCTATGTTTAGCACAGTATGTAAAAGAAAATGGGCAAGAGTCAAAACAAGGAGAGAAAAAAACAAGAAAGCCATCGTCATCCATCATGGAAAGAGTTCAAACTGTTCAAGGAAAAATAGAAAAATCACGCACATCCCGAAGAAACCAGGTGCTGGACCGCAAGGAAACTCAAATAGAAAGGAAAAAACGGATCTGCACAAACTGGGTGTAGCTCCCATGGATATTTATTTGCAGAAGGCAGAGAGTTAAGAGTTAAAACTGTCCCATAAAAAAAAAAAAATGATGCTCTCTCTAATACGGTTGAATTTTCACTAAATTGTTCAATTGGCCTGCAAAGCTTCATCAACAGAAAAGTTATTCTAATTTTGGGGAAAAACATCTATCTAGAGGAATATCAGATAAAGGAGATGCTAATATTCCCCACAGAAAATCCTTCCCTAAAGGCTTTATCAAAACATCATCATACCCTCAGCCAGTGCAACCAATAAGATAACGCTGTAATTAGCCAGTAAACAATCAGCTTTGTTTTCCTTTGCTTGATGGATTAGTAATCATTCTTTCCTCACTGGCATGTTTCTAGATTTGTGATGCAGCAACAATTACATGAGTGACAATTCAATTTTAAAGAGACCTTTTTATTTTTTAATTTAGAATTAAATGAATTCACGTAGCCCGCAGTCGCCTACACAAATCCTGTATGTAGAGTTTGAGTCATGTGGTGCTGCTGACATGAATTTTCTTTTACTTTCTTCTTTGTGCAGTTTAACATGGACCGTACTTACACTCACTTTCTGGCTACATTCACACTGCAGATCTTGATGCTCAAATCCGATCTTTCACTGAAATCTGATTTGTTTGCAAAGTCTTTCATGTTATTATTTACATCAGATCTCAGTATGAACTGCACACGGCTCTGAGGTGACCAACATGCACAGAGGAAGACGTGCAGTCGTGTTTATAGAGGTAAATATAGAAGCTACACTTGTTAGCATGTATGCTTCAGTTTCAAAGTTGATGTGCAATCAGAGCTGCAAAAAAATGTGATACAACGTTGTTTGGTTCATTGTTTACATTCGATCCTACATATCCAGCCCAGCACACTGGGTTGAAATTCAGCCTGGGAGCTTCGTTCAGAGAGACCTTTTATCTGATCACACGACTTGGATGCAAGTGAAGTGTTAACACAAATACTTTTATCGGTGGTATAACAACATAAAATGTCAAATATAAAAATATAAGTGACCCTGTTTACATGAGAGTTTTAATTGTGAATGACTTAATTCCACTTTAAGAGGACCATGTAAAGCATTAATTCCGAGTGAAAAGGATAATTCCGAATAAAACTTAATTCCAAACTATAAGTGATTGATTTATTCCTCTTTTAATTCCAAATAATTTGCCTCACATGTAACCATTTCTTCCGCCCCAAGTTAACTTCTGTCATTCTGTGCATGCTCCTTCCCCTGTCCTATTGGCACTTGACAAACGCACGTGAAACAAGCGCTGGACTCGTGCCAGCCGGCGGAAATGAAGAAGTATGTTATTGTTGAGCTGCTGCTACAAAACTACAATCAAAATAAAGTGGAAATCTGTGTTATTATGTGGTTTTTATGTCGCAGCCGAGACAAAAGGAGCAGGAACCGGCTTATGTTTACTTCCGGGTAGACGTAAACGGACGTAAATACGTCACGTCCGCCTCCTGTCCAATCAGAACTCCTCCTAACTACCGGATAAAAAAAAAGAGAGAAAAGAAAAGAAGAAAGAAAAAATATAAAAATTAAATGAAGTGCAACATGACCGTTCAGACTGCGGCCGCTTCGACACAGATCGGTTATACAAAAGAAGTCTGGGTCGGATTTTAAAAAGTCCGATTTGCACCATTCAGACTGGCATTAAGAGATCAGATTTGAGTCACGTATGGGTAAAAAAACGGAACTGAGCTGCAGTGTGAACGTAGTCTTTGTGATCCAGATCTGTGGATGAGCTAAAATAACAGCAAGCAAGTTAAAATGGTGGAAATTTGATTTCAGGGCCAGTGAACAGATGGTGAAATGTGAGATAAAGGAGTAATAGAGGAATGATGTTGTGTGATTCTTCCTCTGTTATGTCCTCGATATGTAAATTAATTGCATAAAAATGAATTCAAAGTGGGCTGAAACAACACAGTCGTGTTTGTGAGCCACCATCATCTGCAGATCTCACCGATGGCCGTTTTTATTTCTGTGAGACAGTGAATACTAAAAACATCCACTTGGCAGACAACTTGGTGTGTGATTAAACTTGTGTTCACTTCAACATATTATCTAAATCTGAAATGTGTCTGGCAAGCTCAGATAATTGCAGGCACATTTATCTGCAACCAGTCAACGTCCATACACTCTTTACACCCCCCACAGTGATGCCTGGTTTGTGTAAATGGCTCTTTGATTACCAGGAAATAGCCCTAGCCCACCCTGCCTCCTTTGCTGGCCTCTTCCCTTTCACTAGTTAGGCTTATCAGTGGTGACACTGTTCATTTTCAGCCGCATCGAGTAATGAAAAGTTACACTCCATTATCATTTTGCCTCTTGTAATTTTGAAAGATGGGATGAGAGCTTTTCTTTTTTTATATAAAACTGATCATTTGTTGAGACTTTGTAGATGCCTGATCTTTATGTAAAAATTCAGACATCAGATCTCTTACTGTTTTCGTATCCTCTTGGAATTTTTTGTCTAGAAAGTTTGCAACACACCAAACCTGTGATTCATTTATCTATTGAAGACACTGAATAATGACGCCAATATTTAGGAGGAGGGAAAGTGGATGCGCCATTTTAAGGCATTATGGTCGAGACCTGGACATAGAACTAATATTTACCAGCGTATGAGGCTCATTTTTCTTCTGTACTTGCTGTATTGATTGCCGATGCTTCATTAAACAAGGCAATTTAGGGACAGAGAAGTTGTATCCTTTGCCAGTGTATTCTTGTTTTCTAAAGCTTCACTATCTTTTTAAGCCCCCCCTTATTTTCTTTCCTACTGTTGTTGAGTGCACTGGATGGTTCAATAAAACGTGATGCCGAGCACTGCAGTATTCTCTCTCACCTATGTCAAATCTTCATGTGTACCATATCAATATTTTATCACTTCCAAAGTTTAGGCTAAAATCTCATTGTGAAAGTGCAGTGATGTAAGTATCACAATAAAGCGGCACATAAGTTTAGTGGAGATTTGCTTCTTGCCAAGCTGTTATCCAAAGATTTGATGACTTCTCCAACCCATTCATCTTCATACTTGCCTTATATGTGTGTTTACTGCTTGTGCAATTAGAAAGTACAAGGTCCACTCTAAGGGATTAATTTCTGACCCCCTCCTCTTCTCTCAGTGAAAGTGACTCTGAACTGGGCCATGGGGGAAAAAAGAAAGGATGCTTGAGAGAGCCAATTAAGCCTGATTTCTTACTGTGTCAAAGCTTCTAGGCAACACCCGAGGGAAGCAGGAAGTACTGTCCCTCACTCTCTGTTAGCTAACCCAAGTCTGGATTAATGTTATTCTACAAGCTGGCTGGATACACACCTGATACACTGTAATAGCGTCTGTGTCATGGAAAGTGAGTTGAATTGTTGTGTGATGCCTGTACACTATGTGGGGCTTTTTTTCTGGATGCCTTACAGTAGATGATGAACTATGGACAAACTCTTGATTAAGTTTAACAAGGCAAGATTACATTAAAATCAAAGCAAATGCAAAGGTCGATGACCCAGCTGGACAGGTACATACAATGACTATTTTTTTCTTAAAGAGTCTGCCACAGTCTGTCTTTCACAGCCTGTAGCAAATAAACAAATAAAGGACAGAAAAAGAGGAGAAAAAAATAATAATTATATGGTTTACTGTGCATTAATCAGGCCTTTTTTGTTGTGAATACTGCGTACACTTGTAAAATGCTCCAGCGTGTAGCAGAATTCACACACGCCGTTGTACCGATTCACAGCTCTGAATGCATGCAATTTGACAGGAAACACAGTCATTAGCTAATTAGCAACACTTGTTGAATACAGCCGTTAACGTGTTGCAACTGTTTGTGTCACATATTGAATAAACATACAAGTTCAGAGGCACTAATAAGAACAAGAGCTTTGACAGAAACTCTTACCGTTTTGGTTCTTTCCAACTAACAACAAATAGGAAACAGCTCCAGTTCCTTTCTTTTCACCATTGACACATCTCTTCAACAGCAAGGCAGATTTAAAAGGAATACACGAGTAATACATGCTAAATTCATGCATTGCAGTCGAGTACTATAATTCTCCCAGTAGTTTTGTGAGGGAGGGCGAGTAAATAGAAAATCAGTGTCGTATGTGCTGCACTAATGAAGATGGGGGACCTGCCAGCCACCAGCAATAATAAACTAGGCACATTAAGAGTTTGAATTTGTTTTTGATGTTTCGCGCAGGGATTTCGTAAGACACCCTCAACTTGTGTAGGCCAAGAATTTTTTTTCTGTCTGCCCTCAAATCCTACTTTTCCTCCTGTTTCTATTCTCTTTTGGGGTTTCCCAGCTTTGATATTACTTATTTAGGCCATAGCTTCCATAGCACTTTGAAGATCTATTTGGGTATATAGAACTTAAACTTCTAGATGAAGATGAGGCTTTGAACAAGAAAATCCTGTGTTAAATGGAAATTGTTAGTAGTATCTAACATTAATTAAGGTCAAGTTTAGATGCGTAAAGAGGTTGACTTCACTATCAGCAACTAAAACCCATAATAAAAAAGATTAACGTAACCATTAGCCTTTGACAACCTCCAAAATTAACTAAAGAAATATTAGAAATAACAGACTCGTTAACAATCAGAATATAAACTTCATAGATTCTTATCAAGTACAGATACATGTGCAGTACTCTATGCAACTCATACAGTACAATACAAAATCGTTTATGGATCAGTGCAAGCTTGCGTCACAACCCGGAATTCACGTGACCACGAAGCAGGAAGGTGAAAACATGCCTCTCATTTGAACGGCGTCTGATGGACCGTGGACTTCAAAAACCTTTTTTGCACCCTTTTTATTTTTTTTCCTCTGCCGATCTGTCTTTGAAATAATGTTGAAATGTCGTCCAGTTTTATTGAAAGTCTGATTGCCGAGGCTAGAAGAAGATACGATGCAAACTAGTGTCTGTTGGACTAAGTGATGCCCAGACCCAGAGCTATCAAAGGCTTTGGACGAACATACATAATGGCCTGATGATTATTTTCCCGATCTTGTGATGTATTTGGTTTCATCAGGTAACTCTGTGTTCAAAACATTTATTTTTCATTGAATATTAATTTTCCCCCAGATCTTTAGGAAATCGTGGTATTACTCTGCTGTACTTCTCAGGAGTTTACACTCATTGATCAAGCCATAAATTACTGCTCGCCCAAAGCTCATCTGCATTTTACTGATGATGACTTTGTGTTTATAAAGCTGCAAGTGCTTTTCTGCTAATTTTTTTTACTTTTATTCTTATGTGGGGACATTGATGGCAGTAATCTGGATGAATGAAAACTTTAACGGGAACAGAGCGGGCGGCGCTGTGATTCTGTACATCCACTGATTTAATGGTGTTATCATCGGTACAAAAAAGCAACTACAGGGTTTAAATAGTGATACCCCGATAAATATATTTTTTATCAGTCACAAAGTGATCCGAACATATTGTTAGATGTTTCGAAGGATTCTGAACTATCAGCGTTTATGGGCTTGATAGCCGCTAGCCACTTAGCACGTCATTTGGGGCTTTTTCTGTAGTTTTGGGAACTGGAAAAAACATCTTCTCTTGTCCGTGTGGTAGTTATGTTTATGGGAGCCATACACAGCGTGACTTCTGGGTATTAGAAGTAGAATAAACGAAGATTGACGAGTAATAGCAGGTAATCAAATGGCTCCCCTATGCAGCGAAGCAATGTTTTCACCCCCTAACTAACAGGATGTGACAAATTTGGCGAAAATTCACGGATGCTCATGGTGATCCATATGGCACATCACCCAAAGAGGAATGTTGAAATGGGATTGTAGACACTGACACTCACTATGCACTGGATGACACTGATGAATATTTTCACACAACACGGATCTGCTCAGCTGAGAAACTCTCCATCCCTCTGAGCTGCACAAGCCCCCACCTACATTACTTTGTCCACTCTGAAATCTCAGAGAAGTTGATAGACTCCCATGTAAATATAGAAATCCACTTCTTATTGCTTTAACTATCACCAAGACATAATTTTTCTCAATTGGAAAACAAGAGTCATTGAACTTTCCTTCTCATTGCATGAATAACATTAGAAACAATAACAGCTTCATAAAAAAACCCCACTGAATCTTCTTTCAATGACATCTGGAAACCCAGTTCACCTTAAAATAAGCCAACAAGCCATGCACATTCATACTGTACTTTATTTAAAATTCTCACTTTATTGGAAACCTTTTTGACGAATTGTACCATTTGATTAATTTCTTCTTCCTTTTTGTTGTTGTTATTGCCATTTTTGCTAAAATACATTTCTTTTATCTTACCTCCATTTAGATGGGATACTACATAACCATCTAGTTATTTCAAATCTAGTACAAATCTAGTTATTTTGTCGATTTTCTAAAAAAATAATCCATTAATTTATTTCTTATTTCAATTTTTCTTCCAAAATGTGACAGTTGAGGTTCCTGATAAACAGGCTCCCTCCTCAGGGTCTGGTGCTGTTTTGGTAGGGGTTAATGCAGCGGGTCAGCTCTATCCTATTTTGGTCTGAGGGTGACCAACAATGCAACCCCCCAGCTAACCTCACTCCACTGGCTCTGCAAGGCCCTATGGCCTGGGTGCCATATTTACTCCAGTCCAGTGGTTTTTGAGGAGAATTATTTTGATCATTGATTTCATCTAATGACAATGGTGACAAAAAGGGACATCATCATCATCATCACAGTTTTCACAGCTGTCGCCATCATCGTCATCGTCATTATTAACATGCTCCTTTTATTAATTGTAATTATGGACACTATAATGATGGTTGTGGTGGTTTTTCAGAGTATTTGCAGTTATGTCTATCATTATCATTATTCTATTTACTCTTCATTCATTTATAATGGACATTATTGAGCTACAAACAAACACTGCAAAACACATTAATAAAATATATGATTTGTTTGTTTAACTTTTTTTTAAAACATCCTTTTACATTTAGATTCTGTCATGTCTTGTGCTGTCACCTTTGTGTTATGAATAAAATGAAAGATAAATGTTTAAATAAGTCAATGAAATCAGTAAAGAAAAGATGATGTGAAATGGACAAATGTTTTTTTCACAAGAATGGCAGGAGCACAGTAGATCATAAAGTTAAAGATACCAGTACAGTTATTAGAAAGTCTTGAAAATCAAAAGCACATCTTACCCCTCTCTTGTGAACAACAGCAGAACCAACATTTTTGGTCTGTGACCTTAAAGACAAACAACGGAACTTTTACTGTAGCAGTTTTCTCAGTGACGTGTCCCCTATAGACGGCTAAACTAGCATCTATCTTGCATCGTACACTGCAAAAACTCCAATCTTAGCAAGTATATTTTTTCTCATTTCTAGTGAAAATATCTCATAATCTTGAAAAATAATCTTGACCACTTTTAAAATAAGTAAAAAAAAATATTTTTGGGGCTGAGCAAAAAAATTCTGCCAATGGGGCAAGCAAAGTTTACTTGAAAAGATTTCTTGAAATGAGATGCATTGACTTAAAACAAGATCTTATATCTTACCGAAATGTTTCTCTTTAAGTAATTTTGTCTTATTTTGAGTGTGATGACATATTTTGACTAGAAATGAGAAAGATATACTTGATTTGAGTTTTTGCGGTGTACCTGTACTGTGAGCTCTCTCCAGCCAGTAAAAGAAAGTCTTATCTTGACTCTTGTTCTGTCCCTTCCTCTCTTTCTTTTCCTCTCTTTCTCCAGTAATATTTCCTTGCGTTTCTTTACCGAATCCGACATGATGCACGTTTAAAACACCTGCTATGTATATATCTGGTTCATATCCGTTTGCTAGAAATTGACGTGGTGGGCAACCAATAGTCGGCTGCGACATCACAGCCGCGTCTGTGATGAGAAACTTATATGCTGTTTCTGAGTCCCGGGACACCTCTGGGCAGTGATGGCTTGAAAATGTGCATCATGAATGTTGCTGTGTCATCAAAACGAGTCAGAAACGCATATTTTTAAGGTCTAAAAGTTACGTTGTGTGTCTTTGAAAGGTTTACTCTTATAAGGTACTCTGATCTACTTGAGATAGGTGAGATTATTCTTTATTTGTGTTGAAGTACTGCATTCAAGTATGCATCAGATATCATATACTGTTAAGACAGTAAAATATTTGTAAATGTACCTATCAGGGACCAGACAAACACTGGTGCCCATCTCTGCCTTTAAAATGACTAAATTTAACCTGATGAATCAGTGTGTGTGACGCTGTTTGAAATATAGAGGCAGAATTCTGCAAGCACTCCATACAGCCATGGACCACAGTTGTGCAGGTGGTGAAGATATAAGAGGAATATTCTGAGCATAATGAGCATGTGCAATGATGCATGCATACATATACCACTTATTCAAGCAAAATTTAAGGAGTGCTTATATTTTGTTGCTTTTGTAAAGTGTATACATTTGAAAGATGCTGGAGAAGACAAAGAAAAGCTCCACAGAACATTTAGAAAAGCAAAGCTGAGGATTTAATTCTCCACTGAATGATTATGTGAGATACAGTGCTGATGCATTTCCAGTACTTTTTAAATTAAATATATTGTCTAAAAAGCATGTTGTTTGTGTTACTGTAAAAAAAACAAAAAGAAAAATCTTTAAATGCAAAACATTCGGAGTCTGCAATAAGATGCGAGGCACCATTCAATAAAAGCTCTGAACCTCTTAGTTACATCCTGTCTTAGTTACGGAGAATTTTTTTTTTTTTATGTTGTTACAGAAAATTTGTGATCAAGTTCAAAACTGTGAGCCAGTTTCTTGCAGTAATCTTTCACAAAACGCCAAAAGATAATCACTTTGCACCTTCATTTCCATTGTAGGGACAGTTTAGATCCTCAAGGCTGAGAAGCTCATCGACCTCCAAAAATCTGTAGGAAATGTGCTGCAATAAGGCCGGTATTAGGGGGGGATCCTTTGAAACTCTATCAAAAACAAGGGCTTGCTGAGCAATTGGACATCAAAGAGGACCCAGCTCCATTACAGGCCATTAAAACCATAACGGCTGCTTGGAAAGATTGAAGCGTAGAGGATCGATAAAGGGCAGTTTAACTGTCTGACACAGCTCACTAATATCTGAAGCATCATCTCCAATTCAGAGGCAGACAGAGGAGACAAACTTAGTGGATGAGAGAGGAAATGGAAAGAGAGAAAGACTCTTGAGATTATTACAGAGTGCTTTCTACCCTCCATTGCTCCCCTTTGTCTTTCTCCCACTCCGCCCTCATGTACATTACAAGAGTACAATGATGATCTAACTGCTGTTACGAGTAGCTTTGCATTTTGGATTGTTTAAACCCTATACACACAATACGCAATGCAACTAAATAGAAATGTGAACATTACCCTCTAAATTGACTCCAGATATACATGATTTTTTTTTAAACAAAAGAAACAGAAAAAAAAAAACTGTTAAATTTTGTGTCCAAAAATCAAATTTAAACAGTTAAATTGGATTTATTAGGGGCAACAAGTAGAGGAGTACTGTAATGTTTCTGTGACGGCTGAATTTATGGTATCTTTAAAACACTAACTGCACATTCCTATAATGCTCAGTGCATCCATCTGATGAAACTGATGAAAGTGTTTCATGTGACAAATACCAGCTGTAAGCTAAAAGGCCTCAAGACTGTCTACCTCCTTACTTGATTAAATTCTTTTTCCTCTTTGTCACTCTCTTCTGCTTCTTTTTCCTCCCACACAATCCTCTTTTACTTTATCAGGGCATCAGAATGCAGAAGCATTAAGCCTCCTTGGGATTGATACTGAGCTCAATGATATTTTCATTTCTCACTGGTGGAGGCATTAAATACCCCCCCCCCACACACACACACACACACACACACCCTACACACACGCACACACACACACACACACACCCACACCCACCCACGCATACACACATACTTCTAGCTACAAATGGAATCCACTGTAAGTCACAATAAATTATGGTCTCACTTAACATTCATTTACTCTCTAAAGACATACCATAATCTCAATAAAAATTGATGTAAACAATTGTAATCATGTGATATGCACTTCAGGATCTGGACCATTTTTTTTTACATGGCTGGTTGATCTAATTTGAGGTTACTTCCTTTAGAGTTGTTAGTTGCAGTCATATTCTGACATTTTCATCTTAAAACATAACTTATAGATAATATAACAGATTTTTAGCTATGGAAGCTATTTCCAAACTCTTCATTAGGTTGTGTGAAGGTGTTGAGTTAGAGATTTGGCTTCTGTGTTAATTTGTAAGTAAAGTCAGTTTTATTTAGTAATTTGTGATAGATTTGGTTTTCAAAGATGCATTCCTCTTTTCAAAAACAGTCGTCAAACAATTTCTCCTCTTAAATCACAAATCCGACTGCCAGTTGGTGTCCTCTGAACAGCTGTGCTACTCAGGCTTAAACTCAAGCAAACAATTGTTCGGATGGATAAATGAACAAGTCTGTACAAGCAACCACGCAGAAGCAGATCTGTAAGTGTAGAGTTTACATGCCGGCTGTCCTAGGCTTGCACACTCCAACATGTTTTTTTGACGCCCTGTCAGATCTCTGTGTTCTTCCTAACCCTCTTCCCTCTTTGCTGTCTCGATCACTTCTGTAACAAAAGGGGCTTTCCTTTTTCAAAGGGCCCCAGAAACCCTCAGGCATACAATGTAGGAACTGCTATAATAGGCAAAGAAGCGGTTAAGCGTTTGGCACAAGGAAATCCTTTATTCCATTTATGCTGGCAGATATGGACTTGTTTTGTTTCAGGGCCCAAGTAAACATGGCAAGGAACTTCTCTCATGAATAGTCATAACATTATTTGTGGCTCATTGATGTTTATAGTGTCACATTTGTCAAAATATTTATTTTTGTTTTGAAGCTGAAGCATCAAATTTACATGTAAATTGGAAACATGATGTGCAAACTCAAAATTACAGCAGTGTCTTCGTGTAATATCACGACAGACATTTTTCAATGGGATCCTTTATGTTCTTAATAACGGCACCATTAAGTTTCCATACAGCAGGTGATTTCTTTACGCTTCTGTCCTTCAAATGGGTAATGCAGTGTGCTGCATATGTGTAATCCTGCACTGAAAAGACATCACATTTCATAATGTTTTCATATTTCAGAATATTTGCACACACATCAGCTGCTTAAAACACTCCCTCAGCTTGTGTGAGCGCCAATAGATCATATACATATAGCCTACTGTAACTGCTATGTACATTTTAAGTAAGTTGTGACATGCCTAACAGCACAAACACGGCTGCACCAGTTAGCCTACTGCAAAATGTGTTGACTGGTAAAATTTTAATATGTCTGAGCAGTTGTAAAGACTCAACAAGAAGGTTCTGACCTTGACAGACACAATAACTATATGACTCATTGCATGGTGACGTGAAATGTATTTTATATATAAATGTTCAGGGATGCAGGCTGCATGGCACATTTCCGTTTAAAATTTTAATTCAAACCTTTAAGTGGTTAGCTAGCAGGAGGACCTGAGAGACAGAGCAGAGAGAGCAGCACAGCCAGCTCATTAGTAGAGTGGATTTTGTCTGTCCTTGAAACTCACTTTCTGGGATACACGCACACAAAAATAATGTCACACAGGCAAGATTGCCTGAAGCAGACCCATGAACACAAAGAGATACAGGGATAATTCTACATAATGAGTACACAAGACACACACAAAGTGGTCCAATGACCACTGAACTCCACAGGTTTGCAGAGGAAGAAGGGCGGAAAAGTAGGGCAGAATGTTCTTCAACACTAAGTACAGAATATGCATGGTCTGATCTTCCTGAAAAACAACACACACATATCCACACTTAGACACACTGTCAAGGTAGATGCATTCTTTCTTTTCAGTTGTGGTTTTTTAGCTACTCCTGTCTGGCTTGTTTTAATAACATGGCTTTAAATACATTCTCAGCATCCAGTTTTTATTAGATTGAGCTTGTTTTGTTAGATTTGATTGAATGTTATTGCTGTTTCACCAAGCAAAAGGTGCAGTTTCAATGACATGTCATTACCAGCTAACTACAAGTGCAACAAGTGATTTTCTTTCAATACATATTTGACCATGGCTACCTCAACACCAACAGAGGTTTAGTTCCTGTAAAAATTAGGGATGAAAAATCTTGTTTGAATATGAAAGATTCAATAGATAGAGTTCATGTTTATTTATTTAGCACATTTCCAACAACCTTGTTGCTCAAAGTAATGCACAATTAATAATCAAAAACAGATAAGGGCAATGAAGCCAATGGGAACATCAAATGAATAAAACTATTAAGAGAGACACGAGAAAAGGTCAAGTTTCACTATTCTTCCACAATTTATATATATATTTCAGTTTGTGTGCCAACAATTAATACAAGACAATATCACATAATGGATTTAACAAAATTCATTGATATTAAATCACAAAAAGCAGCTCAAGTAATTCTGGGTGGCTGTAGCTCAGGTGGAAATGCAGTCATCCTTTAACCGGAGGGTTGGGGTATCAATTCCAGGAACCACCAGATTACATGCCAAAGTGTCCTTGGGCAAGACACTGAACCCCAAGTTGCCTCTCGATGTGCCTATCGGGGTCTGATTGTGTGTGTGACTGGGTGAATGTGACATGTAGTGTAAAGCGCTTTGAGTGGTCAGTACGACTGGAAAAGTGCTATATAAGTCCAGTCCATTTATTAAAAAGTAATTTTATTCCTGATATATGACATTCAAATGAAACCCTGAAAATCTGTTCTTTTACCAAAAACAGGCTGTGCCACATTCTGTATGCTAAGCTTTAAAATGTTCACCTCTAAAAGAAAATATTTGTGTATTATACTGGCAATGCTTTAAAAATGGTAAACCATACGATGCCTATGGGATATGTTTCCCAATCAGCCAGCCAGTTAGTCAGTGGCTATCCAGTATTATTATATTATATATTATTATAATATATATACTGTATATAGACTGAACCATAGACTGGACCATACCGTGCTGGGTTTGGGGCGAGTATGGGCTATAATGGAAACCTGATGGACCTCGTTGGACCAACTTGAGTAACCCTGGTGTAGATTGATGTATTGTTACATGTACTGTACACATCTTCTAAAGATGAGTTGTACACTTGGAAGTACTAAGACAGAGCAGTAATGACTTTGAAAAATTCTAAGTTCAGGGGTGGGAAGTTTAACACACTGGCAACCGTGAAAAAGCTTTGTCTGAGCCTGCTGGTGGTGCCAGAGAGACAGCTGCTAGATGTGAGGCAAGGAAAAAGTCCATGTAAGGAGAGGATGCATTCTTAATGATGCTTTTCACCCTGCCCAAGCAGCATTGATAGTAAATGGTCTCGCTGATTAGAAATTGGATGCTGGCGATCCAGAGGGCAGTTTTTACCACCAACTGATTTGCTTCATGGTGTGAAACAGAGGCTAAAGCCCTCCCACAAAGGCATGTAGTTATGAGTCTGCTTTCACTGGGACAGCGGAGAAAATCTCCACTAGTATCCAAGCACACAGATGAGCTCTCATTAGGCTCTGCTGGAAAACAAGGTGCCACTGTGACTGGACTTGAAACATGCTTAGCAGCGGTTCTATTGATGTTTTGATGAAACATGAACATTTTGTGATTGTTGCCAATAAGTGTTTTTGGTCGGCTCTTTTTGCAATACAAAGTTTATTATATGTGAAATGTTTTCACTTATGACAGAGATAATAAAAGATATTACGGCATTAAACTTCTCCTTTGAGTAAACATTTACCATAGAAAAGGTCCACTGGTGAAATTAAAGCACAAGAAAATATGATAAAATGGCCTGGTTGGGAAATTCAGCATTATTGAAAAGGTTTTATTAAAGAAAAAAATGTGCGCACAGAGAATAAGGCAAAAGCTGAGAAAAAGTTGAGTTTTGGTTGTTACGAAACACAGAATGCAGCATGAACACATGATTCACAGTCCTAGCTTTATGGTGACAGGTTGGTTTTCAACCCCCTTTGATTATGTTGCATTTCCTTACTTTTGGTTTGTGAGTATATAATCAAAGTTGAACTATGTTAGCAGCACAACATGCTAATAAGGTTTTCTTTTCTTTTTTTATACTTTGCCCTACTTTTGTCTAAAAAACTTTCTTACTTAGTGAGAAACTCTTGCATCCATATTTTTTGCATTACTATTATAGTTAGCATTCTTGTGATCAGATCATTGTATGTGCAGGAGATCAATATACCACTGCAGATTTTAAAATACAGTAGCTACTAAGGTTCTTAAGAAAAGGTTGCAAAAGAAGAAGTGAGATGTGGAATTTCCTTGGCCATGTCACCTGATATTTACTGCTCAATAGGTTAATGCCATGGGGGTCACTGCTCCCTGTGGTGGGACGTTGTGCATTTTTAAAGAGACAGCACAGACTTAGCAGCAGGATGCCAGATGCCTCCCTTAGCATTAGGAAAAGCACATAAACACAGCACTGCTGACCTTTAGCTTCGATAAACACCATTAAATATGAAAAAGGACATAATTGAAAGTAACCACTGGCACTTTATTTTACCACACCCACCCACACATACACACATTAATACAGAGGAAAATCTTGAGCCAACCACACATCATCTGGCTTACTACCAATAATAATCTTGACATTTTCTGTTGTGTCATTAGGACCCATTGCAAACACCAGTCAAACATTTGATGGTGTATGAAAATGCAAGGATGCCCAATTCAAACATGGTCTATCGACAGTCCGACCAGTGGGGACTTCACGCCTTGCTTCCTCTCATCTATTCTACACTGACTTTTATTGAATGAAACACTGCAAGATAACTTGAGAGAATTCATAGAGGTCACAGAAATGCTAACAATGGGTCACTGGTGACTGAGAAAGGTTTGTTTTAGCCATTGATTGATTTTTTTTTCTTCACTCTTACATCCCTTTGAACCCTCTAACCTGCTTCAACAAATATAGAAGAATAGCAGAATGAGCACGGGAACACTGTAGACATTTGATTTGAACTATCCTGTAGAAATAATCCTTTATCTCAGGAACTACTGGCTAAACATGCAGATGTTAAAATGTCTGAACAACTTATGCCAGCCTTACATCAGGGGACTTTTGAAAGATTTGGAAAAGACTCTTGGAAGACTACCATCTCACACTAGCTCACATCTAAAGACAGTTTTTAGTTTCAGCCTTGTCTCAGACTAAGATTTTACATAGACTGGGAATCTTGCAGGACCACTATTTACAAGACTACAACTAGATTCTTTCAGCATTTTTTCCCATCATGCAATTTGTTCCCATCATCATCATCATACATTTTATTTGAAAGCACCTTATCAAAGCGCACAAAGACACTGTATAAAACAGATAAAACATTAAAAACAGTAAGATGAAACACTAAAAATGCAAAACAATCTGCTCTCTCTAACCAAAGAACCTTCAGTGACCAGCATGTCTGTGCAGCACTGATGTTTATGTGGTGTTTACTGTCAGTAATCTGATTGCTGCTGTGTGTTCTGCAGTAAGATATGACAGCGCAGGGTTCGCATGGCATTCTCTGTGAGTCACATGACCACTTTTATATTGAAGTCAACGCATTGCAACTCTGTATTTCTATAACCACGAGTGTGCCAGGGTGTACTGTGTCGGCAGCTGGCACACCCTAGCAACCTCCTGACCTGATTGGAGGTGAGACTCGCCCGGCAGGGATTGCGGAGCGCTAACTACTGCTAATAAGGATGAAACAGAGTTTCCTTTTTCTTGACAGACAGCTGGTTAGACTGAACAACCGTTTTCAGAGCAACTCCTATAGAATAATGAAAATGCTGCCTCCCTGCTGCCTGCGTCACCAGCTGGATGCATTACGCGCAAAGCAGGCTTTATGGACTTGGTTTGGAGGCCTCTGAACTGACTGACCACACAATTCATCAAATGGAAAGTAGAAGGGGGACATTAGTTTTCGTACCATAATGGAAATGTTGGACTCGTGACAAAGATGTTTTTCCCAATATGGAGTTTTTACTACGCATTCAGGTAACACTGCCTGTTCTAAGTTGCCCTGCGGAACACCTGTTTCCAGGTGTAAAAAGGAATAAATCCACCAGCAGAGCTACGATGCTCACATGGAGACTGAACAGCATCTCCTGCTCATCTTTGAAAAAGAGCTCGTGGAGAAACTGGAATGATGATACAATAAATGCACCAAGCTGCCGTCTTCCCTGAGAGCTGCAGTGCGCGCAGGTAAACAGCAATGTGGTTTTTACTCTGCTGCTTAGCCGGACAGCTGTGTTCAGATGGTTAAACAGCTGTTGATCATGCACAATGCATAATGGATAAGTTCTGGCTCCATGCGCATGAGTGTGTTATATTTCACTATGTTGGTCTTATTGGACAGCAATGGCTGTTAGTTTTTTTTTTTTTTTAAATCGCCAAGTGTGCTCTTTCTATTCCGCTACTTTATTGATTTATTTGAGACCATGTCACATGTGTGACCTGCTGTAAACTACAGTTGACTATAACTGATAGAACGCACACAATGGCCCTCATTTATCAAACGATCGTACGACGAAAATCTGTGCGTACGACCATTTCCACGCAAGACTCGGCATTTATCAATTTGAACGTGAACGTAGGATACGATCAAATCTCACGACAGCTCTGAGTTCGTGTACGCAAGTTTGAGTCAGTGAGGGTTTGCAGCGCAACACAGCAGAACATGAAAATATTTATTAACCAAACCGCAAACTGTCATTTAATCATAAGTATTCACATATCAGCACTAAGAATGAACCCATTTGCAAAAGAAAGGGAAAAAGGGAATGTAAAAAGTATTCACAAAATTGCAAAAATAGCTGTGACTGGATTTAATTCCTCCATTTATCTCAACAAATTATTAAAATCATTAACATATAGTTGTAGGAGACAAGTGCTTTTCACTCTTCGTGCATCTCCTCACCCCGCTGGTAAAACTGTAACTGCATCAGTGCGCAAACACGCGCAGGTGCCCAGTAGGAGCGCTGCTTCGGGCTGCAGGAAGGCAGGTGGGTGTCGGACGGTCCGACTCGGACCCGGCGGGTTGAAACGCTGCTTTAGACTCTGAGAAAATCTACAACACTCCTGTCCTGTGCAGTGCTGCACATCGCTCGGACCGCTGGAGAGTTTTGATAAACAGTCAGAGAAAAAGATGCGCCGAGAGCCGCCCTGCAGCCCCCACTAGGCTGTATGGAGGAGACCGGAGCTGATCCGTCATTTCTAATAACTAATCTATACTTTAAAGTTGTATAAGTGCTCAGTCAGTAGACTGTCCCTTATCTTTTCAAATGCAAGTTATCTTTTTTCCGTTCCTGTCTGGTTCAGGCTTGGATCTGACCGGCATCCACCTGTCACCTGTTAGAGCGCATGTGTGTGTGTGTGTGTGTGTGTGTGTGTGTGTGTGTGTGTGTGTGGGGGGGGGGGGGGGGTGAAACGTGTTTTGGTGGTGGCAAGTTTCATATTGGACCACTTTTTCTTGACCCATTGACTAAAGACTTGTGACGTTGCCATCGGATGTGGGCTATTATTAAATTTCATAACTAACAAAACGAATAAACCATATCAGCCAGGCCTTGATTGAGACTTTTATTAATATCTCAGCCGGTCGTTCACACTGGTCAGGTTGACTGATCCTCTTCCGTGCTGCGTTTTTGTGCACGTCTCTGACTCCGGTTTTTAAGCTGCCAAACAGCACCTCCTTAATCTTTCCCACCTCACAAATGAGGAATTCTGTCTTGATCCCCCCAAAAGTTTCTTTTTTGGCAGAATCTCTCCTCTCCATGGTTCAACCTCACCGGGTGAAGCCTCATCATTATGCATGTTTAAGGGCGCAACCGTGGGCGTGACATTTAAATGACGATGGACTTCAGCTGTGGAATTTATCAAGACTCTTTTGTTCGTACGACGAGATTGGACCGATACGAACGTTTTAATAAATCACACGTGGGTCCAATCGTACGACCATTTTTACGATCAGATGTGCGACCATTTCGACGATCGTTTGATAAATGAGGGCCATTGTGTGGAGATGTTTTGTGTTAAAGGAGTCATCACCAGGAAATCCCACTTGTTCAAGTTAAAACATGTGTATTGGAATAGGACCTCAGTTAAAACGTGCCAGAAACTCCGGAGAGTGAAAGGGGCTTTGTCTTCTGAATTTCCCAACCAGGCAATTTTATCATATTTTCTTGTGCTGTAATTTCACCAGTAGACCTTTTCTTTAGTACAGTAAATGTTTACTCAAAGGAGGAGTTTAATACCATAGAATCCTCTCTATCAACCATACCATTATGTTTTTGCCACATTTTTCTCTGTTGGGACATCATTTCCTTCACTTGGTCTGTCCTGAAAAAACTTTGTTTTGGCTTTGACGCTTGCCTCGTGAACGCGCTTACAGACAGATCTAATTCTCGTGCGTATTTTTGCGACAAATAAAAGTTGGGGATAAAAAGAGGTCAAAATTAGCTCATTACATTTTCCTCCCACCCAACTGTAATTAAAAATTCATTTGAAGATAATTTAAGAAGGATTGTGTATGTTAAACACTAGGTTATGATGACACTTTTAATAATGTTGTATTCTCGAGAGATACATTCTTTTGAGTGTTAGTGGAGGTATAACACTGTTGAAAATAAATTTGGCACACCCAGTGTGGTGCACACCTAATATCTTTTTTCTGGCTACGCTCTGAGTATTGACGGTTCTGGAGGTTGGCATCTGTTTCCGTTGCTGTCAGGGATCATCCAGCTATTGGTTGTTGATTGTGTTGCGTCACTATGACTTGCAATAATATCAAACATGTTTGATATTGCTGCAAGCCCAAGACTAGGAAAATATTGCTTTAAATCAGTATAGATTACCATCTCAAACTTGACGATCGAGGCCGCGGGGGAGCGTCGCAACTCCAGTAAAACTCCTGAGATTTACTAAAGACTTCCAGTCTTAAGTCTGCGACGGTGAAAATCGTTTGGTGTAAGCCCGGCATTAAGCGTAACACAAAAACCAGGTGCATTCGGGATCCACAGCAAGCACTGATTAACAAAACTAGCAAGGCAAGGACTGGCCTTTGAATACAGGCATGAGGCGAATCAGGTGTAGCAATTAGACAATTACACAGGTGAAGACAATCAAGTAATCTCAGGGGAGGAGGTAATGAGAGACAAGACACACAAACCCCTCATCCCATATCCCAATTTACACAATCTGGAATCCTCCCATCACTTCCTTCCATCATAGTCTCTCCCACCAGATATGAGTGGAGGAGTTGAGGACAAACTGAGGTGACAGGCATTCAACAAAATGAGATTTCCCTGCTTCATTTAGACATCCACATAGTGTTTGTTGCAACATACTGGTATTTTAAATTATTTCTGTCAGATGAGTGTTAAATCTGTTTGTGTATATATCTGCTTTGGATTTATTTTACAATATAGTGGTAACATTTTGTCTCCACTCCAGACGTCAAAGACCCAGAAAGACTTCTGCAAAGGACACATAAGGTTTCCAGCTGTTTTTGAATCACCCTTAAAAGATGTAAATAAGAAAAAGTAAATGGATATGATAAAAAAACAAAGAAAGAAAGAAAAAGCTTCCACTACTACTTAAACAAATTAGCAGGCTCATCTGAGGTTGTTGTTTTTTTTTTTTTTTTTTTGCTCTTTTGAGGAAGACTTGTTTCAAATAATAACGTGGAAACAACTTTTTGAACAGCATCTGACCTGGGAAAGATAAATAGCGTGTGACTCACCTGCTGTTTCTGGTCGAATAGACTCGTGACTGACTGGTGTCTTAATATGATATTCCAGATACTCCTAAAAATTAAAACATTTCCTTAGGAAGAGATCATTCCATCTTTTATTATGATGGATGTCTAGATGAGTATGTGTTGGAGTAATTTTTTATCAGTAATAAATCTAAATAGATTAGCCTCTGTATAAGTATCACATATTCCAAGACTGAGATAATATGTAAAGTGCAGTATCCCACCACGCGTTCATTCTGCACATGTGTACCACTGCCCGAATGTTTGAGTTGTGTTCAGTCTTTGGTGTCGTCACGCTCAGGGGTCTTTCATGTTTCTGCTTGTTGCACTGCCAGACCACCTCAGACCTTGACCATGTATTTCTCGTGTCCCAGGAGATGGAATTTTAAAAATTTACATTCCTCTTTGAGCTAGCCTTTTGGCCCCTGCAGGTCTCTGGAAATTGAAAAGTCAGAGAGAGTAAAGACGGGAGCTAAGGTAAGATGGAGGGAGGGAAGCTGTGAAAGCGAGGGAGACAGTTCTGTATTTCTGAACATCCTTTGTATCACCCTTACAGCAAGATCTTGGCCATCTATTTTTCTCTTTCTCTCTTTGCTCAGTGGAGTGACCCTCTGCAGCAGAAACTGGATATTATCGGATGTCATCACTGAAAAATTCTACCTGCGTTGAGTGGAGTTCATTGAAATGAATCCCCCAGACTGGTTCCTGTTTTTTTTTTTTTTTAATCCAAGCTGCTCAGGGCATATTTCACAACTCAGGCTGTTTCATGGGCACTGTTCGAAGAGTAATTGGAAATCCATGGCTGATTGACTCACATTCTTGGTAATTAATTTTCCTTGAGTTGCAGGGTTTCATAACCTAAAACCCACTCTCTGTAGTGAATACAGTGGTAGTTAGCAAAGGTACATGAACTTAACTCACTCTGGTGTGTTCAAAGATTTTTTCTTCTTCCTGTTGAACTGATTTGTTAATGAGTTGGTCTTTTAGTTACTTTCGTTTTAGTTACTAGAGCCCCTTTCAGACTTGCACTGGAAAGCAGTAATACTGTATTGCGGACCCTGTCCTTTATAACACCTGCATTCAAACATGCGATCCGCTCTTTTACCCCGGAGATGTAGCGGACATGTACCGGCTGGACCCCATGCCATAAGAGCGGAAATGTTGTGGCACATCGTTTTGGCTGAATGCACAAGGAAATGCTCCGGACAGAGTTGAAGGTAGAGTGGGGCTGTGCTGACTTTTCCCCAACATTTCCTGATGTCTGAAAGCACCCGGGATGCGATAAGTCTGCAACTAAGCGGCATGTTTGAAAAGACGAGTCTGTTTAAAGAGCGGATGAACTTTACTGCTCATGTTCCGCAATGCAAGTCTGAAAACAGCTTAGGTCTGTTAAGTCTGAAACACAGCTGACTCACATTAATGGGTCGCTAGCAGACTGGTGCAGAGCTGGTCTGAGATCCATTTGATTTGAATCAGCTGTGTCCTAGCAGGGCAAAGTGGAAAGTCTTCAGGGTAGTGTGCCTTGAGGACCAGAGTTGGGAGTCACTGCTTTATATTATTCACCATGTTAGAGTGGTAACTGGGCTACTTTGTGGCTAATAACTGGCTAATCCATAAGGCAACAACTTATTTAAAAGCTCTATACCATTTTTAATTTTGTGTTCATCCAATGAACTGTTCGGGAATTGCTTGACATACCACTGAAGCATTACAGCACACACTCATAGTAAGCTGAGAGGCTAGCTCACCAGAGGAATCTGCAAAATGGCAACTATATTGAACTTGGCTCAGTTCAGTGTACACTCAGTTACAAGACTTCTTAACTCCAGTTTTTACCTAAATTGGCGGAGAATAAGAAAGCAGTTGTGTCTTAGCTGCACAGCAAGCGGAGAAGGTTCTCTGTTGCATGATGGTGTGTTTAATGACCACAGGGAAAATAGAAGTTTTCATACAGTAGTATGCTGGTACAGTAGCTTGGGTCATACATCAAATTACCTATAATCAATTACTGTAGGTTTTGTTGCTGCAGAATCATCCTGCATCATGATGCATCGTAAAAACAATTCATTTAAACACCCGGACATGCATTATTCCCTTGCCATTTAGGTGCTTGGATGTATTTTGTTTGGTGTGCATTGCAAATTTTCATCAAATCATATTCTCATCACTCTCCTCTTGGCTGCATGTTTATTGTCCATTGCTTGGTATAAAAAGTTTACTATAAACTCCCATGATGACCGTGGTTGATATTAAGTAGGGGTGAAAGAAAATATCGATACACTCAAATATTGCGACATACTTGTGTCGTGATATCGTATCAATATATTTATAAAAGAAATTTTGCTGGTCCAGCATTCAGAAAAGTCCCTGTAATTCTTAAAGAACTTCATGTCCCAGCATACCTTTTGGAGTCATGTGACTACGGTGCAGCTTCTGCTGCTAAAGACTGACTTGATTCGAAGCTGCTGAGAACATATCTGGTTTTAAGTTGTTGGTTAAGTTACCAAGTTGTCAGAAACATTATGATCAGTCGCATGTTGGCTAAGATTTGCCAGTATCTGACATATAGCAGCATTACTGATGTGACTTTTAAGCCTATGATGAAATGAAGTGTATTTAAGTGAATGAATCACACCAGACACACCATTCTTCACACATAGCTTTAGTACTATGCTATAAACACAATATCACAATATAGCATCCTGCTTATACTGTAGTATTGCAATATATCACAATTCATCGTATCTCTGTTTTCATGTTTACATTACAAAAGGTTTGATATACAGTTGACAGATACCTCAAAGCCATACTGGACTCTCATACCCTCAAGCTATCATGTCTAAGATATGACCTCAGGATTTGCTCTTGAACTCCAACTTTGCTGTCATTTTCCTTCTCTTTCTGTCTTTCCTTGTACATGTCTTCCGCTTTATTGGGGAGAACAAACTCAACAGATATCTTGATTTAATCACAATATAGGGGCATCATCTTTGGCTCACTTCCAGTCCTGCTGTTTGGGTTCCTAACTTGTCCGTTTTCAAGAAGCTAATACCACGGGGACTTAAAGGTGTTCAAGGTGCCTTCTGCTTTGCTGTGTCTCCTTATGGCAACAGAACAGTTGATCAACAGGGATGCCTTTTAGAGGTTTGGCACACATCCACCAGTTTAGAAACAAGCCACAAACAGTGCTGAAGGGCATTTGGATGAATTCATTGCTTTTAGAAAAAAGTAAACCCTAACTCATTTGATGATTACCAGATCAGAAATATATTTTGAGAATAGTTTATTTTGGAGCACAAGAAGAGAATGTTGCTGTTTTTAAGTGATAGACAGCACCCTGATGTTTCAGCCTTATGTGACATTGATAAAGACAGCATGTAGACCACCAAATCCACCTCTGTGCTTTCCACAAAGACAACATCAAAGGAAATGACATCTACACAGGAAACCAGAGAGGAGTTGCAGCAATCACATCTAAGAGTTCGAGCAAAGAAAGTGGGAGAGGAAGAGAGAAAGAAACCTAATGGCATGTCTCACATTGAGGGACCTTGAAGCCTGTGTCTTAGAGATGAGCTGCTGATATATACCCAGCACGCTGAGTGTGGGAACAGGCATTTACATCCAAGTCACGTTTGCAACAGAGCGTTGCATGGCACTATAATCATGGTCAGACTAAGTCAAAAGAGATAGAGGAAGAGACAGAAAAGGTGTCTTGGCAGGCAGGCTGCTCTTTTGAAGGTCTTCTTCCAAACAATTCTCTTAGAATAAAAAGGCTTTTATTTCCCCCTGATGAGCTCCAGGTTGTGGTTGACATTTAGTTTTGTCTATTCTGAATACATTTAGATAAAACTATCATGGATTGTGTGGGTGTATTGCACTCATCTGTGCACTACACCAGATCTAAATCGAAAGTGTAAGGTGAGTAGCAGAGAAGCAGCCTGAGCTTAAAATTGCAACACAAAATCAGCTTTAACTGGAGCTTAACAGAGTTCCAAGACCCCCCCCCCCCCCCCCCCCCCCCCTCGCCCTGGTAGAGATGCAGTATTCCCGGTAAGGGGTGACCCCGAATAGTCAATGATTCACTGGTTCAGTTTGAGGACTGTGCTTCGACTGCCAGTCTCATAGTCGAATAGTCGCAAAATGTGGTGACCAAACATAAATATGACAATTTGGCAGTTTTATCTTAGATCTAATTTCTTTGTTCTTTAAATAATTTGTGTTAAAGGCCTACTAGCAGCCTAAAAATTCTGTTAAGAATTAAAATGATGTATTCCCTTAATCAGTATCCGTACTTGTGGCAGGACGCAAGGAGGGCCTGGGCGGGTTTGAACCGGAGTCTGCCGGAGCTTTCAGCCAAAGAGATGTCTCTGTGACCAAGTAGCCAGAGGGCATGATGGTAGGACCCTCAGCTGTCACATTATTAGCATTGTTGTAGCCTATTCCTCTGATTGACTGTGCCCGGGTTTCACAGATGCTGTTAAGAAAATCTTAAAGGGACACTGTGTAATCGGGAGCAGCTCCCTCGTACTTTTCATGCTACATTCGCGTGAAACCGGGCAGACGGACAACATTTGCTGCATGTAAAGTCATCACCGGCCTCTATGTGAAGATGTGGTCCGTCAGTTACAGTGACATCAGTCCACATCTGATTTGTTGTCATGGCAATGTTGTATTGTCTTCCCTGACCCATGTTTTACCGTCTTTCGCTCGGCTTCATTGATTAAAATGACATCTGGTTTGTTACCAACGGCCGTCTGCCCGACTGCACGTGAACGCAGCATTAGTGAGACGCTGGTTTCTCCCCCCTGCAGCGCGGTGACTTTTCAAAGGCATTACCTCGAACTGAGCTGAAAACTCCGGTGTGTCCGGTGAGTTTCTGTGTTTTCCTACTGTCACGCTTCTCCTGAACACAAAAACATGGCGATACGACATGGCAGCCTCCACCGAGCCGACCCGCTCGATGTGTAAATGAATGATACGGACGGCAAATTTAGAACTTAGAGGAGCACTTCAGTTTGTTGATGGGAGTGATTACTGATTAATGAAAAAACACTTTTGAACCAAATAATCAGTTTTTGTGAATAAATAACAGGAGAACTTACACAATATCCCTTTAAGAACGCTCTTTCGGCTTCTTCCTACGAAAAAAGTGTTTCCCAGATTTGTTCTTAGCGTTAAGAAAATCTTAGCAAAGAAGGATCTGTAACAATGCTCTGACCCAGTCTTTCAAACCTCCTTAACGGATGATTGCACATACAGATCTGGGCATGAAAAAGTTCCCCTTTCAGCCGACTGCCAGCCACTTGTCTGATAATTCAATAGCACAGACAAACACCTGTGCGCCCAGGGGAAACAATTTCAGAGCATAAATGAATGCCCGGAACAAGGATGTTTCCACACACAAAGTTTGGACTCCGTACATGATGCCGTATTTGCGGGCCAAGTCGTTCAGCCAGTGATAGTGCAGTAATGGTGCACTATTAGTGCACCACTTCTGGCAGAAAAAGGAGGAACTTTTTCATGCCCAGATCTGTAGATCTAGCCATGATGGGTAAAGAGAGAAGTAAATACGCACAGTTTTGAGTTGTGTAACAGGACAATGTACATATTGATATTTAGGACTTGTATTAGTTAAATAGTAACAAAACGTAATTAATATATTTCGGTGGAAAATTGAGAGAGAAAAAGCGTTTATTGCCAGTGAGAAAAATTCCATTGATCCCCAGAATTAATGTAGTTCTGCATCATCTGCAATGGGTAGAAGGTTGATCAGTAAATGGTCATAATGTGGGAAAAAAAAGTAGAGTGAATTCACTACACATTAGTGTTCATACACTTAAAAAAACACATATAATAACTGGGTAACAACAATGAATATCTGCAACAGTAACAAAAACAACAACAAAATTTTAAGTACAAAGTGAGAGTTGAACCTCATAACCAGGGTTCTTTTTAGACAAACACGTTGGCCACTCGGCCACACATCATTAGCCTAAAGACTTAAACCACACGCTTGCTCTGTTTTTGTGTTGATTGCACACATACAAATGGTGTAGTTATGCACACATATGGACATATGTGCATACATATGGTATTTTATGGACTACCTGTGTTATTTATGGATTCATTGCACCTGTTAAATACAGCTTGGCCATTTGCACACCAACTGCAGCGTACTAGTGGCTGGAATATCAGCACTGTGACTGACGTCTGGGCTGAATCACCAATCGTTGATCGATTTGCCTGATCTCAATTGCTTCTGTTAAGAACATCTTAGAGTGTTCTTAAGAACAACCTAAGGAATGCCGCTAAGAAGGCATCTAGGAAACAGTCATATCTTAGTGACCCATTGGTAAAAAATCTTCTTAAGGTTGTTCTTAACTAGGAAACCTGGCTGACCAACCTGCAGCAGTCTTGCTGCAGGTTGTGGAGCTGCTCCTCAAACAACGGTGGAGATGTTTGGAAGCATCGGGGGAAGGCCGCTGTACCATTCCAACAAAGGGTGAAGAATAATCATGGCGTGTAATGTTCTGCGCATTGCCTTCATCTCTACGCCAGCCAAGAGGATATTTTCCATGGTCAGCTTGATTGTAAACAAAGTGAGGATCACATTTCTCCTGCCCAAAGAAAACAGGTTTTCCTGGCACACACCTTCTAAAGAGTCAGACGGCAACAGGTGCAGTCAAGCACGGCCCTTTCTATGGCAGGATTTATTGATTTATTTATTCATTTTGGTTGGATTTTCTTTTATTTTGGGACATTGTAAACTTTAATACGAGACTGTGTCTCAGTAGCACAGCATAGTCGGCTTTTTGCTGTGCCCTTTCTAACTTTTACTTTACTTCCCTGCCAAACAGTTATTTATTTTTCTCAACCATGTCTTAAAAGGCTTGAAATTAAAAATTCAAAATAATGGTAAATGTTTGAAGTCTTTCTGTTTCATGGTACGTGATTTATTTTTATAACTCTGTGTTTTGTCTGTTGACTGACAAAAGGAAACACCTTTGAAGGGTGACTCAATTTTTAATAGTATCTCTTTATTTATTCATTCATTTATTTTGTTGCCCCTGCAGCCCCTGTATTGCAGAATATTACTGATGTAACATTCACTGCAGGGTTTTTCTTGGGTTGATGACGGTGAATGGAAAGCCTAACCATTTGTGGGGCAGAAGGGGGTGCTCAACACCCTCCAGTCACACTCTAGGTGGGCAAGTGCTACCTCCACTCAGAGCTCCATCAGTCACACAAATCCTCACAGAATAGAAGTTGGCTTTAGTCGAGGTGAATAAAAGAGATAGATTTATGCCTTTGTGGTCGAGAAAATGTGAGAAAATTTACCAAGATGGAAAGATTAAAGGAATGTATATCACTCGTATATCATCATGCTTGTTTATGCTTTAGAATTTTCCACGTTACAGTTTTTAACAAATCATTTGACCCATGAAATTTTAAGAAAAATGAAAACATTGATTTTCAATGCAATCTGTCACATTTTCTGAATTTTGAGACACCTTTCAAAGTGTGGCTCAGAGAGGATGCCTTTCAGGCAGCAAGAGCAGCCCAATATTCTCATCACTGTTTTGTTGACAGAACAACAAAACAAATGTTCCTATTCACCTAACACAGCAACCATATACAACAGTGCAAAGCAAGATGAAGCAGCATGATTGGCATTTAAGTACTGCTGCCAGTTTTGTTCTTGTCAGTCACTCTAGAAAAACAGAGCTCACCGCACACCCACAAAGACAGATAAAAAGAGGAAAACTCAGCATTTTGACCCTGTAGTCATATATTTAGTCAGTGCATAGAATAGTCTCCAAAAATCTCAGCCTTGTATTGTTTCCAAGACTGAACTGAGAAACGAAGAAAACCTTTTGTTTTTGTTGTTTTCCAAACTGCCTCCATCTCAGAAAGGATGCTGAAAAAAGTAATGATGTTAAGAAAGGAGGAAAACAAAACAACAACTAGAAAAAAAGTAGTTTGCCTGAAAAAGAGGTGTTCTGACAAGCAAGGTGGCATCTGAGTTGTCGCCCACAGGGGTGGACAGTTGTTGAGCGGAAGAAAAGACATTCCCTACTTTATTTTATTTATTTATTTGTCCTTTTTTACTTCTGAAGTCACCAGCAAATGTGTTCCTCCTTGAGGGAAAATAAGACTGCAAAGCTCTGTACTGCATTATGTGAAGGTGAAAAAAAGGTACTAACATTGTCAAATTGTTAGTGAAATTTATGGAGGAGAAATGAGCTGTGAAAGTGAACCTGAGCCTGCATTTTGCTGCCATTTTTAAATTGCTATTGCACATTATCATTTGCATGATTCAGAAAAGTCAGACTCTCAAGTGCATCTTTTAGTTTGGATCCAACATAAACATAAAACCCAAACAGAAATGAAAAAGTTTGTTGACTGAACCTGAAATTATGTGACTGACTGAATGAATGAATGTCATTGTATGAGAACAACAAAATTTATAGTATTAAATTTCCATGTAAAACCTCACATTCATAAAAACATTAATTGAAACCCATATTTCACTATAATTATTTACATGTCCTGAGTTTAGTGCAGACATGGCATTTGCATAGAAACTGGTTTTGTGGAAATTGAAATTACTGAAAATATGTGGGAATACAATGAGTGAAAAAGATGAATAAGTAGATCAAATAAATGAATAAAGCTTAAAAAAAGGCCTGCTTAGACCTTAGAAAACCCAGTTCTTCTCATTGGCATTTGATTTAAATAGAATGTGATACTTTGATTTAATCTGCTGTTTTTAATTGGATTTTTATTTCATTACTTCCTGGTTGGTTTAGTGGTTTATTGTATGCAGTTTTTTAAATGGTTTTATGCTGTGTTTCAAAGTAGTATCACTTTATTGCTTGCTGTAAATTTTTTATATTACAGCATTTTCATCCAACTTGTTTGTATTCAATGTGTTTTATAAATAAAGTGGACACTGATATTAAAGTTTAATATACATTTTTTTTTTTTTTAAAAAAAGGCACAAACTGTTATGTGAATGGGTGTGTAGGTGGTGCTTTGGGAAATTCGATGATCATCAGATTCCAATGAGCGATCCAGGATAGTGCAGATTTAATCGATGGAGGAGGAGGATGTAATGCGTGGAAACCAACACGAAACCTTTCTAGTGGTTCCCGGAGGGGCATGCATGACGAATGAAACAGAGGCTGTGTTTGAAACATGCTAAGCATACTCCTGGATGGAAGACTTTCCACAAAATTTAGCTCAAAATGTGAGCAAAACATGGTCATTGTACAAACTGAGTAATGAGCTGATGATCTGCTGGAAAACTGATTCTAGTTGGTTTGGTGATGCCCTGCGGCTTCAGTGGGGCAGCAGAAACTGCTTGGTTCTTGAGAGCTGTTCATTAACCATTGCCCCAAGATATTTTTTAGGCAGTGTGAAGAAAAAAAAAATCAGGCTTTTGAAAGTCACGATGTGTATCCATCAATATTAGATTGGGCATGGACTGAGTAGGATGTGGAGGAAGACATAAAAAAAGCAAAGCAGAGGAGGTGAGAAATGCAGAAGGCGCTGGCTGGGAGTTTCTGTGACAGGCTAAGATTTAACACAAAGTCAATACTACGGCGAATTGCAATCATGGTGTGTTGGCTAAAGCAGATGGCTGCGATCAATGGAACACCAGGCCCAGTTTCAATGGCCTACTGACCCTAGAAGAGATGTTTCATGTGGAGAGAATTCATCAAACAGTATCTCTTTTCTATTCCCGTGTCTGTTCCCAGGAATTTCCTTGGTTTTAGTGTAGTTAACCCCAGCTTCTGCCTTCTTTTTCATTATTATTATTTTGTGTGTGACCACCAATGATTGCTGGTTACTAGGTGCATACTTCATCTAGACATGTGGTACCTAAACTGGTGTCAAGGACAGGCAGAAAATGCCAGTTTAATTTAAAAAAAAATTAACTGGTGCAACTAATAGTTCAGATGATCACCATGTTTTGATAGCTGAGACATCTGAAACATTTTAGCTTAAATTGTGTCATTTCTGACCCTTTGTTGTCTTTTTTTTTTTCAAAGTATTACATAATCTTATCACAGAAAGGCAGAGAACTGAGGTGGCTTCTCTGCTGTTCGTTTTGTACAAAAACTGCTTCTCTTTCCAAAAGTCATCATAAAGCCATCCATAGTTCCATCTGATTGCAGTATTTTATGAATAAGAATATTACAGAGCTCATGATGAAATCCAAACAAATTATGCTGTTGTAAATTAATGTCTCTTTCGAGGAAAACCTCCTGTATAACCTCCACTGGATTTATTTCTGCTTCTCTCATATTTCTTTGCTGCAGTCCTTCAGTATCTTCCCACTGACTTACAGCATATATTTAATATTCTTTTTAAATGTGATTAAAAGAGCTTCTTAGAAAGGAAGGCTCAAAGGGGTGTCATCTGAGTGCAAAAAGCATGAGGATATTGTTACAACTCTCTACATCTTCTCTGGCCTTGCAGCAGCAGTCTGTGTGGTGCATGAGCTTCATTCTCGTAATTGCCTGCAGTGGCTGCACCTGTAGAGGTGTGGATTAGGCATGCCAAGTGTAGCCTGCAGGGAGATCACCTTGCTTGCTTCTACTTGTATTGGTTTTTCCTAATCTTTTAACATTGGCCAACAAGGTATGTATAAAAACCTCAGTTTGTCTTAACCCATGTG
This sequence comes from Atherinomorus stipes, assembly GCA_023101725.1. Lineage (NCBI taxonomy): Eukaryota > Metazoa > Chordata > Actinopteri > Atheriniformes > Atherinidae > Atherinomorus > Atherinomorus stipes. Next base: position 110,747 of record JALJCO010004382.1, read on the forward strand.
TTCAGGCTTTATTCAGTGCCACAGATCTGAGTTGGAGTCATCAAGTCTCTCTGGCCATGGGTGTCATTTAGCATATTTTCTGGGGTCTGAAGCCACCCTAAAATGTTCTTTAACCCCCTCTAAAAATCATAAATTTATTCATTTGATTATTGAATTTAATGGTTGTGGTGTTAGTGAGTGTTTGAGCTGTATTCAGCAATGTCTTGAACTTAGAGCTGTGAAGTTTCAGCAGCCAAATCCAGATTGTTTATCACTACTCTACATTTTTATTCCCACCTTTTACTCTTAGTGCGCCTTCACAAAGCTTTTTTGATTCAAATCAGTCCATTTGCTCGGAAAGTCTGCTTCGTTTGGGGGAGTTGTGAATGCGCAAACGGACTCTGATCCAAAACAAACAAGTGGACTGGTTCAGCCTACAAATGCAGGTCTTGGTCCGATTCAAGTGGACCAAATACAGAGGTGGACACACGTGTGGGACTGCAATACTTATGGCTCGTGGTCAGACATGGAGTGATGAGAAAAGCTTTAATCGATAATTGGCCTGATGAGAGCAAATCCCACCTCCTCGTAAGTACGCACAAAAATAATGTTTTGTGGAGGAAACGGATGTTGTGAGAACCTTCTTGTTCATTGTACGTCTTGTCCTTACCTACAGTATGGTGAATCCGAAAGCAGCACCACCTGAGATTGGGAACATTATTCAAAAGGTTTGAACGCGATCTCGGTCCGAACCGAGTCCCCAACGGGTCGATTCTTCCAGACTATGCTTTCAGATTGCGCCCTAACTGCCTCTGCAGCTGCATCACTGTGAATCTGTGATTGAAAATGGATATACAGAGAGTTTTTAAAAAAAATGAAGCAGTCATTAACTCCAGCTGGTTAACAGCATAAACTTCCCTTCCTGTTTGATAAATAAAAGACTTGCTTGCTCTGTTTACTGCAGTTAAAATCTTAGCATGACCCTATGTTGTTTTTAGTTTAGTTTAGTTTTTGTTTTTGTTTCTGTTTTTCTCTTTTTAACCTTCTGTATATGTATTTTGTTGGACCCCAGGAAGAATAGCGGTAGGCTTGCTACAGCTCATGGGGATCTTAATAAACTAAAACCTTGAGCTCTGTTATCGTTGTTTGTTTAGCTCTGAAAATAGAAAGATCAGTTTGTTCTAAAGCTGTTATTGATGAAAAGGCAATGAAAATCTAAATAATGATCACTCCATCACTTCTGTCACCTGGACACAGACTGACGGAGAAGACAGGAGAGGGACAGAGAGGACAGGGATCTGCTAAAAAGTTCAGCAGATGTCTGAACCGAGGGATTTAACATGAAGTTTGATCTTTAAATTTGTGGGGTTCTGTAATTATATTCAAGTAATTTCAACAGGTAAAATGATAAAACGTTGCAACGTTGGTATCGGTGAGTTCTGGAGTTCAGGCACTGATCCGACCTCGTAATTTATTAAACTTTGAATCTATTTGCTGATTAGCTCTGTTAGCTCTGACACAGTTCTTCTTCGCTGCTCTTAAAACACTTGCGCTGGGCTGCCATCTGCAGCCTGCTGTTTTAGTGGGGCGAGGAAGAACTGATCACCTGCTAGACAAGCAGCTCATGAGTAATTATGTCGGTGGTGTGGCAGTATTTCACACTGGATTCTCCCACCAGTAAAACTACATTTATAAATAAATGGCTTCAATTTGCTGTATTCATTCATGTTTTACAAAGAGTTTAACCAGAGCCAGGCCTTCCAATGATAATGATATCACAGTCATGCAGGTGGAATATGATATGTCTTTATAACATAGTGGTATCAGTACTTGGTATTGGCCGATACCCACAGAAAAAGTATCAGAATTGGTATCCGGAGGGGAAAAATGGTATCGGAACATCTCTAATGCCCATTAGAGAGGGCATGGAGCCCAAGAGACAGAGTTGAAGCAGATGTTTAAACAAAGAGACCAAACAGGTCCAAAAATAGAAGAAGCAACTTTTTCCATTAGTGGGTTTAATTTAGGTAAGAATCCACCACAGATGACACTGAACGACTGCCCAATAGATTATGTTAAGTGCACAGAACAGAGCACTTCATTCCTCTGTGGCAATAATAAAGGTAAAGACAGATTACAAGAAGTAAATAAAGGTTGAGCCTCTTCTGCATTTCCATATTGTTAGATTTCACTATGAGCTTTAAATTCTCTCTTGGGTTATTCTACTGTATTCTACTTGAAAGTAAAACCACAGAGTAAAGTCATATCCTGTTTAAATCAGTCTGCAGAGAGATGGCGACCTATGACAGGCTGCTCAGTGGTAAGTTGTGTCACAGCAAGAAGGTACCTGGTTCAGACTTGGCTGGAGACTTTTGTGTTCTTCCTGTGTATGAATGACTTTCTCCAAATGTCTCATAATAATGCTAAAAATAAAAAAGTGATTGTGAGTTACCCTAAATATGATGAAGCAGGTATAGAAACTGGATAAACAGACCTGCAAATTATAGGTGGTGGAAGTAGTGGTATGAGGCTATTCTATTCAAACATTTAGCATTTGTATCTTTAGAAAAACTCAACAGGAGCATGAAGTTGTTGTAACTTCCCTCATGTCCCATACAGCTTTGTGGCTAAAATAACATTAACAGGAAGTAAAGATCATTACAATAACTGTTCTTCAACATTGTTTTTAAGTCATAGTTGTCCTGATTTCACTACTGGCTGAAAGAAGCAACTTTGTATGTCAACTCCTTGGGGCTAAGCTCTCCCGTCTTTAAATCCAGAGACATCCCTGCCTCTGGCTCTTGAGAAATAATCTGTTAGCAGTAATCCAGTGTTTCTTTGGCGAGTCGTGAATGAGAGTTGAATATAAAGTTGTATATAATTATTTCATTCTGTTCCCCTACTGTCAGTCAGCTGCAGTGTTTTTTGATCACTTGTGTCCATTCATCCAGAATGTTCATCTTGTCTTCCGTGTGTAGTTATCACTTGCGTCCATCTTCATATGCAGAATGGCTGATGATATCGCAACTGTAATAGGTTTGTTGAATCTGCCTTGTAGCATCCTCATTTTTACTAATCAGAAACGTATGTTAGTTTCTGTCTTTTCCTGTGAATGATGTGGTGTAGATGGATTTTTTTTCTCCCTTATCCTCTAAAGTCATATTTAGGTTTCCAGGTTGTCAGAGAGGCATGTGATGGAAACATAGCTACTTAGCGTGCAACTGTATAAAATACATAGTGGGAAACTAAAAATCATAATTCTCACTGTTTTGGTTCAGGAATCAGATGATATTAGATAAAATATAGATGTAGCTTTGTCTTCATCTTTCTTATTCAAGCCATAATAGGATGATTTAACAATATCAATTGATCTGTTTTATAACTGTCTCATTTTTTTCTTTATTTTATGAGTCAGAAAACCAGTAGGTAAGCTATTGTGCCAATAAGATATAGGACAAGAGAACTAGAAAACTTGCCCACCATCATCTGTATGCTGTAGCTTTTTTACTTGTGGCTACCGACCTTGCCTGACCTGCTGCATGTTTATGTCATTCAAAAAGCTTAAAAGATACAACAGCAGTAAACTTACACTGGCAAAACAATATGCGCAGAGATAAAAATGTGTTTTCAAATAGGTCAAAATAAATCTTACAGAAGAAAACAAAAAAATAAAATAAAACACACTGGCCTCAGGGTTTGTAAAGATGAGAGGTTTATATTAAAGTTGGGGTCTTTGTTTAATTTTTGCAGACGAATTAACTGATTGAAGGCGTTAAGAGGATTTACTAAGGCCAGAAAAGAGTGAATGCAGTAGTCAAGATGCTATAAAATCAAGAGCTGAATATGTTTCTCAAGGTCATATCTAGGAATATAGGATTTTGCTTAGGAACACCTTGGATGCTTGCCAAACTAGATCTACCAATCATCAAACTTCAATGAATCATCTACACTAACCCCAAGGCTTTTCACACAACAACATTTAGGGGAAGCAAGGGCACCAAGGGCAATCGCAGTGGAAGCAAAAGCAAAGGGTGCACAAAAAGGAAAATCTCTGTTTTGTCTTGATTAAGATGCAAAAATATTCTGAGACATCCAAGTTTGCAACTCTGTGAGGCAGTTTAATAACTGCGTCAAAGAGCCATCACTGGTATGTAGGGGAAGATAAACCTGAATATCATCAGCATAGCAATGATAGGATGTGTCATGTTTCCAGAAAAACGTGACACAGGGGAGCAAATAGAGGGAGAACAGAAGGGTACCAAGGATTGTACCTTGAGGAACTCCACATATGTAGAAGCAGAGGAGAATTGCCCAAGTTGAACCACAAAAGATTAGTTGAATATGGTTGGTTAAATATGACCAGAACCAGTCAAGCACAGTACCCTTCAGGCCCACTTGGTGTTCAAGATGACAGATCAAAATTTGATGATCCGCTGTATCATTGGCGGCTCTTAATAGAATTAGGACCAGTGATTTTCCTAACCTGACTCCCGCCACCTGGTATTTGCAATACCATCTGGGGAGGGAGTTAACCCGATGTCATTTCAAATTAGTCTTTTTTTTCTAAAACTCTTGCATGTGATTGGATAGAAGATCTGTCCGTCATCTTGACTGACACGCTACTTCAGCCACTCACGTTGAACCGAATGACGCAACCCGTGACGCAACTCAGAGCGACACCAGAGCCACCACGCATAGAGGATCGAGTTATCAAAACATGTTATCAAGCTCAAAAAGCTTCAGTCAAACAACATGGCGTCGTCGCTCTGATTCCTACGGCAAGCCGCCATGATTGTTGTTGTCTGAAATAACTGACTGACTACACTGCTGTCGCCTGTGCTTCTACATCACATCCGGCCAAAACGCCGCCCATCCTTCAAAAGTCCCACCCGCGATTAGTGATTGGCTCCTATTATTCTCTAACCAGACGAAATCACCTATAACTGTCGCCTTACTCAGATGGAGTGCGTGAGGAAAGGGAACGCCCCCGCGTGTACTTGTTGAACGCACCCAGATGATGTAAATCAGGTTATGATTTTCCTGCATCTGACTGGAATTTGACTGGAAGCCAAAGCAGACTTGATAAGAAATGGGAGTGATGTTCAGAATGTTCCTGTCAAAAATCTGGCGGCAGAATTTTGTACAATCTGACAAGGTATTGATAAAAGAAAACAGAATCTCTTTAAAGTTGAGTGGTGCTACCTTGCTTTGAAGGGTGATTGTTCATCATTTTATTAAAGGTTATGGAGATGACTATTGTGCACATGAACAGGTGAAAAACAAAGAACAGTGGCTCTAACAGCTGATACACACATCAAAGATAAAAACCTTGTTAAACATGCTTTTATTAGACATATTAACAATGACATTTTTGCTTTAAGACCTGTTGGAGGTTATGGCACAGTAGTGTGATCTCACATATTAACCTTGATAGAAACCTTGACAGTAAGAAAGAAGCAGAGGCTAAAGGCTTGGGATGACCTATGGTTGTAAAATGGAGGAGGTCATCGTTCTAAGACTTTGATTTTTTTTTCATGGGTAAAATAGTCTTTCACCTGGCAGAAGGTGTGCTTTGTCATAATTATCCTGTTCAAAAATCCATCATTGTAATGTTTAGTAAACTCCTCTGATCATTAATCAATCAATAAATAATAGTAGATTAGATTTATATTGCACTTTATTGCTGGGCACTCAAAACGCTCTTACTGGATCCATTATTCATCCACTTCTCATTCGTACTTGGTGATGGTAAGCTACATGTGTAGCCACAGCTGTCCTGGGGAACACTAGTGTAAACGTGGCAGCCAGTGCCACTACCAAAGCATTCATACACCAGTGATGCCGACACTAGATGCAAGGTGAACTGTCTTGTAGGACACAACAACAGATGACTGGGGATGTGGGATTCAAACTGCCAACCTTCTGGTCATTGGACAACCTGCTCTACCACCTTAGCCACTGCTGACAGAAGTATTAACTAAAATATTAAGTCTCTGAGGTCATCATCTCTATTCCTCTTAGAAGTGCCAAGACACAAGTGTAACTTCAGCAATAGAGAATGTCTTTTAATTAAGCACTGTACTGTATTAAGTTCTGCCTTTTAATGCCTTGCTCAGATCCCATCTTTTGGTGCATATCTTTCCTTCTTAATTTTCAATTTAATTCCTCCGATTATGACTCAGATTTTTAATCATGTCTTCTTTTTGCTTTGTGTTTGATTTCTTGATATGCACAGCACGTTGGTCATCCAGCTGAATGTATGAATTTGTGCTATATAAAAAAGATACTGTAAGTGAAACAAAAGTAAATTGAATGGAATTCATGAATGACTTTAAAATCTTAGTTTTGACTTTCCAGGCGTTGCCTGGCCAGCCCCTCAATGTATTTCTGACTTTCTGTGCCCCCATTCCTTAAGGCTCACTCTCTGATTTTCAGGCAAAGGTTTTCTGAAGGTCCCAAAAACTCTTTTAACCTCAGGGAGACCTATCCTTTCAGGCTATGGTCTGTGGACTCTCGTAAAAGCAGCTGAAGACACTATTTTTGAAAACTAAGTTATTTCATATTCTTCTATTCACCTGTTGTTTTGCGCAGCACTCAGTGGTTTTTACCTGTGAAAAATGCTTTATGAATAAATGTTACTTACTTTACTAAGCAATGACAATACATTGATGCAAGGTGCTTTAGGAGGGGACCAAGGTGAAAAGGCATAGTTAGCTTTTTCATCTCTTAACTAAACTTTCCAGGCCATTCCTTCCCTGGCAATAAACAGAGAAAGGATGGCCTTCAAATCAAATTAGCCATCTGATGGATAGGGAGGAAGGCTGGATAGAGAAAAGAAAAAAGGAAATCTACTGTATCAGGTTATCGTCTTTTTTTATGGGGAAAAAAAAAGTAACAATAGAGGGCTAGGTGGCTTGAGTACTATTAACTTTAAAGGAACTTTCTTAAGGATTTACAGTATATCCAATTACTGCAACCCTGTTGCCCCAAGCTTCTTTCGGGCTTGAAACAAGTTAACAAAACTTCTGCAGTTATATTGGATTTCATGTTGCCTTACAGTACCTCTATAATGGAATCCTTTGAGCAACCGAACAAAATCTTGTTCTGACACACAGATATCAAAGCAAGGCAAACACATTTTAGAATAAAACTGATAGTGGTACTTTTTAAAAAGTAAAATAAATAAGAAAATACTCTTAACAAATTCTTAAATTATGTCTTGAAAATATGCATCAAAGGGGAAGTTCAGAATTTTTGACATAGGGCCTCATTTTCGTGTGAGCCAGAGTCCTACTTATCACTCGAGACAGTTTCATCTTATTTCATCTCATATTCTTGTTACCGGTGGTCCCTGATGCTAATGCTAGCATGAGTGAATAGGCTTATTATTAATAACAATTGGATCCACTCCATAGAACAACCGAGGTAAATCAGTTATAACACAAGACTATCTGTGTAAATGCAACGTTAACAAAATAATGTTACAAATAAAACGTAACTTGTATTGTGTTACATTTTGATAGTAAAGTGTCTCAGCGGCAACACATTTTTACTTCCGGTATTTAGCAGCGGAGTGATATCATCTGCTGTTAAGTGTATGAAGGAATTTGATTCCAGTAGCGGCTTCGTAAAAAATAAACACTTATAAACCATGTTGCCTATTACTATCCTTAATTCTGTAAACTAAAAGGGCTATTGAAAATGTGTGAAGACTGTGGTGCGCTTCTGTTTGTTTTGAACCGCATCACTTTCCTGTCTTACCACCCAGAAGCAATGTATCATTCCGCTGCTGGTGAAAAACTATTTCCTCAAAATGTAACGTGTAATTTGTGATGCAAGTTAAGTTTTATTTATAACATTATTTTGTTAACATGGCATTTACACAGATAGTCTTGTGATACAACTGATTTGCCTCGAGTGTTCTGTGGAGTGGATCTGATTGTTATTAATGACAGGCTAGCAGATTCCTATTGACTTATGCTAGCATTAGCATCTGGGACCTCAGGTAACAAGAATATGAAATGAAATAAGATGAAACTGTCTCCAGTGATAAGTAGGCCCCTGGCTCACTCAAAAATGAGGCCCTATGTCAAAAATCCTGAACTTTCCCTTTAAGAGAAATGCAAAGGGCAGCTATCTTTGCAGGAACCCACTTCATTGTGCAACCCAATTCTGGTCTGTTTTGGCAATTTAGCATCATTAACTCACTGTTCCTACTTTCTGGGTCAACAACATATATAGCTCTGGTTCACCTTATGATTGCCTTAAAGGTGGCATTCACAGCAACTGCATGGCATTTGCTTAACATCCTAATTTTCATTTAGCATCTGTCTCACCAGTGCATGCAGCAGCTGTGGCACACATGTCTCAGGTGTGGGTTAAAGGTGCAGCTGTGTGCAATCTAGATTTTCAGTGAGTGGCCCACTTTTGATATGAGAGATAAGTGCCTGCGAAGTCGTTTCAAACAGAAATATACAGTTTTCTCACATTATCAACAATACACCTTTCATGGTCGTTTCAGCACATGGTTATTTTGACAAATAGTAAGGATATCTTACTATGTTTGGTGATGCTGGTATTTTATTTCATTTCATTTCATTTCATTTTATTTTATATTTGCTTGCCACCAAAGGTAAAACTTGTGGCTCCAATGTGAGTCCTTTCCTTTAATAAGGGTAAATGTGCTGTGTCTTGACAAATCAGCCATGCATTACTTAAAACTATATTACTGGCCGTTACCAGAACTTATGAGGAGATTGTGCCACAATGGGAAGGTCTGAATACATGCTGTGATACAGAAGTTCATCAGTTTGAAACCAGCATAAGCCTCGTTTCCAGCAGCTGTTAGGGGGCTGTTTTCAGACTAAATTTGATAATCCCACCGCAGGCCACATCTGCACCATATCTTTCTAAAGTGATGACATGTTAAAAGATTCTTGCCTCGCCCCCTCATGGCCAAAGGGAAAAAGACCTCAATAAATGCAGGTTTAAAGACTTGTAACTGGGATATTGCATGTGGTTTGGTCATGATGTGCATGAAAATTAAGCCTGCACACTCAGTAGTCGACCAACTTTTTTGTAAATGGCTAAAGCAGTCCTTATTTGCTAATAAGACTTAAGTCAGATTTTGAAAATAAAGCTTAAACAGACATACAGAAATGATTAACATTCTTGATTTGCTTACTGTATAAGGAACACTCCATTGACAATTCATCCTCAAGACATTCACTTTTTCATTTTACATCAAAATAACCTCACCTTTTCCCTAAACCCTACACCAAGTCCTGAACATATAAAAACAGATCTACGTACCAGTATGGTGGGTTCCAAAGACACAACAGCTGTACCATGCCATTGGCATGCCGCGTGACTGTTTAGCAAAAGCACTAGTTTCCTTTGATTCTGTTGAGTTTTTAAAAAATGATGAGAAATTAATATGCATCCTATCCCTGTCTCATTCTTACCCTACTTTGCATGAAAACAACATCTTGGTGTCCTGAACTGAAGGAACATGAAAGTATCTGGGTGTTTCCCACATCATTCTTTGGCTATGGCTGTGTTTATTTCCTCTCTGTCTTGCTTTCACATGCAGCTTCCGAGCTCTCTTCTCATGCTTTATTTATTGTTGCCTTCATTAACAATTTAATTGAAAATCAAGGAGAGTCACATCTGAATATCATCAGAGCAAACGGGACCGATAGAGTCCTGTAAAAATGGACTGTAAATGCCATCTCTTGCAAAATGAGCAGGAGAAAAGGAAAAAAAAAATAAATGTCTGCCAACTTAAAAGATAGTAATTTGCAAACGCTGGCTGCCTCCAGTGAAATGTTTGCCCACTCACAACATAAATTGCCTGTGTGTGGGCTTTCCCTGCAACGCTCATACAGAGCCTATTAAAGACTGAATGTTACACAGTGCAATTTATTGGTTGTTCTGTCAAATGTTTTATTACCTTACTAAGCATCAGTAATAACACATGTTTATGTTGAGGGTGAGATATGGCGACAGATTCTATGCTTTTATGGGATTTCCTGCAATTTTTTCTGCTTGAAGATGAAACATCATGATGAAAGCATGCATGTGTTTGGATAATTTATGTGTTTGTGTATTTTTGTACCAATTTTTCTACATCAGAAGATGCCAGAAAAGGCAGTGGAAAAAAAACTTTGGGAAGGAGTATAAAAGATTTAAGAGGCAAGCTTGAATGCTTTTAAACATCTAATTTTGAGAAAAACCATTTTGGAATGATGGAAGCTTCTGGGATCAGATGTTGAAAATGAATGAGTAAAATAAGACTTAATCAAATAAAACAAAGACAATATAAATCATTGAGGTCGATATCAGACATACAACAATTTCATGATGGTTTGAAAAGAATTATTATACCTGAAAAGGAAGTAGAAGTCTGACACTTACTGAGATTTACCTCTTTATGTTGAACAGTGAAAACATTTTAAAATCAAAGTGTATCATTATACATCTGTCTGATATGTTCTTGCCTTAAACTAAATTGGAGTTACCTAGTTTGAAAAAAATATCATTACGTTTTTCAAATGACCCCATGACAGATAGTTGGCCGTCTACAAAAAGGAATTTAAAAGCAAAATATTTCCAGTGATGGGAAATAACATCTTTCATTTTCTGTCTGACCCTTTTGCCCTCCTCTGGCATCTTTGCATATTTTTCTCAACTTTGATTTCTTTGATTTGGTGATCTTTTTTTTTTTTTTTTTTTTTACAGCTGGTGAATTTTGGCAGGAACTCTACTGTTTTTTAATTATGTTTTTCAAATACAGTTTTGAACCCTCTGGATATGTTCATGGCAGAAATGCACATGTTATTTAATCCTCAAATCAATATTAATAATCTGACGCTTTTTCTGAAATGATTCATTTAGACCTGCTGAAAACCACCAAATATTCCATCATTTTCAAAGTTTTAACCCTTTAAATGACAATTTAATCATCTCTTTATCAAGATCTATTCAACATCCTTATCACCAAGAGTTATTTTATACTCCAAATAAATAAATCCTTTGTCTCACAGCTCCAAAACATAACTTGAGAGGGGCAAAAGGGTTAACTAATCATTGAAATAGAGCGTTCAGGATTTATTTTCATAATTTGAGCCTTGCTCTGCTTTCAGCTTTTTGGTCCTGACTTAATTTTTAAAGGGACATTGTGTAAGTTCTCCTATTATTTATTCACAAAAAATTGATTATTTAATTGAAAAGTGTTTTTCCATTAATCAGTAATCACTCCCATCAACAAACTGAAATACTCCTGTGAGCTCTGAATTTGCCGTTTGTATCATTCATATACACATTGAACGGGTAGCCTTGTGGTGGCTACCATGTCGTGTCGCCATGTTTTTACATTCAGTAGAAGCGTGGCAGTAGGAAACCACGAAAACTCACCGGAGACACAAGAGTTCTCAGCCCAGTTCGAGGTAATGCTTTTGAAAGGTCACCATGGGTGTAGTGAGGAGGAACAGAGCGTTACACTGATGCTGGGTTCAAGTGCAGTCAGGCAGACGGCCGTCGATAACAAACCAGATGTCATTTTATTCACAGAAGCCGAGAGAAAGACGGTAAAACATGGGTCAGGGAACACAATACAACATCGTCATGACAAAATATCAGAGATGTGGACTGAAGTCACTAACTGGCAGACCACTTCTTCACATAGAGGCTTGTTTATGCCTTTACATGCAGCGGCTGTCGTCCGTCTGCTGTCTGCCCAGTTTCAAGTGAATGCAGCATAAAAAGAACTAGCGAGTTGCTTGCTATAAATTGTTACACAATGTCCCTTTAAGCATGTCTCACTTCCAACATATGACAAACTGTTGCTTTAATAGGGCTCTTTGGCATCACATTGCAAAAATGGTCATTTGTCTTTGTGCATTGCCAATGTGTTGGGAATAGGCTACTTTTACCCAATGCTACAGTCTTTTTTTTTTCTTTTTTTTTTTTTTATACTTGTATGATCCCCGAGGGGAAATTAGGGCTCTGCATTTCACCCATCTATGTACTGAGTATCAGAGAGCAGTGGGCTGCTACTTAAAGCGCCCGGGGAGCAGTTGGAGGGTTAAGGACCTTGCTCAGGGGTCCACAGTGTTTAACCAAGGAGTCGTGTCGGGGACTCGAACCCGGGTCCTCCGCGCAGGTTCGAGTTAATTCTTTTCCTAACCCCCAAAAAGCATGGTTGGTGCCCAACTGATTTTTGTATTTGCCTTGTTACTAAGCACCTACTCTAAGTGAGAGCATAAGTGGAAAAAATAGTGATGCAAAGAACATAAAGTGCATATAGTGCATAATCATGATATGCTTCAATTTATAAAAGGAAAGAAAAAAATACAGACCAATAAACTGCAATATTTAGTTTTTATATGAGAGTGATGAGGCGGTTATTTCCATAGAAGAATCATCTTTGCATACAGCAAGCAAGACTGTGTGATTGTGTTCTAATCACATTTAAGTAACAGTAATACAGTCTTTCAACTGTTTTAGGGTTTTGATGAAAAGGTCATCTTGATTCACAAGACATCAAGCTTACCAAAAAACTAAAATAAATACTTAAATCAACAAATGCTTTTAAGTTTTTTTGTCTCTGAATTTGACCACGGCTGCATTTTTTAATGACAAGGAAGCAAACCTGTCAAAACCAGAATTTAAGTTCACTACCACTGCAAACAGAAAAACCCCTTCGCATGCAATGTGTTCTCCGGAGGGGAGTAGTTGATCAAGCAATAGATGGAGAGAAGGGAGGGTGAAGAGAAAAGAACAATAAATGGTGTACAGTTCAGCACTTGCCCATTAATCATTCATAGACAACCAAGTGGCAGCAGCAGGAAGCACAGTGAGATTTCAGGTTATGGTATCAAATCTCAGATTATAAATAGAATGGGTTATGGAGCTGTGTGGCATAATACCATCCCCTAAATCCCCCTCCTTTCACCTCCCTCTGGGTATTCAAAGAGTTTCATTCGTCTTGGGTTTGGCTCGCATGCACTAATTCTATGAAACCATGCAATGTGAGTGTAAGACATGAAAAATGATCTTGAAATACAGATCTGTCAAACGTGATGAAATGATGAAATATGAAGTGAAATACTGTCATATTTTTCCTTTTGTCCTAAAGATATATAGTATGCTGCTGGTCATTGGCTGCTTTAATTCATGGATTTATGTCAAACGTTATTTCCATCCCGTCTTGCTTGCTCATGCTCTCATATAAACAAGCTCCTCTTAAACTGTTGTTTAAATCAGCAGAGCATCCCCTCCTCTCAATATCTGCCATACACACCACAGCAGGACTGATAAGAAAATGTTCCCTCTATCCTGTTTGTGATAGTGATGCTTCAGTGCCACTCACCTCCATCGTTCAAGGTCAGTCTGTTGACAGATGAAAAATGGCAGAGTCTTCTAAGCTCATCTCGTGGCAGAGGTGATGCAAGGTGGATGTCCGATCTTTCCTGCTTCTCATTCCCAGAGACAGAATGGTGACAAGTGACACCTGTTATTGATTAATGCTCCATGAAACTGCCATTCCTAATATGACAAGCGTATACCACATTTTACAACAAATACTCCCGTATGATTTATTTATTGATGTGGTACAGGATGGAACCGATTAACAACTTCCTGCACCCATGTTGCTGTCTCATTTCATTTATAGCTTTATTTAATGACTTAATATCCCTTAAAATCAGGGATGTTAAGGTATATTATGCAGACATGTTCTGTCATAAATTCATTTGTGCCTTTCATGTAAGAATATTTGTTAAGCATGCCAAGGTCAACACATTTAATTGCATATTTAATTGTATCAGGAAGCCAAGCATTGAGGTTACCCATGACCTTGAGGTCCACAGGTTTCCTTATTTAAGTCAGCTTTATGCAAGAGCTGTAACATCTTAACCTGAGCTACAATTTTTCTATGATGTATTAACGGATGAGCAACAGTCATCCAATGGATGATTAACCAGAGCCTTATCAAATAGGTTGGAGCCTCAAAGATTAAGGATATGATCAGTTTTTGTAAAAAACTATTTTAATTGAAAAGGTCACTCAGTTCTGAATTTTTGTTTTCTCCTTTTTCCTCAGCCCTTACAGTAGCTCACATGGGTTTTGGAAAAGCTAGAGCATATTGAACAAGGGGACATAAGAGGAGGAATCATTTTTTGCTTGGGCAAGATGTCTGTGCGTGATGGGTGAAACACCCCCTCCCAAAAACAGTAAATGAATGCCTGCAGAGCAGCAAGTGATTGACAGACCGTATATAATTGAATGCCTCTTTTCAGGGCAATTAAAATGGCAAAGGAAAAGTAGAATTTTTAGAGCACAGGTTTCGTGCCATTGCATAACATCTCAACAAATCTTGTGCAGCCAGCTTAGATGCACATTATAGGATCAACGGATGTCTACATGATATAGATATGAGGAGTGAAAGCCAAAGCTGCCGTACCAGATCATTGACCTGAATGGTGTGGGTGGGTTTCCTCCAGGACCAGCAAACATAAATACTGCATCAACCAGCCAGTATGGGTGGTCGGTGTGTGCAGCACATGTTGGTATGACTGTAGCTGTAACATGACTGACATGGCAGAGAAGGAGTTGTATTAAGCCATAAACTGTTAGAGAGGAGGTCACATCATCACATCCCTTGCCTGTCTAGAAGCTAGTTATTGGAAAAGGGATGTGTTTATGTGCAGTATGTTGTTGCCCTGTGTGGCTGTTTCTGGAAAACCCATAAACAGAAGTAACATACTTCACAGCTGAAGCAAGTGTTCCCTGAATACCGTCATCTTTTGAAACATTGTAAGCATTTAAATGTAAGCTTTACAATAACTGCATTTTCAACTATTTCAAAGGCTTTTAATTAAAGTTGAAACCTTAACAAGTGGGCCTTTGTTGTCAGAGTTATTGGAGACCATATGGTAAAATCCATTTTGAAACAAAGAGTAGATTTCAATGCATTATTTAACAATCTTAACAATTTTAACAATCCAAATATTTACAACTCAGGCTAGAAGAAGGAACATATTGCAAAAATGATATATTAAATAAATTCTTTGTTTCATTCATTCATTTTCAGTTATGTAATATTTTTGTTATCCATACAGGTATTTTATTTACATGCTACATACACACTATTACCTAGAAGTCACAAGGGGAGATATTTCCTCACCATTAAAAACAGTATTTCCACACACATTTTATATTTGGCATCACTTTTTGTATTTGTTTTTTACATGTACTGTACATATGACACCACTGACCTACAATGCTGGTGACCACCTCTAAATTCAGTATTTCTCTGAGCAAACATCACTTGATTAATCATTTCAGGTGATCTTCCATATGATCTTTCACCAAATTCAAAGAAATTGTGGTGTGATTTTAGTTATTCCTTAACAAATCAACAGTGTCATCATTAATATCATGAGTATTTTTGATCTTATTTAAGTTCCTTTAGATAATATTGTTCAGTCATGCAGCCTTATAATGCAGCCTGTGTGATTGAGCGTAAGCACTATTCAATCTTTTTCTTTTTTTTATTTGGTCTACCTCAGGATAATATTTAATCTATTTGAAAAAAAATCCACTTCCTTGTCACATGTCTCCCTTTCCCTTCTTTTCTTTTTAGTTTTGGTTTCATTTGCTATATTAGTATTTGGATCAAACTATCTTACAATAGGTTTAGGCAGAGCAATTTCCTGGTTAGGATGAGGGACTAAAACTGGTCAGCTATCTATAAGAAGCATTACTGATGCATTCGTTGAAGGTGGTAAGGAAAAAATATCATTTGAATATGCTGAATAATGATGGAAATAGTTTCACTGTCCACCATGCACAATAAAAAACACATTGCTTTGAAATCACCTGCAACTATGTTGATCTCTTTCACCAAGGGATCCCAAAAAAGGGCAGTACAGTGTGATTTCCTCAAGTGTGAGCAATGGGCTGCAACTTACATGCCTGAGTTGGATACCTGTGTTTTTTTTCTCATCTGGTCTCCCACTAAGCTTCATTTCACTTTCAAGTGTGTTGTCCATCATTCTCACATCCTTGCAGTGAAATGAGGTGGAGTTAAATAGATTTGTTCATCATGTAACACTCAACTTATGTAACTTTGCTCTACTCACCTCTTTTTCCATGAAAGTAGAAAAATGGGTTGCCATTTTTACCAGCACGTGCTTGACCTAGTCATGTCATGCTCTGATATGATGAGTTAATATGCATAAATAGCACATTTGAGTACATGGCAAATATTGCCCCATCAGATCAATAATCCAATGAACAGGAAGGGCTTGATGGCTGATACGTGATCCTTCCTATTTTATCTTTTTATTGTTTTTATCTTGTTTTATTCCCCTGTGTGTACTATATTCCCACAATTTTAAGCTCTTTTATTACCTCTCAGGTCTCTCACAATTTATCTGCAACTTTCATCTCTTTCTCCCACCTCCATCCTGGTACTAATGAGTTCGGGATGTGGTCTGTGTAGGGTTTAAAGCCTCTCCCTTAGTGTTGCCTCTCCAGCTGTGTGCTCCCATGGTGTGCCAAATGCCTCTCTTGAATATTAAATACACCCCAGGACCACCTCCGTGCCTCCTGATGAACAGCACTACTATTACCTAGCTTTTTCTCTGCATGGGGTCCAGAGGCTCTGACAGAATGGATAGGCTTTGAATCTGTTGTGTTGTGGGATAACAGGAACTGGTAGGCTTTTGAAGTCATTTGATACAGTCTCTAATAATTTTATAACTTGTTCAAGTTGCTCCAGAGCATATATCAAGTTTTATTATTCTTGATAAATGTGCATATTTTCACACTCAAGTGTGATAATGTGCCAAGCAAAAAACTCATGCAAAGATGACTTGGCTGATTTTTCAGTCATTGTCCTCTGATTATTAGAGACCTGGGGTCTGTTGCACGAAGCAGGTTTAATGAAAACCCTGAGTTGTTTAACCCCGAAATTCGGGAAACTCTGAGTTTTTCGTAACACAAAGGTAGGTAACTCAACCCAGGGAAAGAGGAGTAACTCTAGCCTGTTGCACGAAGTGGGGTAACTTAAACCCTCGGTCAGTTACCATGGTAACAGACTCTCTGAAACTAACCTGGTCGGGAGCAGGTTAGTGTGGAGAAACCTTGAGTTTCTCACTATCTCCACCCACTTTTAGTCACACTCGCCGTTTCCTTTCCTCATTCATTCATTAAGTCAGCGGTGAGTTTTGGCTGCTGCCGTCTTAAATAAAACATGTTAAAAAATAAATCAGAGTCGGTAGGTTACATCCTTATATTTTGATGAGGATTTTATGGATTAAGATGCTGCATGAAGGGTTAAATATTCAGAGATCATTATCAGACCACGGATAGAAGTTTAATTTCCCGAAAGTTGTCATTTCTGACGTTACAGTTACACATCACGGTCAGTTATCTACATACACGAGCTGATCCGTCCGTACAATTATAATATCACCAGCCATAAGTGATAATTGGAGGTCCTGTCTCTCCGTTTACAAGAGATGTTTTAACATGGTCATTTGACTATCCAGCTGTCTCTGGTTCTGGCTAAATGTATAAGGTGTTCGTTTGCCACGCAGGCAGCTGCGGTTCAATTCTTGTAGTGGCTTTTTTTTTTATGTTGCCATACGCTTTTCTCTCGAAGCATATTGTCTATTACCCTGCATTTTTTCGCAAATAGATTTTTTATTTCTTTCATTGTAGACGCAGGGCATTTGAGAAATGCGACGGTTATATTTAATCTTAATGCTGCCGACAAGAGCGCTTCTCCCTGAGGGATTTCATTCAAGTTAAATAAATAAAAAGACTGTGGTAAAAGTACAAAGCTGGATTCAAACACCCCCTCCCACCCCCTCCTCTCAAGTGGCAGGCAAGCGCGCAGACCATTAGACCAACCAGATATTCATATTCAGTCACCTGGAACCATAGTGAAATTATACGAGACTGTCGCGTTACTATTAAACAGTTCTACTCTGTAACATCGTTGTGATTGTAAAGGACAGCATTTAGCCTAAACTTAAATCCTCTCCCATGCCGCCTTTCTTTCTTTCTTTTTTTATTTTTTTGCTTGCAGCAGCGGCAGCAGTTTAAACTCGCCATATGAGGCTTTAAAAGTTATATCTCCATTCAATGGCGAGCGCAGCCCCGCCCTCGCGTCTACGTTACCATGGTGACTCGTCGAATCGGTGCTCAATTGATGTTGGCTTTTTATCTTGGTAGCGCTGGGTTAAAACCCCGGGTCGAACTACTCTGAGTTGATTAAACCAACTCAAATCAGCTGTTATGGGACTGAAAACTCAGAGTTTCCAATCTCCGAGTAGGTCAACTCAGAGTTCAGAGTTACTCTCGGAGTTTGTTGAACCTGCTTCGTGCAACAGACCCCTGATATTAGATAAATTCATAGAAACCACTCATTTCCTCTTTTGGCAATCAAATATGCTGCTAACGGTGTCATATCAAAATTTAGTCACAGACTGAATATTTTCATCAGTTTTTGACTCCTTCATTGGTGCAGTGTGTTAAGATTACTCTCTGTAAATGTTTCCAGTGGACTGAACATTTGTGACTCAGAGTTTCAATGAACAATATTTTTCTTAACGCATCAACAAACTGGCTGCTGTGTGAACATATAGTGGTGTGTTTATAATCTTAGCAGAGTTTGCAAACTGTCTGCATGCTTTGTATTTCCTGTTTATTAGCTCTGTTTTCTGAGCTGGGATAACTACATGTGCATGCTTGTGCAGTCTCTGTCAGATCAAGTAAAGTTCTACTTGACTGCTTTTCCTCCACTAAATAATATACGTACATTCTTCAGTTAAAAAGACTCCCAGAAAGAAAGGGATGCAGTCTCTGAAGAGGTCAGAGTTTATGTAGGCAGAGATCTACTTTATGTGATATTTTGTGCACCAAGTTAGTTTCCAGATTAATCTTAGATGCGTTTCTTTGGAAGCTTGATTCTGTTGCTACAGTGCAACACCAAATTCCAGCCATTTTTGAAGCTCAAAATAAATCATCTTTCTTCTCTGAGAACAGTATTTTGCTTAAATGTTTGATCAAGGAGTCCAAGGTTGTTTAAAAATAGTTGCTTGTTGTTTTTATTCACTTCTGAGGTAGACGTTTATGCACACTATAAATTGCATTTTGACATTTTTTTTTATTCTAATGTATTATTTTATGTCAAACTAACAACCTTCTGGTATGTTGTTATAAATTAAAATACATTATCAAACATGTCTTAAACACACAAAAATCCTTCCATTTAACTCAAATTTTAAGGCAGCCCTTTAACTCTTTTTTTTTTTTTTATGAGGTTCCATTTGTGCCAAAAATAAGTAGATGTAATACAGTATGAGTAGATGTTGTTGGTCTATGTTGTTGCTATGTGTCTAGGTTGATGTCTATGGTCCTTATGTTTAGGCCAAATGCTGCTGCTTTACAGTATGTCTATGTTGCAATATGTGTTTGTTGCATCTACAGTAGATGTTGTACATGTGTTTATTGCATTTGTGTTTGTTGTATATGTATATGTACATGTGTTTGTTTATTGCTGCTGTTGTGGTTATCACGCACTGTGATCTTGAAGTCCATCAGCAGTGTACACCTTGGTGTTGGCCTCTGTTGTTGGATCGTGTAGTTGTCTGCACATGCCTTTCCCCTCTGTGATTGGTTAATGTCATTGCTCTCTGCTGTTGGTTTGTGTTGTTATGCAGTAAACACATGTACATCTACATATGCAGCAAACACATATGCAACATCTACTGTATGAAGAGTTTATTTGCAAAAGCAGTTAACTCCATCTTTTTCTTTTGTCTGTTTTTGCAAATGAACACTTCATATTCAACAAACTCACCTAAAATAGGGTTACCACATTTATTTGAAATTTTATTTGTGATTATTTGGTGATTTATTTCAGTATTAGTATTTTTTTTTTTCCTGTAAAAGTGGGGGCAGAACTTTTGTTTTTTTCTTGTTGCGCTGGGAGTGGTTAAGGGGCGAACGTTTCCGTTGTTTCATCAGACGTGGGCAGTTTCTCAATCTGCGTACTTGTGCGCACTCGTGGACTCGTGAAACGTCATCACCTGCGGCCCAGGTCATGTTCGCTGGCAAGTACGCTGGAAATCCCCGGATGAAAACTTCCTCCGCCCATTTTACCGAGCATGCATCAGAGGAGGCTCGTGTGTACTTGGCCAGATATAAACCCCAGCATGCACCTTGCACACGTGCAGCGTTTGGTAGCCTTGTCCTCCCTCCCCCGCCTCCAACAGCCAAACCTGAGCATCATTTCTATTCTTTCCTGTTCTTGGCTGTTTGTCTGCAGCTTTTCCACCCGCTTTCCTCTCACAGCTGTTTTTGATCATATAATTTTGACCTGATTATCTGTTTGCATTAATGTACTTATGCATCAAAAATAAATAAAATTTACACGCTGGGAGAAACAAAAAAGAAACAACAACATCCACTTAGTATAATTGTTTTGGAGCAGTTATTTTAATTGTTTTTATTTGTTTCAGTACCATTACTACATCTCCACAACAATAAATAACAAACAGCTGTAGAAATAATACAATATTATTTTCATGTTGACAGGTAGCTCTGCTCACTTGCTGCACACCATTGGTGATGATGTC
Source organism: Atherinomorus stipes (assembly GCA_023101725.1). NCBI lineage: Eukaryota > Metazoa > Chordata > Actinopteri > Atheriniformes > Atherinidae > Atherinomorus > Atherinomorus stipes. The sequence goes on from JALJCO010004382.1 coordinate 131,380, forward strand.
ACAAGTTTGCGTTGTCCCAATCCGTCAAGTAGGCGGAGTCCGTGCTTGTGAACTCCACAAGTGCAGACTTCCAGTACGTACCCACAAGTCTGTACTCACAAGTACACAAGTATGCAGTACGCACACTAGGAAGTGAGAAACGGCCGTGATCTGGGAGAGAAACCATAGATATAAACACTAGATGCTGCTTTTGGACTCGTAGCGTATGTCAGCTCGGCCTCCATCTTGGGCAGGGGTTTCTTACAAGTAGTTAGGTCCATATCTATGGTTAGGTCGCGTTTCTTTGACTTCTTGCTGAAAGACTGTTCAGCCATTTGCAGCTGTCATTGATTTCAGACAGGAAGACTTGGACAGAACTGGACAGTCATCTCATAAAAACTTTATTTATCTAGACTTAAATACAAACCTGATTAAGGCCCTGGGAAAAACAAAATTATTACACCTGGTAGCTAAAACCAGCTCACATTTACCTAAAGCAATACTGGATGATGGACATGAAGAGAATTAATGAATTCACATGGATTATTCTGTTGTTATGGTACTTTCAGCCTGATTTTTATGTGTTCAAATTTGTAGTTTCTACTACAAAAGAAAATGAATAAATAAATGTTTTATGTGTTTAGTTTTAGTGGTATTTATTACATTTATTTTTGAGTATGACAATTTGTGAGTTTTGTTCCGTTTTCTGATTTGAATTATAGCTTATTTCTTTATTCATTATATTTGTGCTCCACTACCATAGATAGATAGATAGATAGATAGATAGATAGATAGATAGATAGATAGATAGATAGATAGATAGATAGATAGATAGATAGATAGATAGATAGATATCTATAGATATACAGATATAGATAGAGAGAGAGAAAGATCAGGATTTTTTTTCAAATAATATAAAAAAGTATAAATAATCATAACTCACTCATTCATACACCCAAATGGTGCAGCTCTGACACATCTTCAGAGCTGAACATCTAAACATATAGTGCAGTTTTTGTCCAAGTTTGTGTGTTTTCATTTAAGATTTGCCATTGATGTTATTGCCCTGTAAAGACCTCTGTAAGATGAGCTGATATCTACCTACCATTTGTTTAATTTCATCTCACTTCTCTGTGATAGCTGCTTCGTTATTCAAAGGCCAACCACACAGTCGGCACCAACAGATCCTATTGCAAAGAAGTCCCGCTAGGACCAATCAGTGCTGTAAGATCTGTCAGCATGATGAGACACACTCATGCATCTTTCTTATTCTTCCTGCTTGTGCAAGAAAATCTCATAAGTTTGCAAATTATAAATCCATGATGACTAATTCTAATGCAACATCAGAAAAGTGCACCAGAGATGGTGCAAACAGGAAGATTTTTATAGTTGGAGTTAAGTGCTTCGGCTGAAACCATTCTCTTGAAGCTGTCTTACGTTAGACCAACTTACAAAAACTAGTTCCTGCTAAAACCAGTAAACCCAAGAATACAGTATCTAAAGCTATCAAAGGGCTGGGGATTTTTCTTCAAGGGGCACAATGAAGTTGACAGTGGTGATCATTATTTTGATGTCTAAACAACTACTTGATTTGTGGACATGAAATTTGGTGTTAGCATAAAAAATAATCACTTTTTTTTTTTTTACTTCTTATTGGGAAAGATAAGAAGTGCCTATACTGTATGCCAAGAAACAGTTTGCCAGGAAATTCCCCTCACCTGCTAAAATCTGCACATGACAAGAAAACATAAACATAGAAAACTGAAAGAGAAGCTTTACGGACTACTCTGTTGGTGTATTCAGTCAACCAGGATCCTGAACAACAAACATATAATTGTAAGCTTCAAATGTGACACACATTTAATCAGACTTATTTTTGTAACTTTTTCATATGAAACCCCGACAACAAAACAGCTGGAGACCAACTCAAAATGTTTGACATGTCATCCTTTCACTCAGCTTTGCACCACCAAAATCAGATACAAAAACCCTTTTCATTCAGTTACTGGTGAATCAGCAGTAAACATTTCATCCTCTTATTTTCTCTTCTGATTCTCTTGCTCAGTTTTTCATCTATGCCTCAACATAGAAACAAGCTTGATTGTATTTTGAATGAGTTCAAATAGAGAAGCAACAAAACATTTGTATTCACTTCAAATAGATGGTGATAAGCAGCAGTATGTCAAGTAAATCACAGCTGCGATGGAATCAGTGATCAGAAATATCAATGATCACCTCAAGTCTTTGGAAAAAACATGGCGGTGAGATAGATTCTCTGTGGTATTACTGAGGGCCTCTGTGACCTTGTAGTAAGATGAGAGGGAGAAGCTGCCTGGAGCCCTTCGCCACATTTTTAATTACTACTGGCAAGGCAGGTTGCTGCAGCCTGTGTGAGATCTGTGAGAGATTTGGCTAGTGTGGTGTGTTTTGGGTTTGTGTGTCGATGCATGTGCCTTAGCTTTTTAGTAATACAAACTCCATGTAAATCTGACACTGAAGTAGTCTCATGACCAAAAACACTAAAACAAAAACAAAAAACATCCTACTTGGGCTGTTTATCTTTTAAACCCTACTGTACATAACAACTACCCACTCCCAAATGTTTGAAACTATTAAACTTTTTAAGACATTTAGGGTGGAAAAAAATGTCAAAGTTGAATAAAGACTAGTCTATCCCTTAAAATAAGTATTAGATTGCCCACATGTCTTCCCTGCATTTTGATCGACAGTCCCCCTTAATGGAGAGGAACCCAAATGCAGTCATGAGACGTCGCCATATATCCAATCCACGCCGGAAGTCCTAATAGGAAGTTTGTTCTTCATGTAACTTACTAAAATTTAACCCTACCCCTGACCCTTCTCCTAACCCTAACCATCCGACTACACCGAACGCATCAGTTTGCAAGCCGCAGATACATACTCTTCGTGGTGTTCCGCTGGAGACTTCCTGTTTGGACTGAATATATGGCAGCGTCCTTATCGGCTATTGTAACTGCAGTTAGGTACTCTTTGTAAACTTACTGTAAGCTCTGCAAAACAGTTGACCTGGATTCCCTGCCCAAGCAAGACATATTTTCACACTGTCCTAGATTTCTCTCTGACATCCAAGAGGATGGAAAATCTGTTACAACTGCCTAATGTCATGGTTCAGAGACTATTTTATGTCTTTATTCATCATAAAAGAACCAGTGGACCACAGATTTAATCAGATATAACATTATTTGTATATGTCAAGATCATTACTCAGACATTTCTTACGGCCTAATCTGAATTAAACCTGAAGAATTTCTGAATGATCCGATTTTACTTATAAAAGTAAAGAAATAATGATAATAAAAGCTGTTACAATCCATGTTTTTATTGCAAAGTCTCAAAGTAATTAATTGTCATTCAACTTCATGTTAAAACATGACAGAACAAAATTTGTACCCAGGTCCCAGATAAGAAAAATAAACAAATATAAAAAGATACATACACATACAGATACATACAGAAAAGATGCATACACACACATGCACCCCCCCCCCCCCACACACACACACACACACATATATATATATATATATATATATATACAAACACACACACAAATCACACATATAAACATATACATACACATACATACACATATACATACATATCTACATACATACATACACCCATACATTACCTATCTAAAAGCAGGTACAAACAAAAAACAAAACAAAACAAAGGCTAACGCATCAAGGTTTTCTCTGACACTCATATCTTTTGTTTGTTTGTTTCACAAGAAAAAAAAAGAGTGCATGAGGTGTTTAGCATGTGAAACAACATACAGCATATTATTCCCAAAGTCATCTATTTAGACTAGAGTCCAATATTATTGACTTACTATTATTATCAGCGGAGATTGGCATTAAAAAGTAATTTCGGAAATGATCAGCATCAGTTTTTCTTTTTTTAAACAGACAACTTTTGCACAGCTTGCGCATATTATATCAAAGTCTTTAGCCACTTATCCTCTCAAACCTCCAAGAGTCCTTGGGTGTTCTGAAAGGCACTGTCAAATAAAATGTATCATTATTATTATTTTTATTATCATTCAAAATAGCAAAATATGAGAGATTCAACCTCACTGTAAAAGCAAATATAATATCATTCTGATACTTTTGCTTGCATGTAGCCTTGTAAAATTAAGGTCTCTCATTGCACTCTGGTTTAACAATTTACAGCTGAATTGCCCCGGTATTAAAAGCGCTTAGCACAGTATCGTGTAAATTGAGTCAGAGTAGAAAAGGCAGGATATGCCATTTGCAAGTAGGCAGGGAAATACTGTATTAAGGCATTCATACTGTAGATCCCCATTGAGTGACTAAGGAAAAAAGTAGTGTAGTCATACTCTGAGCTATGAAAGGTTTTTCTCATACATAGCAAAAAGTTCAAAATGAAAAAAGATGAATTGGAGCAGAATTGCGTTTTAAGGGATCCATAACTGCCGGAGTCTTGATATTCCTTTCCATTTATGTTACTGAAACTTTTTGACAGTTTTTTTAAGCTCCCCCATGGCTTTGCACCAGCAGTGTTAGTCAATATTCCTAATTCCTGGTCCTTGGGCCCCCATAATCTATTCCACATGTTGGCAGAGGAAAGAGGAAACACAGCAAGTAAGAAGGCAATGAGGTACAGTACATTATCATAATGAAAAACATTCCAGGTGAAGGTTATACGAAGGTTTTCTGCTCTTCCACAGCCAGAGCTGTAAGGAGAAAAAAAGCATCAGCTTATCTCGGGTGGACCAAAAACACCAAAAGAGGGTTAATGAGATATTTTCTGACCAAACAATCTCCCTCCATCCAGTTGTTAGAGGTCTGGTATAACCAGCTTGATCCAAGAATCTCACTTGTGCTTATTAGCAAGCCATCCAGGCATCTTCCAGTGTGGATGAGCCACACAAGAATTAACTAAATGGAGATAAAGGCAATGCTGGAAAGACCCCTTGAAACCCTCTAAGACTAGTGGGTGATTTTGGATTTAACAGTGGTGGCACATTAATTCCTTTCTTTATGCATAACTGATGGCTGTAATCCCTGTATTGTTTTAAAAACCTGTTTAGTTGACATGTGTACACAAACCCCTAAGGGGGTGCAGAGAGTGGTGATTTTGTTAAGCAGAATTAGGGTTTCCCACCAACTGGGTGAAGATTTGTATAATTGGAATCTGCTGAAATAGTTTGGCTCCTTACAGCTGACATTAACAAGGGTGTTTGATGAGTTAGGCTTTTGAGTTGCAATTTCATCCTTTAGTTTTTTTAACCAGATGTGGACCACTTTCATTGGTCGTAAAGTTTAAACAATTCATGCCAACTGTACTATGATTAATAAAGAGTGACAATGTCCAGAAGAAGATGAAGGTTTAATAAGAAGATCACCTTTATATGTATAGCAAGGAGGTGCTTGAACTCCACATGGTGTCAGTGCGCTTCAAGCAAATCTTGCGATGTACCTCTTGGTCTCAGTCATAATTACAATATCCTTGTGTTGATCGTTATCATGAATCACAAGTTCTGCTTAATCTTTACAAAGTATGTAATTAACCCTGCACTGATTCATATCGCTCATTAAATGAACACAGATAGGACAGTGAAAATAGGACATGGTGCCTTATTATCCCAGCTCTGCCGCTAGTATCTGCATACTGGTTACCTTTCAAATTCTGCCATGAAATCTATGCATTTTTATAAATACCTCTTTCATGTTTCTTGATAGCGGTCCTACTTTTTATCAGTGTTGAAAATAAAATACTAATCATATAATTCTGGAAAAAAATACAATATCCTACCAGTAAGGCATTCACTCAGACTGAATGGGAAAAGTTAAAAAGAAATGTAAGAAAAGCAGATATATTGCAGACTTGTATGGTATTATCCCATCTAACTGGAATAAATCAATTACCAAACCTATCCCAAAATCAATAAAAGATGACCCCAGAGTCCCGTTAAATTACAGAGGGATTGGTTTGATCAGCACAGTTTAGAAAATTTATTCAGGAGTCCTTAACAGTAGACTTATAATTTTTGAGGGAGTCTTGTGGATGGTTGGTAGATGAGTAGAATGGTTTTCGGAAAAATTGATCCTGCATTGATCATATTTATATGTTATCTTCTGTAGTGAGTGCTCATTTGGAGGAGGGCAAAAGAACTTTTGTTTGTTTTGTTGATTTTAGAAAAGCATTTCATTAACTGAAAACACAAGAAGTTCATTTCAGGAAAAAAGGTGATTCACTGAGTAATCATATTTTTTGTTTTTGATGAAAACATTAAGTTTTCTAAGGGAAGGAAAATTCTTGTAGAGTCTGCTGGAAGAGCGTAAAGTTCTGTGTTTAGTAAAATGAAGTCGTTAGATCTTAGCTTTTGCACTACTTTATAAATCTTTGGTTGACTCAGTCTTGTTTTATGCTGCGGGAGTTTGGGGCTATGAAGAGGTTTCTTATTGTAGCTCTGTTCAGAATCATGCTTTCTTGGTGTGCATACTGTAAATGTACAGCAAAGGTATTGAAGGGGACGCAGGATGGGATCCATGTGTAATAAAACAAAGATGTAAAATGGTGCGATTGTGGAACCGCCTTGTCAGTCTGCCAGAGGAAAGGCTAACTAGGAAGATTTTTAATTGGGACAGAGCAAATCATCAGCCCTGGTTTAGAGAGGTTGCAATAGTATTGTCAGGTTCTGACATGCATGTAATGCTTAGAAATAATTTGCAATGTGATATAAATTCAGTCAGGCAAAGATTACTCATGGAATATGAAGCTCAGTGGAAACAAGATATATGGAAGAAGCCAAAGCTTAAAGATTATGTTCAGTTTCAAAAAATGATTATGTTACAGATCCTTATATTTTGTTTAATGTAAGGAGAAGGCAGAGATCTCTCTGTGCTCAGTTAAGAACTAGTCCCTTGCCTCTGGCAGTAGAAGTGGGTCAGCTTAAAGGCACACCTAAACATTTACATTCGTGTGAATTTTGTGATCTCAAGATTGTGGAAGATGAATTTCATTTAGTTTTTTATTGTCCTTTGTACAGTCATTTAAGGAATTCTCTTTTTGAATCGACTCAGTAAAAAAAATCCCGATTTATTTTGGAAACATGAAGCAGAGATTCTGTGTTGGCTGTTTGAAAACAATATTTTTGCTCTGGCAAAATTTGTGAAAAAGGCCTGGTATCTGTGGCAAAGTATTTTGTATCCCATTTGATGAACTATTCTTTCTGCATGTGTCCAAATTTTCTGAGGTTTTTATTATGTCATGCTTTGTTCCGTATTTTGCCACATAGTTATTGTATATTAATTGATAGTGTCTTATAAGTCCATGAGGGCTGGGCATCAACCAAGGTGTTTGATACTTAAATAAACAAATAAACAATCAATCAATGTACATTTTAATCTTAATGCTGTAAAAGGTGGAGGGTTATAACTGGGGCTGGTAAATTGTGTGTTTTGCAGACCAAAGGATTTATACGTTTAAGAGTGGATACTATGAAGTAGAAAAACATTTGCAGACCTTCCTAAAATGCATTCAGTGAGAATTTGTCCTTCAATACTGCCGAAGAATTTCAATTCATTAGCTTGTGAAAGATACTTGCAATAAAAAAAAATGCTGAGTTTTGTAAAGATTTTTTTTTTTTTATTGTGGATATGAACTGATTTACAGAAGATGTGCTCTAAATTTGCTTAGGCTGCAGCAGCTGATCTTAATAGTATGTGTCTATAAAAACACAATTAGTGTTTCAGATTCAGCACATTTAATGCTTGGATAGGTGGTTGTGTATGTGTGTATCTCAGGAATCTGATTCAAAATGTGTACATTTGAAGAGCAGAAATGCTTTTAATTTACCAACCAAGATGAATCAAATAGCTAAGCTGCTTTTCTCTGGTCATCAGAAAATTCACAAAGACACTGAAAAAGGGATCAACAAACCTCTACTGTACATACTCCCAGATTCTCACACACAAGCAGCATTAAAACCCCTTGAAATGTCATGCATAGATTGTCTGTTCCTCTGAATATTTACAAATCTGTTTATACTCAGAATTAGATGCTTTGCTGACATTTGAAGTAAAATGAAATAGGTGATTTGTTCACACACTTAAACTATGATTGAATGTCTATGCACGTTTGTGACCACTGCATACCCACTGTTTAATCTCAAACTGATGAAGCTACTGCAGTACATTTGGGTTTATTGACACATTTCTTACCAGCGCTTCTAAAATTCCCAGCACCACAGGAGAAACCAGCATGGTCTGATATTTAACCTGAACAGAAAGAGTCATGGCTAACGGTATTTCTTTATCTCCTTTCATTACAGCTGTCGTTTGCAGCAACAACTCCAGTTCTGGCAGACAAGAAAAAGTACCCCAATTTCTTCCGTACTGTCCCATCCGACAATGCTGTGAATCCAGCAGTGGTCAAGTTTCTTAACTACTATAAATGGACACGTGTGGGGACCCTCACACAGGACGTTCAGAGGTTTTCTGAGGTCAGTTTTTCATGTTTATCTCACGGTTCATTCTTAATTTAATGTACTCTTGTTTTAAGCTGCATTCTCCCATAATAACAACACATGGGAAAAAAACTGCAGATATTGGCTATTTTTACACTTTATTCATTTTACATTGTCAGGGACCTCAATAACATGTAGAAGATCCAAGCACAGCCACAACAGCATGGTCAACTCATGCTGGTCACCAGCCTGGTCATATCTTGCTGTGGTGTGGCATCCCTATCACCATCCAGGAGTTGTTGAAGGTCAATCAGTGTTGTTTTATTGTTCACTGTAGCAGGTACAGCACACCTGAGCTGATTTCACAAGTGTTCACTGCAGGGTTGAGGTCTAGATTCAAAGCAAGACATTCCATCCTCTCCAACCCCAAATTTGAGAGGGAGCCAACTGCAGTCAGGATACGCCGTCATATATCCAATCCACGCCGGAAGTCTCAATCGGAAGTTTGTTCTTCATGTTACTTACTAAAATCTAATCCTAACCCTAACCCTAACCACCCGACTACACCATACGCATCTGTTTGCATGCTGCAGAGAGATACTGTTAGCAGTGTTTAACTAACTTCTGCTTGAGACTTCCTGTATGGATGGAAAGTATGGCGGCGTCCTTGTCGGTCATTGTAACTGCAGGAAGGTACTCGAGCCAAATTCTGGAGGTATACTGATAAGATCCCGGCTCTGTGGGGGAGAGTGATGTGATCCTGGAGGATGGCATTAGGTCTCAGATTTATGGGATATGGGATCACCACAAGCTCCAGAATCTCATTAACTATGTCTTGTCTGTCTATCAATCAGGTGCCAGTCATACATGTGTGACTGGAACACACCTGGCAGCAAAACCAAACACAATTTTCAAATTAGCTTACCTTTTGTGGGAGGTTTACATAAGCCTGATGTTTCTCCAGGTATCTATTGGAGACACTTCTCCAGTGTGTGGGGGGCACTGCCTCCATTGCTCCATTGACCACATTTTGTTGACATTGCCATCATCTGGGATGGCTACATCCATCACAGCAGCTTCCCTCTGGTGTTTACCCAGGATGACAATGTCTAGTTGGTTGGCCATTGCCATTTTGTCAGTGTGTATCAGTCCTTCAGGATAATCATTATCTTCTTCACCATTTGGAAGGTGTTTCCCATTGTGGCCCAGAGGTCTCCAGTCCATATTTCTGCACATAATGCTGGCTACTTGGTAATGGCGTTCCATGTACCCTTATCCTGCCAGTATCTTACAGCCTGCTGTGAAGTGCTTAAAGATTGCTCCTCGGCTGCCATGATAATCATCTCTGTACTGTTCTTCAGTCTAGCCCTCTCTAGCCATTGGAAGAATTTTTTTATACTGAAGCGGCCTGTTGGTGTTACATCCCATGCAATTCCCTCCTCCCAACAAAGGGAATACTTAAAAAAACCATTAGATATTCATAAATTACATATTCAAGTTGAAAATCTTTATTCATGATATGGTAGAATGTGTTGAAAGCAAAATAACATAAGAATGATCAATGAAAATCAAAATCATTATCCAATGGTGGACTGGATTCAAAATCATACTCTGTATAAAAGTGGAAAGATTAGATCACAGGCTGACCCAACTTCTGTGGAAATTTCTCAAGACAATTTAAAATGAGTGTCAGTGCAGATGCAGGCATGAAAAAGTTCCTCCTTTTTCTGCCAGAGGTGGTGCAGTAATAGTGCACCATTACTGCACTATTAGTGGCTGAACGATTTGTCCCGCAAATACGTCATCACGTATGGTGTCCAAACTTGGCGTGTGGAAACATCCTTGTTCCAGGCATTCATTTATGCTCTGAAATCGTTTCCTCTGGGCACACAGGTGTTTCTCTGTGCATTTGAATTAGCAGACAAGTCGCTGGTAAGGGGTAAGTGGCTGGCAGTCAGCTGAAAGGGGAACTTTTTCATGCCCAGATCTGTAGTGTGTGTGTGGACTCCACATGTCTCTTTGTCCTCTGTACAACATCTGGCCACGCTTCTGACTGGATGTTTTCTTGAGGGATCTTCTTTCAGACCTGGATCAGGGCATTAGTCAACTCCTGATAGCCTGTGGTGTGGTGTGATGTGGCATCAGTGAATGGAAAGAGACATGACGTCCTAGAGGTGCTGGATTTAGGTCTGGTGAATGGGCAGCCAACTTCATACCATTCAGTCAGGATACCTCTTGCACATTGAGGTCTGTGCGGCCCTTTCATGGACACGTCTCCCCTGGCCATCACTGACCCTCTGCCAAACCGTTCACGCTTGGGGATGTTGCAGGCAGCAGAACATTCTCCAAGGTGTCTCCTCTAGACTTTCTGCTGTCCGTCACTCATGAGCTCATTGTGAATCTGGTCTTTTCCCTGAAGAGCATTGGGTGCTTATGGTGAATCTGCTGATCCTTATGCTTTCTGCCAACTGCCAACTGGGCAGTGCAGTGTTGGGCTGTGAGCGGAGGCCCCACTTGTGGACATCAGGCCCTCATACCATCGTAATAGAATCTGTTTCTGACAGTTTCAGCAGAAACATGTACTTTAGTTGCCTGCTGGAGGTCATTTTGTAGGGTTCTACTCCTTACAAAGCGGTGTAAATAGTGGTCCTGCTGCTGGGTTATTGTCCTCCTATGCCCCACAATGCCCTTGACACTGTGCTAGGAGATGCAGCAAACCTTCTTGCCACAGGGCACATTGATGTGCCATCCTGGGTGAACTGAGCTTCCTGAGTTACTCCTGTGGGGTTGCACATCTCTTCATGCTACTTCTAGTGGTGAGTAGGGATGTTATGCTCAAGCCCATCTGCTCGACTTCGCTCAGTCTTGCAAGTGACGTGTTGGCTGAAGTCTCAGCATGTCGAAAGCCATGCGACCACACCAACCAAGGCCTTGTTACACCATCCGTGAGTGTCGAGCGGAAATCTTGAAGGGGTCGGGGCTTATCAATCTATAAGGGTTAAAAAGGCTTAATAAGGGTTTGTGTCACTTGGAAATTAAATCAAAATGTTTATCCCATTGAAAAATTCCAAGATATTAACAAGAGAAGAAACACTAACACAAGGTTAAGAACATATCTCTTATTAGACGTACTCCAATGGTAGCTGAATTCTTTGAAACAAATGCAGCAATGTACCTAAGTCTTGTCAACAGAACTGCCTGATTTTTTTAAATTATTATTTTTTTTAAGTTAAACAGGCTGTTTAAAACTCCGGTCATACTTTTTCATCCATCACTTTTTGCCACTTCACAATATGGCCAGTGGAGATGATTACAGGTTAGTCAGAGACAAAATGGCTTACATTTGAAATGCGATTTTTAAAAAAAAACACGATATGGATTCTTTTTAACTAATTGCCATTAATGGATACACACAGCTGGGGAAATAAGTATTGAACACATCAACATTTCTCTCAAAAAATATATTTCTAGTAGAGCCATTGATATGAAATTTTTACCAGATGTCGGCAACAACCCAAGTAATGCACACATACAAAGAAATCCTAACATTTATGTCCATGACAGGTATGACTTTGACTTTGGCTATAAAGTCAAAGTCTGTGGACAGCAGCAGGAGAAATCTCTCTGAGTGACTGTTTAACCCACAATTAATTCAGTAGATCCAGCGAAGTTTGCATGGGTCTTTATGTTGCATGGATGTTGTCAGTTATTATAGTTGAGTACAATGAAAAATGATGCCATATAGAAGTATTAAAATTCCCATGCTATGAGTTATCTTGGGTTTGAATGGGTTAATCTGTTCCTGTTGCTCATGAAACATTTTCATGTTTTCAATGACAAGGTTCATGTAGGGGAGATCTTGATCTTATGCAGAGGCTGGAGGCAGAAACTGCACTAAACACGACATTTTTAGCAATTATCACTCATGGATTGCCAACATGATTTGTATGGGAGTCAATCAATCAGAGTAAATGCTTTGCTGATGGAGTAAAAATGTTCCACAAAAATTAAACTGAGTTGCATTTCAGGAAATGCAAAGAAGAACAAGCTTTCAAACTGAAAAGACAATTTGTTTCTAACCACTTTTGTATAATAAATGATGATTGAAATGATGACGGCTAATCAGCTATTTTTTTTTTTCTAGAAATAAATTATCATTCAGACAGTCAAATTATCCTGATAGGTCAGAGATGTGATGTATCATTTTGTCTTTTCTAACAAACCAGAGCTGAACATTCATACTGGCTTCATGCTTTGCAATTGGACTCAAAGCCATTTTTAAAGGAAGAAATCGGGTGATCAGCAGAAAGTCTTGGCCTTCAAAACCATTGTAGTTTCCAAAATCAACCTGACATCTATTGCCAAAGTGGTTTTGGAGTGGTCCACCCAGATTCCAGATAGAATGTGTAAAAGAGATATGAACAGGAAACCTTACAACCCCAAAGTCTTGTTAACAAGAGATGATAATAGAAGATGAGTGGTCCTGGGGTGATATGCAGGAGGCTTATAGCCTTCATTTAAAATATTTGGATTCTTGCGAATAAATGGTAAATTGGGTTTTGTTACAGTATTAATTTCTTAGAAACCATGTGAATTATTTTGGACATTGGCTTTTCTATAACAGTGTTAATGTGGGCAGAGATTTAGAAAATTCTTCAAGGTTTCTAGCATTTACACCTACAGGGAACAGAATTTAGCATCAGAATAATTGTAACAATTTCAGGATCAACTTTATTCGATTGGACTTTCCAAATAAAATCATGACCCTGCAAACATGGATATTGTTGACTTGAATATATACATGAGGTACCTCAATTCATACTTCTCAGCCGAAATTCACTCCGGTACCTGATCTGAGCTAGAATCACATTTGATTGCATGTCTGAAGTACAACTTCTGAGAGACTGTAAATCAGAGATGATAGATCAAAGATGGTGTGCTATAAATTGAAAATTGGTCATGCCAAAGATGTGCTCAGGATCACCTCTGAAAGCAGGGCTGCTTTAGCTTCTTTCCGGCATCCCATCTGTCCTGCAAGCCCCTGTCTCATTAAATGAACAAAATATAGATCCCAGTTTGAATTCCAAGCAATGGGAAAAGTAATCTGTAAGAAATGAGGAAAATTATCTGTGTTGACCCAGCACTTTAAGCTTTCTCACTTGTTGGAGCTTAAACTCATCTCAAAGTTAGAAGATGTATTTTGGAAGTTGTAGTGAGTTGGATTTAAACCCTGACAGAAACGTTTGTGTTAGCATGCAGAATCTGCTCCTTTATTATAAGCAATCATCGTCTTCTTACCAGTAGAAAAAGTAGAAATAACACTGAAACTGATCCAAACTTTTAGCTCAAGATATTAAGGACTGAAATGCAAGCTAGAGACAAACATTAGTCATGCATTTGGATAGTGACATACACTATTTACACAAATATATCTGCAACATGGTACTATTTTATTAAAAAAGAGGCATGTCAGAGGTATTGAAAGCATATATTTGAGAAACATATTGTGAGCTCTTGCCTCTAGGCTCTGGTTGAAAACAATCTACTCGGCAGCTAAGGGGTGGGATGTTGAGATGGGGGTGTGTATAAGAAGTTTCGCAGCAAATCTCAGAGAGACCAAATCCCTTTATCGCTCTCTTCCTGAAAGCACCGAGGGGCTTAGAATGGGAGGAAGACAGACAGACCGATTCAATCAACCTGCCGTGAGATTGGCCTGTAATCCTGATTTACAAATATGCAAGCGTCGCTTCCACACTTCATGATTCATACAATCCTCTGTCAAGTTCAGAGCATGCTGGTTTTTAGTTCATTTGAAAATCCTTGCAGCATGTTGCAAATTGTTAGTGAAATAAAAAGCATCAAATGGTATTTGAATATTCTCAAAAAGCTGAAAAATGTAACAAGAGAATTGTGTTTTAATATTGCATATAAATAGCGCAGGTTGCATTAAAGCCCAGTCTTTTCTTTACCTTATATGGATTAAGGTGATTGAATTAAACTGTATTTAATGTGATGGCAGAAGCCTTTCTTAAAGAAATCAAAGAAACGGTATCTTTACTATTGTGAACAATCACTTCTTCTTTTAGAACAGAAACAGTCTGTAATATGTGGGAACTGAGGAGATTAGTTGCCATATTTTATCAGTTGCCATATTTCATGTTTCAAGATGTTTCAGACTCTTTTACTACAACACCATGGTGTTTTTAGATATTTTTTTTTTTCTTTGTTCAAGAACTTAAATCTGCATGAGTCTAAAACAGTGCTGTAAAACCATACCTTAAATATATCTGTGGGTTTCATTGTGCTGTTTCCCAGAGAGACTGCTCGCATGGCTAATGTTACATAACGCTTGTTAAGGATTCAGCCCGTTGCTTTCACATCACTCACACACACCTACAGTATGGTGTCCACTAGAAATGCAACCTGCAAGCCAACGCTTTTTGTCACAGCTATTTTTAGGTACACACTTCCACACACACATACCTTGTGATGAACAATAATGTTCCATAAATTGTATGTATTGTTTTATATTGCAGTTAGAGATGAGAACAAGTAAAGAGCAGGTATTTGTAAGTTTTATGATGCCTATTCACACGAAACACACAAACACACACACAGCAATCAACATTATTGAAACTGCCAGACAAACATGGCTCACACAGGAACAAAGCAGCAATCATCAGTCAGTCGGATGACAGACCTGACTGAGAGCAGGATTAGGACTCTGTCCTGTGCCTGGGTCCCTCTGCGCTAAAGTGTTTAATTATACTATGATTGTCACTGATAAATGCAGCAGAAGTGACTGGCTCAGCACCCATTCTGTCGCAGTTTCTCTCTGCCTCGCCCTCCCTTTCACAAAAACCTTGCTCTATCATGGGTCAAGTGTGTGTGTTTGTGTATTTCACTTGTTCTGTCATGGTCCATGCAGGGTTGTGCTGGTTTTTTGTCTTTGTTCCGCAGTCTGTCATGTTTCTGGATTTATTTTGGTTCAAGTTTACTTCCTGTTCCCTAACTCACCTGGTTTTCATTTGTCATCAACACTACCTGTTCCTCGTTTAATCATCAGTCCCTCAATACTTCTGGTTTTCAGTTGTTAATTCCCAGATAATTGTTGTACTTTCCTGTGTTTTCTCATTGCCACCCCCCTGTAAGTCTATTCAAGGGTTCCCCATTCGGTCCTATGAAGGTCACAATCCTGCAGGTTTTCAATGTGTCCCTGCTCAAACACACCTGACTTGAAATAAAGAGTCATTGTCCTGAACACCATGGTCTGTTGGATCCATTTAATATAAGTCAAGTGTGTTTGAGCAGGGACACACTGAAAACCTGCTGATATTGATTTTGATGAGAAAAAAGATTCAGCTCTTTTAAATTAAGTGCTTCAGATACAAAATAAAGATATATTTTATGTAAAGACAACTTTCTGGAAGGAAGGAGGTTATATCCACCTGGTGACATAAAGTGGTCAAGGAGAGGATGATGGCTGGATTGACTGGTCAGTTTGAATAAAGTGTGGAAGCCAAATATGTCAATGAAGAAAACTAACATCTCAGATCCTTTGGTCTGATCCAATAGTTGCGGAAATGTTACTTATTTGCTGAAGTTGTTTGAGTGGACGACATGCGTAGGTGTGGAGTTACACCTCTTTATCCTCTTTATCTTATATGTCTAAGAGAAACTCCCAAGATACACATACTGTATGCTTGTAAATGTGAGTAATTTCATCACTATGCTCTTTATGAACAGGCATGTGACTGCACTTGCTTGTGTTTGTGTGCACATGTGCGCATGCTCATGTGCGCTGGGATTATTTCTCTGTATTTGATGCCGGGGATTCCCAGGCTGCCCCAAACAATGGCGGATGTTTTTTGTTATGCAGGAAAGCTGCTCACTCGTTCCCCTCCTACCAGCTTTCAATCCATCTGTCCCCTCCGAATCTCTCGCTCTGTTTAACCCACATTGTCCAGTAGTACACAGATGTTTGTCCTTTTTTCATCTCGGCAAAGGAAATACGCAATCAGAAAAATAAAAATCCTTTTGTGAAAAGGGTTTTATTCCTAGAGGTAGTGTGTGTGTTTTTTTTTTTTTTCTTTTTTTTTCTTTAACCTCTGCATTGTTGGGTGTATTTGTGATGGAGCTTGGCACCACAGCACATTTTCCCTCCTGCATATCGTGCCTACAAATACTTTCTAATACCTCATCCATCTGCGTGTTGCTCCAACACACCTTAGCAAATGCTGTTCTAACCATCTCCTCTCTTGCGGAAGCTTGTTTCCGTTTTTAACATCGCAGCAGCCAGGCGTTTTAGATCAACGCTCAAAACAACACAACAGGACATTTTACCTTGTTGAGACCACCAAACCAGCTGTTACTCAAGAGCAAAACCAGGTCATATTGATCCACTCTGGCCTTCCTGTTGTTTCAGCTCAGCGAGCAGCACATTGAAGGAAATGTTTTTACCAAAGTGAATGATGTTCAGAGCAATTTAGAACGCTCTCCAGGGTACAAGGTGATTATGATAGCAGGCATCGAGAGACGAATGAAATAAAGTTGAAGTTGCTCAGATTGAATTTGAGATGGTGACAACCTGATCTGACAACAAGAAATGTCTGTAGTGACTAATTTTAATAGAAGTATCAATAGCAGGGTGAAAACTGTTGTAATAACTGGGATGGTTTTATATCCTCACACTATTCTGATGAAAATTTACAAAAGAATGATTTATTATGAGCAGTGCAAGCTGGGAGTTTCTCTTTTGAATACAAATGAGTTTAGTCAGCTCAAATCTAAAATTGTTTCAGCACAAATAATATCATGCCTTTAGGAACTTCTCAGTAATAATAATCCACCTCTTTTATTGTGTGTTTTAGAATTTTTCACATTCTGTTTCTATCAAGAGGCCAATTCCACTGTCTGCAAGTTTCTCAGTTGCTTTTTATCTGTCTCTGAAAGTCTACTGGAAATATATGCTGGAAGAATTGTTATCATTTGAATTCAGGCTAAGCAAACATTCATTCATCCTCTGACAGTAAGGAAACGACTGAGCCTCCAACCACTGAATTTTGGTGGAAGAATCTCTTTGCCAGACAAACAAGTGTATTCATGAATTGTAATGTGTGTGTTCTGTTCAGTTCCGTAGTGCCAGCCAGTATACTGTTAAACCACATGAATTTGCATGTAAAGCAAAGCATGCAAATATAGGGCAAAGGCACGAGACCTTCATCTGTAAGCTGCTCTGTGTTGTTACTGCCAACTGTGCTTGGCATGTACATTTGAGAACACACACCCTCTGATGTCTCAGCATGCCCCAAGTGCCATTTTTTTTTCTTTTTTTTTTTTTTTTTTTTTGGAGGGGGATGTGGAGAGACTGGTGATAGCCGCAGGGCATGGCCGGAGGAAATCAGAAAAATATGGTCAAAAAGAGAGGAAGAGATGCCATCAGTGAGGCCTCAGCGTGAAACAGACCCTCTCATGGCAAACATTTTCACATCTTCCTATGTGTAACTGATAATATTAAGAACAGCTGCACAGCATATCTGTATCAGGAATGGGATGTTGTGAATGATCGCTTATCAGCGTTCCTTACTGTGGCTGAGCAAGTGTTAATGTTATTAGTTACACCTGTGGTTTTCCTGCTATGACAACTCAAAATATCATACTGTGCGCGAAGGAGGTGAGTGAGAGGGACGAATCATGGTGCAGTCAGTGTGTTTGTGATGATAAACCACCTCAGGCTTGCCATCCCAGTAGGGCACCTGCTCCATTCTCCTCCTCCTCTGATCACATTACTCACTATTTCACTGAATCAATACATCAAAGCAGACGTACAGCTGCTGCAGATATATCGACCAGACAAAATCAGCTACGAAGATTGAGTAAAGCATGTTTGCTTTTTTTATATTCTGTAAAAAATAGATGCATATATCAAAATCGATGCATATGTATATATCTTTACTGGTAAATTTTGGGGCATTTAAATTGTCAGTATCACTTTATATACAATTTAAAGAAATGTGAAACATCATTTCAAAAACAATTCTCTTTTTTTCTTTTTATGTATAAAATAGTTGATACTGTATACATATGTTGTATTTAAATTATGGAGTCTTTAAATTAAAAAAGGTGTTTACATATGGAGTTGTGAAAATAAATATATTATAAATTAATTAAATTATTAATTAAAGATAAATTAAATTCGCTCTCAGTCACATCAAAATCGCACAGACAGTACCTGAATGTGTGCGTGAATGATGACTTCTTCTTTGTCCGTTTTCGTGTTCCGAGGCTGTATGCGTAAGGGTTGCCAGATACTGCAACAAATTTCCTCCACAAGCTTACTTTACTTCATTGTAAAATCGGGATATTAGCGGGATAAATTACTCATCGGGAACACAGTGGGAGCATGGCGGGAGATAACGTAAAGAATCTTGAGTCTCCCGCGTGATTCGGGAGAGTTGGCAAGTATGGTCATATCTCATCTCCTGAACTCAATTATGTCTAAAGGAAAGTACACACTACAGGAAGATCAACCCAATTTATGTCCTGATCTTTCCCTTATGATCAAAGCCAGCAAAGGTCAGATTCTTGAATGTTTGCAAAAAACATCGCATCTGATCTTCCCATGGTGTGATGTCAGTTAATAGTGATTTTGTCCGGTCCGATCCACTCAGAAGGCTTTCGAAGGAGAGATCGTAGATAATGAACATGTTTAATATTTTTGACTAGAAATCCTGGTGTTTGTGGTGTTCCAAGAGGACCCTAACACCCATGTGTTCACAGCTGTGCAAAATCAAAAACGCTGCTCTCATTGGGAAATCATGTGTAGGCTCCCGGAACAACAGCCAATCAGGACGCAAGAGCTAACAGCTGACTAACAGCTGACTGATGGAAGGGAAAGTAAAAACAAACAAAGAGCACACAGCCATAGCTCACAGCCTGCTCTCCAAGCTATCTAATGTTTGTGGCCATTTTTATTCACTTGCTGTCTCTATGACTTTTTCCACAATGTTTTTTTTTTCTTTGTATGCATGTTTTTTCCTCAAAATAAGCGGCTGAAAAGTCCGCGACGTTTGTTTACGCTAAAGTCTAGTCAGTGAAGTCTTGTCACGAAGTCTCATCACTAAGTCTCGTTTGATATTGCGACATTTGGGATGTTGACAGTGAAGGAGCCAGTCCAATCTGTACACCCCATACTAGATGATCAGAAGAGGCAAATCTTGTGCGATTTGTTTTTTGTAATCATCAATTGTGTGGTGTCTACATCTGTGAAAGTCTCAGGAATCCTGTAGTGTGTACCTGCCTTTAGTTGAGACATAGGGGGATCAGGGGCAGACAATTATGAAATCTCTTGTGTTTTTCCCACTTCTCAGGTATGGCTCAAATAGTTATCTCAACTCAACCTCCTTTGTCTCAGAAATGTTTTTTCTCACTTTTTTTTTTTTTTAGCTCACCTATTGCTCCTAAGGAACCCTTAGGAGAAGTAATTCAGAAACAAATGATCACAGAATTATATCATTATGAGAAGCTCAAACTGATCTCAAGAGATGAGATTGAGCCACAAATGAGCAGCACATTTTTCCTATGGGGAGGTTATTTTGTATTTTATAAGCAGCATAAATGCATTTACAGTCATCAGTCTGTCAATTTGAAGTCAATTCTCATGCAGCAAAATCATGCCAGTATTTCTCTTTTTATGAACACGATATTTTCATTAACATTTCTTAGTCTTTTTTGATAAGCTGAATGACTGTTCCTCAAAACAAAGCAACAACCTCCAAGTCACTTTAGTCTGGCTCCAAAATCTATGACTCAAACTCCAAAAGACCCAAGACTCACATTAAATCTGCTTATTATAGGAAAGGTGAGGCCTGAGATGAGAAATGTAGGGCTTTTACATGGCCAAAATATACAAAATATAAAGACAACTTATTGCTAGACTGGTTATGGTTAGACTCTCAGGAGAGTCTAACCATAACTTCCATAAACCGACTTCACTGCCAACATGGCACTCACTGACAAAATGAAATGTTGATGTGGATCCTGCAGCTGTGTTCCAGAAATATTCTGGTGGGGCTGCATATGAAAATGCAAAGATCAGCAGCATTTGCTTCATACTTATTGCTGGGATTTTCCAGCTGGTAACTTTGCGTAGTATGAAATCTAGAAAATGAAGCATGCAGGTATGTAGCAGGTAATTCTCTGGGCTATTTACTGTCAGTCATGCTGGTAAGAACTGCTGTTTTACTGTCTAGTCTTGTCTTCACTTATTCTTTCACCATGTCTATGCAGATTCTTCCCATTGTTTTGATCTGATAACGCTGTAACATTTTTAGCTATGAGAACACATATCCAATGAAGAACTCCCACTCTGTGTTGGCAGATTTTTTTGAGATCTCATCATTTAAAACAGTTTTAGATCCATCCATTGCACCTCACATGTGGCTGGAAAAAACCCAAGTTGGTGCCCACAATGGTGGTTAAAGTTACATCCAATTATTTTTTATAATCTCACTCGGGCAACAGCATTTGTCACCATGAGTCACCTCTGGCAGATCTGTCAAGACCTGGAAGTGGGTTGGTTGGGAAAGAATAAAAAGAGCTGAGCAGTGATCTTTCATTGCAACCTCATATTGTAAGTGATCATCCACGCTGAAGTATATTCTCTCACTCTCTCTTTCTCTTGTTCTCCATCTCTCCTTCTCCTGCTTTCCCAGGTGAGGAACGATCTGACAAATGAGCTGGAAAAAGCCAAAATTCACATCGCGGATACAGAAAGTTTCTCCAATGATCCTTGCGTTAATGTCAAAAAGCTCAAGGTAAGTGAAGAAGCCTACTGTTTATGGGCACCTCAGAATCCTGGCTAAATATAAAGACACATTTGATGTGTCCTCTGATCCCATAAACTGAAACAAGTCACCCAAATTAAACTATTAATTAGTTAAACCTGAGCGTCTTGGTTTAAACAATGACAGATGAAAGAAAGAAAAAAGGTGTTTCACTTAGTTTTACAGTGTCAGGCAAACATTTGGGCACCCCAGTCAACAAAAAAAAAAAAAAAAAAGAAAATTTGTTAATGCGCTGCATGTACAGGATGATTTAATTTTCTAGAGGCATCCGGGTACAGATGACACATTTCAGGAACCATTTTAGCAAACTTACTTTACATGATCACTTAAAGTTTCTAAATGGCATAGAAAAGCAAAAAGAAAGAGAGGAAAAAGAAAAGAAAAGAAAGAAAACAGAAAAGAAAAGACAAGAGGCCAAGGTTACTTAGTCAGCCTGTTTGGCTAGTTTCAAGCCTTTTTTTGTTGTTGTTGTTGTTGTTTTTTTGTAGCTATCATTCCTTGTTTGGGGATTTCTGACCTTGGATCTTGCAGAGGCCTTTTAATCCGACAAGATTCTTGGGCTGTCTTCCATGCATTGCTCTTTCGTAGTTTTAATCAGGGGTTTGCTTAAGCTAATTTTCACACATATTTGGGTCAAGCCAGGTGCCAAGCAGCGGTGACAAGGCTACGATGTTTCAATTTTCAACTAATACGGCTCCGTTTCACATATGCTTTAATCATAAGCATATGTGAAACCCAGCAGTCGCTCTACAGACTGGAGCGTTGTGTATCCATGGCAACCAGACGGAAGCCCAACTGTATAGCGTGGCGGTGTTGTAAACAAAACACGTGAATAATGGAGAGTGTTGAAGATGAGACACGGTTGCGTGTGGAAAACAATGTTGTCATGTACTGGAGGCAGCAGATTTCCAGACAAGCCAGAGCAAGACGCAGATTGATTCTGTTGAACCGCTAAGTCCGACCATACACAAATATTATCGGCGAACAGCCAGGTGCCGGTGAGTTGTAAACATGAGCAGTAACGCTTAGCCTGCTACCCCTTGTTGGTAGTTTGTCCAGTGTCTGTGACCCCCCCCATTGATGTTAAAGCTATGGTCCTCAACCACAGCCAGCCGTACCACAACGGCTTCACATTGTAATATTTATTTCACATTTACAACAACAAGAACATCTGGTCACATATATAATATTTGTCTTTCTCAACCACCAGGATGTTTACGGTGTGTTTTAGCTGGTTTCGGCATCAGTAAGAGACCGCCACATTCGAGCAGCTTCATGAGTTCATTGAACACATTCAAGGACAACACTGATGAAAATGACACTAGCTTACAATACTGAAAATAAACAGCTGACGTTCCGATGCCGTCTGTCCTCACAGAGAAAACTACCTGCAACGTTTCCAGGTCAGCAGCATCGTCATAGACTTATACATTTATGGACAACTCACACATAAAAGTAAAAGGCAAACTGCCTACCTGTTCAACAAAAAGTCTGCTGTATCAGCATCAGTTTCACTCCCAAATCCTCCCGGAGCTTCCTCCAGCGGGTGACCCGATGTTTATACTCTGCTTTCAGTCCGTCCTGGTCTCTGCTTCTGCAGATTTTCCCTCCTCGAGTTTCTTTCGCATCATCCGATAATTCCCCGGCCTTCCGTCCTGCATTGGTCACGTTTTCCTCTTACTCTGCCTGTCTTTCACAGACTTTATCCACCTGTAGTTTCCTCCAGCGGTGAATGTAACACCCGATGTTTACCCGGCCTTCCCTGTTGCTGTTGCTCATATTCCGTCTGCCTCCCTGTCTCTCCCAACTTCTCCCGGTGAGCAGAGGCGCTTCCTGCTGCCGCTGCCTTTCTGTTCCATTCTCCTCTTGTTGTTAAGCTGCTACTCAGCTCCTTACTTATTGCAGGAAGTTTCGAACGCAAAAGAAAAATAAATAAATAGATATATGAATAAAATGTTTAAACATGGAAGGGCGGGGACGAGACGGGAACGCGGAACATGGGGAGTCAGCTGTCGGGGAAGTGTCGGCTTGAGCAGGGGATTAGATCGAGAGCAGAGAGAAGCGAGACAAACAACTACGTTGACAAATGTAAGCCATGCGGCCGGATGGCTCATATCGGTTAACGTCTTTGCAGCCCAGCAACCACTAGAGTGGATGGATTTTTTCTTTTTTTTTATGCTCTTCACATTGTGTAGATTGAACTATAGGACCATTACCACCATCTAAATGAGATTATTAATAATAGTCAAACTTTCAAATCGTAGACCATAGCTTTAACATTAGAAATACATTAGTAGCTAGCAAACACAAGATGATACTAAACGTCACAGTTTGGCATGCCGTAACCCTGTTATTTGTGATATAACAATAAGGATATCCCAATATGACAGGCGTCTACGGATACCTGTTTAGTAAAAAGTAGAGTATTTGGGATTTAGGCCGAGATAAAGTTGGTGCACGTTCACACATTACTCACGCCACATTTCAGGTCGATGCAAACCCGCTCGGAAACCACCCTGTACGGCCGGTCCGAGAGCGGGCGAGCCAGGTCGACTCCGAGCGTGAGTGGCGTGTTCACACAGACCCAGTTGTGCTGTGTTCGGTACCCAGTTAGGTTGACCTAAATGGGTCCTGTGTGAAGATGACCTAACTTTCAACTGGCAGGCTTTCCGGTCGTCCACTGTTTGACATGTATAAAAGATCTTTAATCAGTTGAAGCCACCACGTTTCCAGCGTTTTTACTCTTATGTCTGTTTACTGAATTTGCTGGCATTTACCTCAACCCACTCCTTCCTTAAACATGAAATGTTGCTGACTACAACACAGGCCCAAAACACACTGTGCTGTTTGAGAGATGTTCTTTTCATGAAGTTCTGCAACCTTTTTTTTGTTGTTGTTTGTTTTTCTTCAAATATACCTTCACAGATTGCAACCAAAAATATTTATTTTAACGCCATCAGTCGACCGGAGTTATTTATGAAACACAGCAAGCTCCTTTCACACCAGAGTGCTTTTCTCATCTAATCTTCATCTTGGCAAGTTCTTAAGAACAAATTAGTCTGGCAAAATCTCAGAGATAAAATTAAGACATCAACACAGATTCAGAGATTTTTATTAAGTTTCATTGACTGCAATCACATCTGTAAATACAGGTTATTGATAATATATTTATTGTACTGTAGCCGATGAGCCAAAATAGTAACATACAATGTATTTGTTTTAAAAAGTCAGGTAATAGCAGAAATAGAACAGTGAGGAGATAAATGTGCTGGCAGTGAGTGGGAGGAAGATACTTTTCATCCTCAAATGTTGGAGGAAGACATGACGTACACAAGATGGAGCAGGTTAAAAGGATACATGGAAGCAGGATGAGCAGACAGTGAGATATAGAAGGAATAGGGAAATAAGCTGTCTTTCCTAGAATATATGAGGACTGTATATGCTGAGGTTTGACATCTTAAGCTGACGTTACCCTTCCTGGATCAACTCTAAATATGCAAATCATAGTGTTGCCTCGAAATCTTTTCAAGATGTTTGGATGGCGGGGGGGGTCCTTGGTTTCCACTAAACATACAGATGTTTGCCTTCTGCAGTGCAGCTACATTCTGTAGATGTATCTATCTAGATTTTATTTATTTATGGGCACACCACAGTTTTGTGTAGATAGGCATGTACTGTGTGCTAAGCATTGGTGTGGGGGCTGAATAAGAGAGTCATGGCGTCATTGTGTGATCCGCAAATAGAGCACTCATATTTGTGATATTGTAGCTGAAATATTCAAAATGCAGACAAGCAATGCTGCTGCAGGGTATTGTACTGTAGCAGCTCTCTACATTTCTCTGTCACTTTTTGCCTTTTTTCATTTTTTTTTTTTCTCCCTTGTTCTCTGCCTCAGGTTCTCTGCAAAGTCTGGTTTTAAAAAGAATAAATAGATAAATAACAAAGGCAGGCTTACATTTTGGACACACACAAATCCTTGCCTTCTAATTTTAGCAACAATTGAGTTTTTCTTTGTCAGTTTGAACCTGAATCTCAGTGCTGGCAGACGTTTTGTACTGTAGAGCTTTTTATTTTTTGTGACAGAGAGCCAATTTAGGCAGCTTGTCTTCAGTGGAGTGCCACATGAGAGAAAATGTCCTGAAATCTAAATTAAGACTAAAACACTTTATTATTTATTATCGCTTAATTATTCATTGCACATTCAGAACTGTTGCCCCTCAAGTCTGGGACAAAGGGAAGGTTCATTTCTCTTTAAGCGTTATGTTTGTCTCACTAACACAGTAACGCTTACATAGCAGACATAACTCCAAATAGGCAGTTTACAGGGAAATTTCATGCTTTGAAAAATGCTTGCTATCCTGGCCCCTTTAACAGTTTTAAGCAACACATACCTGCTCATAACCTGTTTGTTTGGTACAAGAGGAGCTGAATGTTCAAACCTACAGTATGTTGAAAACATTTCCGAGTTGTAGTCAACTGAATGGCAAAGAGAATCAGCTCAAGATAAATGGTTTGCACTCATAATATTATTCGTTTTCCCATTTCACAAAAGTCTTTTATTGATACTGATGAAACTGAAAAAGCACCTCTGCTCATCCAAATCCCCAAATAGCTCAGAGCTGCAGAAAAAGTTTCAGGCACTGTACAGACCTTTTTTTATGTTTGGCTTTAAGGACCAGACAACATTGTAAACTCATTCAACACTGTACTTTTTTTAGTGCACGCTAATGTTACCTCAGAGGCTTTCATTATTAAAGCAACAGACACTGACACAGAACTTTTGGTCACAACTGTGTGCTCGCTTATAATAATTAGAGTTTAAGATGCGCACATAAATCTGTCCTGCAAGAGGAAGTATTTGATCCTGCCTGCACAGTAATAATCACTGACAGATGGGGGGTTGTATAGTTTGCAGAAGCAACACATCACCAAGTCTCAAATCACATCTCCCTCAAGCTCATAAAGATCATCATTATTACCGTGTTTATATCTGTGTGTGTGCGTGTGTTTAACAAGCCTTTAAAGTGCCTGATTTGGCTTATGAGGTACAATATTCCTCAACTCACTATCATATATTAATCACCATTATAAAGTTACAAATAACCCTGCCATCAATAAAGCAGTCAAAGATGCCCTTAACACTACCCTCTTTCAGAACAGTAATTGTTACAGTTACATAAAAGCTTGAGCAATGAGGGTAATTTGGGGCTCTGCAGTGCCCCAGTCTATCTGTAATGCAGTAACACAACACACTCGCTCATGCCCTTGCCTACAACGACAGTCTTTTCATGTTGTTGCCAGGCAGGCTAGAATTTATACTGAGATTGTGGCCCTTGGCCATAGCTGGAGTCATTTGGGTTAAGTGCCTTTCCTTCAGGGAAGAGCAGTATTATTGGGTAGCCGCTGGCATGTCTCTTTCTTTCTTTCTTTCTTTCTTTCTTTCTTTCTTTCTTTCTTTCTTTCTTTCTTTCTTTCTTTCTTTCTTTCTTTCTTTCTTTCTTTCTTTCACACACATGCATGCATGCACACACACATTCACTAACATACAAATTAACAGAGAAAGGAAAATGTCCAAAACATTTTCAGCTGTTACCTGATCTTCTTGTACATCTACACACTGCATATTCCAGAGCAGAGAAACTGTGGTTTCTATACAAAATAGCCCTTAAATGTCCCAGCATGTTCTTTGGCTCTGATGAGTAACCACCAGAGAAGTGTTGGAATTAAGATGACAGTGATTAGTTGCCCCCTCTGATCTGGAGATGCATGACATATGGAGGGGACTGCCTACAGGATGACTTAATGAACTGTATATGTAATCGTTTCTTATTATCTAGAATAACAGCAGGATTCAGTAGAGTTCCTGAAATTAAAGGTGGTGGTAGTCACCTCTTTTCATTCTATTTTTATGAAGGTATTTTTATTCAATTTGCTTTTTAACCAGGTTTTGAATTCATTGGCACACCTTTAACAGGGCCAGAAAGGCCTTGCAAAGGTTTTAATGTACTGTATGAATTCTATATTTTGTCTTATTAGAGTAAATACTAAGAAACACACTCAATATTATTTTTTTTTCCCATAACAAGAAAATGTATGACTGGTATGGTAGGTTTTCTATGCAGCTTATTGTTGAGTAACATAATCTATTTATCTCTGTTGCCAGATTTTATTTCTCAGTGAAAACAGAGTTAAATTCTGTTACTGTGTCAGGACTGAAAAGGCGCTGCACTGGCTTGTCAGTGGGCTGCATCACACCCAGCTTTGTACAGATGTACACTCATCAAACCTGCGTCACTAATATTTGCTTAAATTTGGGGGCAATTTTATATTGTTTTGTGTGTGCGTGTGTGTGTGTATTTTAATTGCTTTTGATCAACAACTTGTGTATGTCTGTCAGTGTGTGTGTGTGTACACGTGCAGGCTTACACTGATGTTTGTGCTCTACATATGCTTCGCTAAATGCCCATGCCTGATCTTTTTTCCCCGCCATGAAACATGCTGAATTTCCATTCAGGCAATCTGAATTATTTACTGAGTCAATCACCGGGCCATGTTGTGCTCTGAATCCCCGAGCAAATTTGTGCTCTAGCCCGGTTGGTGAGCAATTCTGCCTGCTGACAGAGTCTTTGTTATTAATGGACTTTGCGATTCGATATTGCTTTATCCTCTCAACTGCTTTTCCATTTATAGGGAGAAAAAAACAGCACATGCAACATGGTCTTTGTTAACAACACACTGTTATGTGATGAAGGCATCACACACATAAAGACTGATCCAAAAGCAGGTTCACCCCTTCTTCAGTGGATGTACTGCAATGAATGTTGAAGATTAAAGTGCTAGGTGCAGGATGTTACTGACAGAAAAGCACTGCATGTTTTAAAGGTTCGACAAGGATGCTCTTTATAAATTTGTGTGTTACACATCAAACAGTCAATGCAGCTGAAATGCACTTCAATTTATATTACTATACCATATATACAGCAATGCAACATAATCCTGATTGTACAGTGATGCAGTTGTGGCTTCATTCAGACTGCAGACAAATCTGGCACAAATCTGATTCTTTCTTTCTTTCTTTCTTTCTTTCTTTCTTTCTTTCTTTCTTTCTTTCTTTCTTTCTTTCTTTCTTTCTTTCTTTCTTTCTTTTTCTTTCTTTCTTTCTTTCTTTCTTTCTTTCTTTCTTTCTTTCTTTCTTTCTTTCTTTCTTTCTTTCTTTCTTTCTTTCTTTCTTTCTTTCTTTCTTTCTTTCTTTCTTTCTTTCTTTCTTTCTTTCTTTCTGTCTGTCTGTCTGTCTGTCTGTCTGTCTGTCTGTCTGTCTGTCTGTCTGCCTGTCTGTCTGTCTGTCTGTAAGTGACTCAGATAAGATTCTGTTATGATGGTATGAACAGGCCAAGTCACATGAAATCTGATGCGTTAAAATCCAGTCTGTGCCACTTTTGTATCGGGTTTTGGATCTGGTAGGTCTGAGCTTTTTGGAACGTGACTGCAGTCTGAACAGCCAAGTGACCCATATCGGTGAAGTAGTAAAATTAATGGGAGAATAACAAACATTGATGATGGTGTAGATGGGGGTGTGCTGTGGAAGGACAGTGAAATTTTAGAACTGATGAGCATTTGGGAGGATGCAACATTCCAAAGGAGACTTGAGGGGTCATGCCGTAACCTGTCTTGCGCATGTGGGTCACTTCAGGACCATAATTTACACAGAATGAAAATAGTCATGAATAGCAACACAAAAAATTGGGATCTGACAAAGCATTTGAATTGAGCACTAACATTTGTAAACATAGCCTTGTTTACATTGTATGTCATATGTTTTATGATTTTTGTTTAAGATTTTACAGAAGAAATTAATTTAACTTTGTTTTTTTCTTTTCAGGACAATGATGTGAGAATTATTATTGGCCAGTTTGATGAAAACCTGGCTTCTAAAGTCTTCTGCTGTGTAAGTCTTCAATCTACCATCAGTTGCCCATCAAACTGCAAATACCCCCTGTAACAATGCTTTTTCTCAGTGTCTCACTAGTGTGGTTTATATCATCTATGTGAATATGTTAAAATATTACAGTCAAGCTAAATTACAACATTATTTTAAGCTTTATTATCCTATCACCCAATGAAATACAATATATAAACCTTGCATTGTACTGTACAGTTTCATTGCTTAAACTTATTTGTTTCTGCTTATTGCAGGCATATAACTTGAACATGTTTGGCAGTAAATACCAGTGGATAATCCCAGGCTGGTACCAGGGTAACTGGTGGGAACAGGCAAACACGACAAACTGCACCACCAAGAAGCTTCTCACGGCCATGGAGGGGTACATCAGTGTAGACTTTGAGCCACTGAGCGCTCGACAAATCAAGGGAATCTCTGGCAGAGTGAGTTACACCAGATGTTAAAATGTCAAAGCAGTTTGTACAAGTAATTGAAAGTGACAAATGCAAAAGCTTTAAACAAGATCTTGAGGGCAGATGTCTTGTAACTTACTGCCCTTTTATACTTATCTTATCCAGACACTGTCGCTGGTTAATAAAACTTAAGAGGACTCTGCATGTTTGCAGCATGTTAGCATCGTGGCCTCAATTTAAAAGGAAACCTCGAGTGCATCTCATCATTTACAGAATGTGAATTTAAATTATTTTCATGTTTTTCAGGAATGTAGGAATATTTTTTTGTTTTTCTGTTCTGGCAAATACATTGTGCTCCATCAATAACTGGACCTCTGTGAAAGTTTAGTATTGTGGGATATTAACTGAATTAAGAGCTGAAAGATTTTGTAAATGTTTGGCTTACTTTGAATTTAGTTAGTAGGTCTATACTGTATATTCTTCCAGCGACTGTGTCCTGAAGATTTTTTTGTGAAAGCAAAGACATCTGACAAGTTTGTATCTAAAGCAAATGCATGTGTTAAAATAAGAGATTTCAGCTCAAATCAGTCATGGAGTATTTCCTCCAAGACATCATTATATGCACTAATCTTGAGATGAGAGGAAAATAAGTCTTTTGCCTTGGGCCAATTAGAATTTCTTTGAAATGGTGCACTGATGCCTTTCTACAGAAGAGCAGTATTGTTTAAAGTAAGCACATGGACATTTTCCTGAGCTTAATCTTCTCTCTTGCCTTTCAGACCCCCAAGGAGTATGAGAGGGAGTACAGTCGAGAGCTTCAGCAGAAGGGTGTGGAGGCAAGCAAGTTTCATGGTTTCGCCTACGATGGGATCTGGGTAATTGCTAAAACCTTGACCCAGGTCATGGAACTGCTCCGGATAAAACAAAGGCAAAACCACTATCACAATTTCACCGTGGATGACCATGAAGTTGGAAAAATGGTGCTGGATGTCATGAATGAGACAAACTTCAATGGCGTTACGGTGAGTTATGAAGCAGAACACATGCTTTAAAGGATGGTGTTATCAGATAATGGAGTTCTATGACTTCTTTTACAACTAGGCATGATAATCGAAAACCGGTTCTTCAGGGCCATCGATAAGAAATGGATCAATTTCCCAGAATCAAGTCCTGTTTTGAGACCCGGTTCCCGTTATCGATGCCTTCACGTGACTTTCGCAATTTCTGTTGGCGAATTCCCAACTAAATATGGAGCGAAAGAAGCGATTGAGGGCATGGGTTGCTGTATGCAACCACTGTGATGCTGCGCTCTCCTGTAAGGGGGGTAATACAACCAATAGGGTGAGTATGGGTAAACAGGGACACTTTATGAAACTGCAACCTCAACGTAAATTCTGATTATGAACCAAACATCCACATCATCCCACACAGAACCTTTTTGTTTTAATCTCATGCTGCCCTATGATGAGATCAATGGTGATTTTTAGTAACGGAAGTAAACACGTAAAGATTTGCCCACTGTCCCACTTGACCCATACTCACCCTATATTAAAACATTTGGAGCCAGTTCACAACCTTAATGTCTGAGACGTCTGTCGTGTCTTCGAGACGTGGAATCAAGGCGAGCGACAGTCCAAACGTCCCCCTTCGGCTTTCAGCAGACAGTGTTGCAGATAGTGTTGGATCAGGCGACATGCTTTCATTTTCAGGTTGGTTAGTTACTTGCTAGCTTTTGTTTGCCGAATGATTTTCATAGCATTTTCCAGGAAGTATAGCAGGTAGCTCTATTGTTAGCTCGGCTAATTAACGTTCACCTAGATAGCTTGCTCCGTAGTTATCTACTCCATTAACGTAAGCCATTTTGTTTGTGTCGGATAACATAACGTTATCTTGTACACCACTCCAGTAGTGGCTAACGTTATTGATGGAAGTTAACATTGGTGCTTACAAGATCCGAAATGAAGGAAGAACAATGCTATTGTAGCGTTCCGGGGGGCATAGGGCTTCTGTCGTCACATCTGCGCCCCACTCAATATCCTGTTTCAGATGATGATGATGAGAGCAGCAGCCAGAGTGACAAAGGCAGTGGCAGTGCTGGCTGAGCTCAGAGGTCATTCTTGGGTGGCGATGGAGTGAAACACCAGGCAGGCTGCCAGGTCAGAGTTCAGTGGTTGCTCTTAAGTTCCAGATAAAGCTGCCTTTTTTTCCAGATATTTTTGTTGATTTCCTCCTGTTTTTCTGTCATTATCTGCTGATACTCAAACAGCAGCATCAATA
Source organism: Atherinomorus stipes (assembly GCA_023101725.1). Classification (NCBI taxonomy): domain Eukaryota; kingdom Metazoa; phylum Chordata; class Actinopteri; order Atheriniformes; family Atherinidae; genus Atherinomorus; species Atherinomorus stipes. The sequence continues at coordinate 163,306 of JALJCO010004382.1, forward strand.
ATGGGATTGACATTGATAATTTCTTATCAGTTTTCATACCTATTCACAACTAAGAGCATCTGATGTCCTATTTAGCAAGACAAGCATGATAAAGCCAGAAAAATAAGATTCAAAATAAGAGTTAGAAAATGCAGTGTCTTACTCCTGATGAAGAAGTGCCTTTTTGTAGCAGGTAGAGGAGTTCAAAATCTACTATAGACAGTCTGAAAAGTAATGTTTATTTTACATGAAGTTGGCAAATGCTATTACAGCAAATAAAGGTATGAATCACTGCTCTATAAACGGAAATCTTGTTTGCAGATGTTACTTGGTCATCCTTGTCTCTGAATGAAGCCCAAAGCAAAGCCATTATGGACTACAAACGAACTCCACTGCATTTAAGAGTGATCCCAGTGGCAATGCTAAAAGCTGTTTGCGTACTGTATGTTGGTGCGCGTGAGTGCATGTAGACTCAATCTCACTTCCTATTGAGTTGTTTGAGGATTTCTCCTGTTTCCCTGTAAAGGGCACTCCGTTAATAAAGGGCTGCCATGCTGCTCTCAGTCTGAACAGCCACTGGGCATGCAGAGCTTTATACTACAGAAGAACATTAAGTCTATCAAACCATATTCATTCATTCATATTCAACTGAGTTTGCAAAAGAAAAGAAAAAAGAAATGGTCCAAACTAGTGGGGAATGGAAGAGGGAAGAAACAGTGATTAAAGTTACAGAGAAGCAGTTTTACAACTACAGTATAAACATCAACAGAGCGAGGCAGTCAAGACAGGAGGAGAGAATAGCCTTAAGAAAATCTGTGCAAGCTACAAACTTGCACTATAGCGAGGCCCTTTGTGACTGATGTCCCAGGGGTTTGTGTCTGTTGCAGCATTACAGCAAATCCTCCATCATCATTCCTCATCCTTCTGCACTCACCTCTCTCAGCACAAAAAACTTACTCAGGGTTGCAGAGCAGGAGCAACGTGACACCGAGCCTTTCCTCAGACTCAGAGTAGCAACAAAAGCAGGAATAGTCACATCTCTTTTTACTTACTTTTCCCTTATTTTTCTTTTTTTGTGGACTCAAAGAGTAAAGAAAAAATCTTGTTATGCCATTAGACCCGTGTGGCATATTGTTTGTTATCGGACAGAATTCTTATAAACAGTAATCATTTGTTTGATGAGAAATAAAGGCTTTACATAAGCAACTTAAACCAAAAGTCAGAAAACCTTTAGTTGTAGAATTTTTTTTTTCTTTTTTTTTTTTCCTTTTTTTTTTAGTGATTTGCATAATTACCTTCTTTTTAAATAAAGGATTGACTGCTCAGCATAGGAGACACATGTGAAGCATCAATTTGCATATTCATGTTTTTTTTTAGTTCTTTTGATCATTGTCATTCTGATATAATTCTCATCTGTCAAGCCTCGATAGACTTTCAGTCATCAGCCTTTTTCAGGCAAGACTGATGCAACCGTGTGGCACACGGGCATCTTGTGTTTAAGTATAGAGGCAAAATGAGGGTCAAGCTGTTAAACCCCTGAAGTACTTCTGAGCTGGCAAGAAGGTAGTCACAGACCTGAACTGGCATGTATGTGCAGGGGTGAGTCAGCACACATCACGCTTATCAACAATGCTGTTCACACTTGGTTCATTCTATAAAGCCAACTTGCTGTGTAAGCACACACTGATGCGGCAATGAGCTGCAACTTTTTGTTCTTTCCAAATTACCAAAGAGGAAGCGAAGTAGCTTAACTTGCATGACCAAGGATTTTCCAGGAAACCAGGGTAGCTACAAAACCGGGGCTCCCCAAAAGCTTCTCCAAAACTTCATTTTAGACCTCTTTTGTTTTTTGGGAGTTTTTTGGTCCTGGATGTCCCTGGAGCTCCAGGGAGCTGACCCCTAGAAGATTGAATCTTTTATTTTTCAGCTCCAAAAAACTCAGATGTAAAGAAAGAATTCTACTTTTAATTTATTTAACGTCTTAATGATATTACACATCTCATTTCAGAATGCATTCATGTCTGATACATCTTTGAATACGCAAATCTCTCATTTAAGAAAAATAGTGTAATAATGGTAAAAATCTTTTACAAGGATTAACATTTTTAAGTACATAGTTTGTGTTTAATAGTACTTTTAAAAAAAGGAATCATTTTTGAGAGGTCTCTTAAAACACTGCAGAAAGTCAAATAAAAGATTAACAGAATTATGGTATTTGTACATACATACAATTTAATGTGTGGAATTTAGATATTCCATGATATATTGTAACAGCAGTTAATTTATTTTTGAGTGATCGATGATGTCCATACGTGGATCTATAAATGACGTGAAATGGCCATGAGTCAGTTTGTCTTGAGATTTCAGTGTAGTGTAAATTTACTAAATTTGCAAAAAATATTTACATGGAATATTGAAACAACCGTAGTTTAAACTGATCAAAATCACTGCAGACTGATTTTTAAGGACCTAAATCTGTTTTATAATGAATCCATAACAGCAATTTTAGGTAGAATAATAAAACTGGCACATACCTGTAGTTAACAACTCTGAATAGGCATACTACAAAAGGATAAAAAAAAACATTTTTCTCCCAAAAGGTTACTACCTTTTCACTATTTTTGCTGCTTTTTTAAGGGATTACATCAAAGTGATCAAAAGCATTTCCTGCATGTAGCACACACTTAGCACATAGAAACTTCCACCCACACACGACAAAGACTGAGGAGGCTTTTTCCCTTCCAGCCACGCTGCAAATGCCCTCCATGCTTTTTTCAAATTCAGATTTCAAAAGCAGCTATTACACAACTCATTTTGTTTGCTTGTGAGTTGCATTTCTTTGCAGTAGGTTGACAGCTAAGTTAATTCATACACATGCTTTACTGTGATGACAAATTCTGACATTTTACCCGCGAGTTAAATATCATGTTTGTGCATGTGCTCGATCATGTGGCTAAAGCCTTTTTTTTTTTACTGATGTCATGATTTTATGCAGTCTCTCTTGTATATATCGCATGTCTTAAGGGACATGGATTCTGTGCTGAATCAGTGGTACAGGTAGTGGCAGCTGCAGGAGAGTGATCATTGAGAGCTTCGTAGTATTGATCCTGCTGCTGTCAGGGCCACAGAGACTTCTAGACATAGAGCACAAGTAGCCGCTAGAACCACATGGTTTTATAAACTAAGATTTAAAATGGGCTACATTAAAAGAGACGTATCCGACTGTTATTAGAATGTGCAGGTTTGACTTTGTTTTGCTGTCTATCCACAATTAGTGGTCATTGTCTTGGTGTTAATTGTTCTAGATAATAGTGAGAAACAAAGGCTGAGGCCTCTGCTTTTCCACTCTAATGTGTCCATGCATTCGCTTGTTTGTGTTTGCATTACAGTTACACTCCCATCAGGTGTGTTGCAACCTGAAACCTGAAAACCCAGAGGATGTCACACCTGCAGCCCACACACTGATATCTCATTTGACCCCAGCAGTCCTTTCAGTGACAGCATTCTCAGCCTCACTGACAAAGTGGTGCCTCTACCATCTCACCTCCGGCCCACACCTTCACACACATATACCTAAACACAAAGATTGCTCCACCAGCTGAAACACATAACTAAAGTCTGTAGACACTGCACTCCCATCGGAGTCACTAGAGTAAGACTAAGTCATCTGAATTACTTGGGAGCATGTGTGATACCTTGTAGACAGAAGCTTTACAACTTCTTCATTTAGTTTTTGTACTATCGATGGTTATTTCCAATTAAATTTGTCACTGCTTTTGCAAATGTTTGCCTACAGTATATCACAAACTGTGAGTGTGCCTGAGAGGACAAATTTAACGCTTGCCATTTCAGTAAGATTTGTGATACATCTATGCACTGCCAACCCACGGCAGTGCATAGACATAATATAACAACACATTAAGTGGATGTACATACATTTACATGCACGCAGACACACACACACACACACACACAGACACACCGACCAACATCAAAGATAGCGCACAAAGACTGAGGTTCAGTCAGAGAGGTGGGGTCTGCCCTGCTTCTTCAAAGCTTGCTATTTTTTTAAGGAAAAATGAGCTCTCAAGCACCCCCCCCCCCCCCCCCCTCCATTTCTCTTCATCTATCTATCTATCTATCTATCTATCTATCTATCTATCTATCTATCTATCTATCTATCTATCTATCTATCTATCTATCTATCTATCTATCTATCTATCTATCTATCTATCTATCTATCTATCTATCTATCTATCTCACCTGTTTTTTCAGCCAACTGCTAATATGTAAACCCAGTTAAATGCGTAATTAAGGAGCTCTGTGAGCAGATGGTGGGCTGAATTAATTGAACAGTCTTGGTGGATGAAGCGGGAGAGAGAGATAAAGAGAAAACTGAGTGGGAATGAGAAGACAGAAGTAGAGAAAGGGAAGGAAAAATCTCAAAGTATGGGGGGAAGATGAAGTGAAAGAAGCACGACTGAGTTGGAAATGTCTCATGATATTGTCAGAAGTTCGGTTGCTTTTTGTCCTGTGTGTGTTTGCCAGATACCTCCTGGCTTGAGATTGCTTGTTTTCCTTCTGTGAAGTTTAAATCACACATTTTTTTGCCATCATAGTGCGGTTGTTTGTCCTCTAAACACTTCAATCAGTATTAAGAGGTAAAATATAGACTTAAATTTCAGAGGGAAACCTTTGGAATGAGAGAAGCACAAAATAAACAGCTTTTTAAAAGGCATAAATGCTGATTGGGAGCAGCTCTATGTGGGCAGACAGCTGAACGAGGCAGCCTTGCTGACCTGATGCTGCTCTAAGGATATTAGCAAATGAATTGGCTGAAGGATCTTTTTGTTTACCTCTATAAACAGATCAATTGTGGCCAGTTCTAATCGAATGAGATGGAGTGTGCTGCCGAGACTCTGCCCTTTTTCTGCCAACACTCCCGTGTCAGAAAGCACTGTGTACCATCTTATATGAGCTCAGCTCTTGGTTCACTTTACAGTTTAATATGCATCTTCTTTTGCAGAATAGAATGGTTTATAACATATGTTTGGGTGGTTTCAATGTGATATTAAAGTCATATATTTTTCCTTTTTTCTCTTTTTCCAGGGTCAAGTCATGTTTCGAAATGGAGAGAGGATGGGCACAATAAAGTTCAACCAGTTTCAAGGTACTTAGTGACACTGTTGATGTTTTCCTTGAGATCATTTTCCCTTCATGTATCGCAGTTATACAACTTCCTGCTAACCTTGCTCCTTCTTATCTTTACTTAGTTTTATGTTGGATAAAAACATTGGCTGAAAGTTCTGCTATTTACTACTTCCATGTTCTCTTATTATCTCTGTTCACTTAACATAGCCTGTCACATCCACATCTAAACATCTGCTCTTGTTCCTTGCTTTATTTAGCTGAGCTTCTGAGCTGCTGCTGAAATTATTGTCATATGTTAATTCCCTGCTCCAGTGTGTGTTCATTAAAACTTACTGCAGAAACTTTACAGGACTATACAACTCTGTAGCGTATGGCATAAAGGACTTTCAACACGAGAGCTTAAGAAAAGCTGAAGCTGATTATTCTTAAAGGAAAAAGAAGCTGAAACGGCTCAGTGCTGTTTTTGCTTGCAAAATGCAAGTATGCATTTATGGAGTCAGTAGGGGTAAAAACATGGCAGTTTCCTCATACAGTAGTATGGCGGAATTACATAGTTGTTTTTGAGCCTGCATGACCTCCTGAGCATTTAGCACTCAGTTGTCACCATTTTGATATTTTTGGAGTTGCATGTGACCATATTTGGAGAAGACTGTGGAGCTGGAGATCCTTCGGGTGTAATATCTAATTTTAGATGGAATTATTTTTGGAAGGACTACCAGTGCACCAATCTGATGCAATGATTCTGGCTAATGACAGAATAATAATAAAAAATGTATTGGCTTAGTATTTCATTAGTTGATAATTGGACCCTAGGATAATGGTTTGTTTTTTTTTTTGGGGGGGGGGGGGGGGGGGCAACTCATCTTTTACATTCAATCTTTGGCACTTGAAAACAGTAATAATTATTAATTTTCTGAAACTGACATATAAAATGACAGAAATGCATTATTTACATATTTCTATTAATTTAACACATTAATGTCTTTGTGTGTGTGTCTTACCTTTCTCAAAATTTAGCCTGACAGGAGCACACACTTGCCCCCATCAACTCCCCCTTTTATGGGCATCTCCTCTTCCATCTCTTCCATCCCTATTGAATCTTCACTCCATCATTTCTTCCTCACTTGTCAGGGATAGTGAATGTGTCACCCTTTTGACACGCCACACAAGAGCCTAGCTGGTTGAGGAGGAGAGGAGGGGTGGCTCCAGTTTGAATATTTCAAAAGGGAGTGATCCTCAACACGACCCTATCATCTGTCCTCAGCTTCTGATCCTCCATTTTACTCTGTCAGACTTTTTAGTCGGGGTCCTCCATGACTCTTATTCACTCTTTCTCTCATGGGTATAACAGATAACTCTCTACCAGGGGTCATGATTGCAGTCACAGTCACTTGAATTTTAAATCAACACACTACCAGGCATGACAGATAAAGGAAAAGAGGTTTACTAATATATTATCTTAAATGTGAAGATGCAATGTGTGTCAGCAAAGATGTTACAGATATTAAGAGATATGCAACAACAACACATCACCTTAAGTAGGAATTAATTTAATACTTTTCCATCATCTTCTGCTGGAACTTTAAAAAAGTAAGACCCCTGCTGCTGCCAGTATACCTCGAGGCAACAGTCCTCTCACAGTGCTTTCCACTTAAATAGCTCATAAGATTATAATTGAACTTTACCCACAAAGTTTTTTGTAGAAGCAGCTTCTTTTTATGTTGGAATTTCACAGAGCTGACACGACACACCAAAATTAGCTGGATCAAAGACAAACTGAGACAGACCTTATAGAAAAAGGACTACAAATTATCTTAATCACTTTTATATACATCGTCACAATGATGGGTGAAATTGGCACGTTGACATTTTAGTTTTTAAACCAGGACAAGAGCTTCTTCTAGCGAAGCAAAAGGCTGGAGTTGCTGATGCATCAGAAAAAAAAACTACTTCTATGTGCTGTATGATTTCATTTCTGGAACTGGGGTGTAGCAATTCAGCTGTTTGGCTCCGATCGAAATCATGAAATGCTTCAAATTTTATTGGTAATTCCTTGAAAATCAATGAACTGACTGATATCAAGTACAAAAAAAAGACAAAAAACAGCACCAACATGCACCAGACTGTTACATCGTTAGTACAGCATTAGTTTGTTATGTGATTCATTTAGCTTTGTACTCCACTTACTTTGACAGTTATCATCGATAATAGTTAAAATACCATTATGATTTTAGAAATCTACGATGATTATTGCTGCATCACACTAGATTGTATCATGATAAACAGCAGCAGCTCTGGCTCGTTTGGTAAAAGTGCAGCATGACAGCGATCTTAGTTCGAAAGATCACCCCCATCCATCAAATGAGCCGAGTTCCTAATCAGACAGAATCTAGCAGACTATCCTGGTGTGAATGCACCCTAAAACTTGTCATCTTCAATACTAACTAGTTTCTTTATATCAGTGGATCTCTAATTTTTCCCAAGTATTGAATACTTATAAAAAGCAAACCTTATGATATTTAATATCATGATTATGGGTAGGGTCATGGACACTTGTGTCACAATTACAACGTTCTCAAGACCAGAAAAGGGATTAGATCCGTATTTTTTGCGTCCTACGACCGTGCCAAAAGTCCGGAACAGTAGTCAGAATGGAAAGGTTGGAAGGGGCCGGCTGCACGATTGGAAGTCCAGAAAACCTGACCTTAGGGGGGCAGGAGGGGAGAGAGGGAAAAAGGGGTGGTGACTGAAAGGGACTGAAAGGATCTCGCCGTGATGTTCCAAGAATGATTCCTGAACCAATTTGGTCGACGTAGACGTGCCTTATGCCTGCATTGCTGCCACTGTAATGTAAAAGCTTCAGTGTACGCATCATGTTCTTTGAAATAATCTATTTCATAGGATCAAGATGACAGCCACATGTTGTCTTCTTGTCTCGACCATTCAGATGAAATTCTTCTTGTCATAAAGGCTCATCCTTCTAACATCAGACATTTCCTTTTTTTTTTTTTTCTTTTTGTGTGTGTGTCCTCTCCAGCATAGTGTGTGTCCTGTCATAGCAGCAGAATGGGGATGTGGCTGCTGTGTTGTGCCAGACATATCATTGACCAGCTGTTGCTTTTGGGGTTTTGGTCTTTCTGTTTTCCCTCATATCATATTCTTTTTAAACAAAGCTAAAGTGCTGGAAGATTTCTATGTATGAAGACCTCATATAGTGAGTACTGATACTTGTGTTCATGCCTTCATCAGGTCCTCCAACAGGTCTTGGACAGAAATACAGAATTTATTGTTGTGTTAAAGCATCTGCTATTGTTAATCTCATATGTGCTGTTATACACATGTAAGTTTTGATGCTTTCATTTATGTATGTCTGATCTGTATCATGGGAATCTTCTTTGAATCATTTCCATTTTTGGTGTTTGTGACAGAATTTGTGTTCAGAGACCCTTTTGGGAGAGTGATATGTTCTGCAACTAAAAGTAAATTTTCAGCAATGTCATGGACTCTGTAAAAGTTTACCTGTGTTTCATTACAGTTTGCTTGTGAAAGAAGTGATTAAAAATGTGCTAGACAGTATTGGATAATCATGACATGGGATAATACAGTATATCTGCAAGCTGTTAGTTTCAGCAAATTCTTATTGCAGAAGAAACACAAGTTTAAAAAAAATGTAATGTAGATTGCGTGACACGCTATACATGACCTCAAAAAATGTCCTTACTCAGTTTACTTTGCTCATAACTGATTCATTATGTCAAGAAAAAGAAAAAAAAAAGAAAGAAAGGAAAAAAGAATAAAACATTCCACAAATGAACTGCTTGAACTGAGGAATAGGGATCCAGATATGGGGTCCATTTAATTTACTGTATCAAACTGTCACATACAGTGTGTCATTTTAAGCATTTGATGAATATCTAATGAGAACTGAGGATCAAATGTGATTTACTGAGAGTAAAACAGAAGGGAAAGATGGAGCTCTGTGGTGCTGGAACAGCTGATGTTGTCTGTCATTTTTCTTGCCAAGGACACTGCTGCCTGAGAGTTCAATGGGCCTGTAACAGTGATAATGGGGAGAAGCAGGGAGATTTGTATTCACAGCGGAACAAATTGCAGGTTGTGAAGTGTAGAAAAAAAAACAAAAACAACAACAACAACAAAAAGAAACAAGCATCAGAATAATCTTCCCCACTCTTCCCTTCCTCTCATCTCTGGTGTAAATGCCGGGTGAGTAATCTTTATAAGTGAATGCCCGAGTTTTTCTGACAAGGTCATGCTTCCTTTGATATTACACCTGGAGACACTTTGCTGTATCTGAAAGAGAAAACATTAAACTCTGAAACTGTTATTTGAGAAGGGCTCCAGAGGGACAGTGGTATTTACAGGATGAGATTTCCACAACTTTACAATTCACTTTTTATTTAAGGAATACTAGAGCCACTGCCACTGTAGTAGCCACTGTAGAATAAAGTATTAGTACAGTATAAAAAATAATTACATTATTTTCTCCTTTGATATCTGTGATTTGTAAAATGGTAGTTATTAAGTTTACCTATACTCTATGCCTTTTAGCTTTTAACTTTAAGCTTGTTCCTGAAAATATCTGCTTTTCATTGTTCTTCAGGTTTCATTTAAGTAAAATAAAATGGCAACTGACACTTAAACTGCAGGAGGGATGCCTCCTTCACATTTTAAGCTGGAAATAAAGGCTTGCTTTGAGAATTTTATATTCTTTGTTAGGGGAAATGGATGTTGTTCAAAACTGGTTTTGGAAGAGTGTACAGTAAGTTTAGTCAGGCTGTTGAAGCTGTGACATTCATTGTGTAAATTACACTTTGAATTTGCAATAGCTTGTTTAAAACATCACAACTCACATTTTCCTCAAACTGGAAATTGGTTGCGAGTTTTTAGTTAATTTTACACCCATAAAAATGTCCAATGGCCTGCCAGGGGATTCTTTAAATGACATCTTTGCTCATTTTGTCATCACTAAAAGTTCATTTTTAAAATACTGGAGTTTTTTTTTTTTTTTTTTACCTTTTTGGTTGTTTTTCTCTTCACTGTGGAAGTTGGACCAGTACAGTACAGTAGATACTTTTCTTTTAGCTGTTGACCATAATCTATCAAATGTACTTTTAAAGGTTGGATATGGAATACGGACAGAACAGTGACATCACGTGTGTCTAGGTTGCTGTTGCAACGGCAGAAAAATAACTCCAGCCGTTTGGTTGCCAGGCTTGCTGCTGATACATCAGTGACCAACAGCCTGCACCATGTCCAACAAGTAGAGGAGTTTATAACTGACAGCAAATGTTATCCATGTTAGCAACAAGTTAGCTTACCAATCCAGTAGAGAAAGTCGCCATTTCTGCGTTTTGATGCCATGGGAAATGTTTATGTGGGTCCATTTAGTGTAGGCTTCACCTAAATTTACTCCAGTTCTTGCTCTTCTTAGGTCATTTCTCTTCTGAGACAGATAATACAGGGCCTGAAATTCACTGCGGGATTGCGGGAATCGCGCATAATACCATCAATTCCCGCAAACTTCGCTCTTATAATGCGGAAAATTCCCGCTTGCAATTGCAGCGGCGTTATTTGCAGTGAACGTTTGCATCGGAGCCATAAAATAACGTAGAATAAAGGGCTCGACACGCTTGAGGCGACGTCGCCTTCTCCTTTCGTTCAGAAGGAGTGACGTTGCCTCCCGCGTCAGCCCTTTAATAAAGCGCGCGCTTCCCTTCTCGCTCTATGACCTGTCAGATATGGCCGCTTCCCTCATGTTGATAAACCAACCATTGTTGGGGGATTTCCCACCGGTAAGACGATACTTTCACGGAGACTTATAACGTAAATGTAACTTCGGGTCACGTGAAAGGAATCTGGTCTAGACAACACCAGTAAAGGTCTGCGCTGTGGCAGCGCTGGTGTCGGTCTCGTTTACGACCCAAATCCTCCGGATCCTCAGGTAGCGCCGGTGCTGGTTACGGTACCAAGCAGCCCAAAGAAAAGTTTTAGCCTAACTGGCTCAGAGTATCCGTGTTTGATCATAATGATGGAGACAGGAGCTGCTCAGTTTAATGTTGGTGTGATGAGACCAACATCAGCGCTGCGTCACCGTTTCTCATATGGCAGCTGAATGTGAGATCCACTCAAGATAATATTGATAAATAATAGTTTGATATTATGAATACATTTTATATTTTGACTAAACAGCATTAAATATGTCATATTAAAAATCTAAATTTGGTATTTTGGAGAAAGAAGCTGATTTGGGGAATGTTTCCTCATCATTTTCACACATTCTCACTGCTCTTCACTTGTTCTTGTTTATCTCAGCTTCTTTATTGTATTTTCTGTGTTTTTATTTTATTTCCTATTAAGTATCTTCGGGTATTCTTAAAGGTGTTATTAAAGGTGTTATTATTATATTCATTAAGTTTCTGACAGTTTGCTAGCCTTGCATGTAGAAGATGCTGCGTCCTCCCCAAGACCAGTTTTATTTTAATCTGAGGTACGGGGGGTAGGACACTGGAAGACCTGTGCCCCCCAAAGTATACAAATCCCCCCTGGTGAAGCATGTAAGGGGGAATCCCCCCCCCCCTTGCTAAAAAAAAAAATGCATCCCTTGGCTAAAAACATGCCTGTTTTTAATGGCCACATGTTTTTTGTTTTTCTCTTTAAACAGAGGGCCAGGAGATGAAAGTGGGTGAATACAACGCAATTGCTGATGTGCTGGAACTCAACAATGAATCCATCAGATTCCAAGGTATTAAAGAAAGTCTAGAAACAAAAATCAAAAGGAGAAATATTAATCTAGACTGTCCTTACTGGGGAATGAAAAGAGGTTTGTTACTTTACAGTGACTTTTCTGATGCCTCATACCAGTTTGGTCCATAGACTGTGGTCCATACCAGTCCACACACAGCTCTGTGTGTCTGTAGGTCTTCCAGAAGCAGCTGACTGAAACAAAATACATGTGCACATATTCTACCATCAATGTCAATGAAAGATGTTTGTGACTTTTCCCAGTCTACCACTGCCAGAGTGGCAGCTTCTACCAGTCACTTACCTGCATTTTTAGCTTTAAGTGCAACGTCATGTTTGATGTGAGAAGTAAAAGGTTGTTTCCAACTGATTTCAAGACTGATCACAAATCATGCTGAACCTTTTCTTTGGATACAACAACATATTTATGGGGAAGAAGAACCTACAGAAAGCAAAATCAAATGAAAATAGAGTTATGAATATTTGGATTTTTATTTTCAAAAATCACAAAACTGCTGCTCCACACTGAGTTACTATAATCCATCCATTTTTCTCTTCACAGTGGCATCTCCACTTTCAGAAGCAGATATCAGTTTGTTTTTGTGTGACTTTTAAAGTGCAACAACTTCCAAGATGAGGCAATGGGAGAGCGTCACATGGCATTTTAATGTAAAAGAAGAAGGAAACTGACATAGAGTGGCTACGAAAAGTATTCAGAGCCCTTTAAACTTTTCACTTTTTGTTTCATTGCAGCCATTTGCCAAAATCAAAAAAGTGAATTTTATTTCTCATTATTGTACATTTTTGTAAATTTTTTGCAAATTTATTAAAAAAGAAAAACTGAAATATCACATGGTCATAAGTATTCAGACCCTTTGCGGTGACACTTACATTTAACTCATGTGCTGTCTTCTGATCCTCCTTGAGATAGATCTACTTCTTCATTGGAGTCCAGCTGTGTTTAATTAAACTGATTGGACTTGATTAGGAAAGGCACACACCTGTCTATATAAGACCTTACAGCTCACAGTGCATGTAAGAGCAACTGAGGTGGAAGGAACTGTCCAAGGAGCTCAGAGACAGAATTGTGGCGAGGCACAGATCTGGACAAGGTTACAAAAGAATTTTTGCAGCAGTTAAGGTTCCTAAGAGCAATGTGGCCTCCATAGTCCTTAAATAGAAGAAGTTTGGGACGACCAGAACTCTTCCTAGACCCTGCCGTCCAGCCAAACTGAGCAATCATGGAGGAAAAGCCTTGGTGAGAGAGGTAAAGAAGAACCCAAAGATCACTGTGGCTGAGCTCCAGAAATGCAGTAGGGAAATGGAGAAAGTTCCATAAAGTCAACTATCACTGCAGCCCTCCACCAGTCGGGCCACTCTGCTTTATGGCAGAGTGGCCCGACAGAAGCCTCTCCTCAGTGCAAGACATATGAAAGCCTGCATAGAGTCGCCCCCCCCCCCCCCAAAAAAAAGAACGCATGAAGGACTCCCAGACTGTGAGAAATAAGATTCTGTGGTTTGATAAGACCAAGGTTGAACTTTTTGGAGTTAATTCTAAGCGGTATGTGTGGAGAAAACCAGGCACTGCTCATCACCTGCCCAATACGATCCCAACAGTGAAACATGGTGGTGGCAGCATCATGCTATGGGGGTGTTTTTCCAGCTGCAGGGACAGGATGACTGGTTGCAGTTGAATGAAAGATGAATGTGGCCAAGTACAGAGAGATCCTGGACAAAAACCTCCTCCAGAGTGCTCAGGAACCTCAGACTGGGCCGAAGGTTCACCCTCCAACAAAACAATGACCCTCAGCACACAGTTGAAATAACAAAGGAGCGGCTTCAGAACAACTCTGGGACCATTCTTGACTGGCCCAGCCAGAATTCTGACATAAACCCAATTGAGCATCTCTGGAGAGACCTGAAAATGGCTGTCCACCAACATTCACCATCCAACCTGACAGAACTGGAGAGGATCTGCAAAGAAGAATGGCAGAAGATCCCCAAATCCAGGTGTGAAAAACTTGTTGCATCATTCCCAAGAAGACTCATGGTTGTAAAGGGGCTGAATACTTATGACCATGTGATATTTCAGTTTTTCTTTTTTTTAATAATTTTGCAAAAATTTTACATTTCTGTTTTTTTTTCTGTGAAGATGGGATGCTGAGTGTACAATAATGAGAAATAAAATGAACTTTTTTGAATCTGGAAAATGGCTGCAATAAAACAGAGTGAAAAGTTTAAAGGGGTCTGAATACTTTCTGTAGCCACTGTATAACTTATAGTTAATTTCCCATACTTAACAAACAACATACAGTAGAACCTCAGATTGTCTAAGATGTTAATGTTGAAAAATATTTACGTTTGCCCGGGGAGGGTGAAATCCTGTCTACTTTTAAAATGAACATCAATTAATAGATTTTCAGTTCATTTCAAGGAATTTGCTATGCTACAAATGCCAAATGTATTTATGGAACTAAATACATGGGCTATTTAAAATTATATCTAGGCTCTAGTTTCCTTTTTGAATAGTGGAAAAAGAGTGGATGGCAGCTGTAATAGATTGAATTTAATTTAAATTGAATAAAACTTTCTTAATCTGCAATAGGAAATTATAATGTAGCAGCCTGAATTACTAACATTAGATAAATGAATACAATAGGAAGACGTGCCAGACTCCATCAATATTCAATATTTTGTACACATTTAGTAACTTACAACCCAAAATATGAGCTTTCATATTAAAACATTGAACCACTGGATTAATTTAACTCATCTCCCAACCAACTTCTCAGTAATATTTTGTATGCTTGTGACTTCATATGTGTGTAGCTGTATGGACAACCTATGTGATGTCTCGGAAACATGTTTGATTTAAACTAGTTGAGGTAATACCTCCAAAATGTAGAACAGGTTTAGGAATTAAAGATGCACTACAGAATTTAGGCATGTTTTCTGAGTGACGTGGCCCTCGTCAACAGATAATTTAACATCTATCTTGCATCCTACCTGTGCTTTGAGCTCTCTAGCCAGTAAAAGCCAGGCTGATGTTGACCCTTGTTTTATCCCTTGCTTCATTCCTTTATCTCTGTCTTTTCCTCTCTTCCTCCAATTATGTACTCTCACATTTCTTTGCTGAATCAGCCTTTGTGCACTTTCAAAACAGCCTGTGTGTTGACATCCACTTACTAACATGTGTCTGTAAAGCGAAACTCGGCTTCAACATCTTGCAGGGTCCTAAAAGTTGAAGTGGTGACATTCTTCCAAATCCAGAAAGTTTTAAGGTCGTAAAGTTAGGTAGTGCATCTTTAATGTAACTTATAAGATCAATGGCAGTTTTGCAAAACATAAATATCATTTTCAGTGATTTGTCAAGGAATTTTTGCAAAGAATGACAACCTTCAAGCTGAAAGTGATTGCAGATATGACTGAAATTAAAAAAAATTTCAAAGTGTTTCTCGGCCTCACTGCAGACTAAATTTTCAAACCTCATACTTTCATCTTTTGTTTACTTGCTCACTTGAACCCAAACTTTCTACTTAGAGAACATTATTGTACCACTCAGAGAAGGGACTCACAAGTGTCCTCTCTCAGCTAAATTATTTACTGGTCCATTTTTCACCTCTCCCATGTTTGCCTGTGTTGACATACTTTGTAATTTGTTTGATCCTTCTGGCTGTTCTCCCACCTCACCACTCTAGCTCCATCATCTCTCCTTTGCCCCACATACAGAAAGTCTAGGAATAAAAGCCTGTTTCCACATCTTTGACCACAGAAAGGGGAGAACTGTAAGGTGATGCCATCGCAATCGATTGGCCAGCTGGCAGGAGAAAAATAGAGCAAATGATAAGCAAGTGCAGGGTTTAACCACAATAACTTGACTGTGATACATAAAGAAAAAGTTACAGAACAATGGAAACTCGGGATCTCAAATAGCTGAATATTTGCTGTTATATCAAGATAAAGGAGAAATCTGTCCGGTGAAAGTTGAAATGTCCACTCCCATCATCTGTTTGTAGGTGTGGAGCCGCCCAAGGATCGAACAATTGTGAGATTACAACGCCGTCATATCAACGTACCGCTGTACAGCATCCTGTCCACAGTCACCATACTGGGCATGCTCATGGCCGGGGCCTTTCTATTCTTCAACATCAAGAACCGAAACCACAGGTCAGTATCTGACTCTAGTGAAGTACTGCTTACAGGATAAATGGTAATCTGTGAAGGTAAAATGCAGATATGTACAGTGCAGGGAGAAAGTAAATTAGGAGTTGGTGTTAAGGGGGAAAAGTGGTTGGATGCATGAAGGTCAGAGATCGAACAGCATTCAAATAAGAATGTTAAACCTTGATCTTTCTGCTGATATGCTGATTATCTTAAATTGTATTCTTTATAAGAAGCTTGTATCTTTTGGAATACTTTTCTTTTTATTCTTTCATCTGTTAAAATCTTTCCTGACCTCCAGTCTTTAATTCTTCTCCTTCAGACTAATCAAGATGTCCAGTCCCTACATGAACAATCTGATCATCTTAGGAGGCATGCTGTCCTACGCCTCTATCTTCCTCTTTGGTCTGGATGGAGGTTTTGTTTCTGACAAAGAGTTTGAAACCCTGTGCACGGTAAGTCTCTTCTGCACTTATTTCTAGAAAATGAAAAAAATGAATAATAGTTAAGGGTTTTGTTTTTTCTTCCCCTCTCACGTTTGCTCCCAACAGTGCTTTGAAACTTTCTGTGCCAGTTTAAATGGGGTCATGATGCATATTTTTACATTTTTCATTGTTTATTTCTAATCACTTGACATCTTTCATGCACTATAGTCAGTATAATGAAGTTTCTGTTTTTTTTGTTTGTTTTTGTCAATATATGCATCTTGCTAAAATACGGAGAGTATAGACAAACCTCTCATACTGTATGCACTATAATCAGTAGAAAACGGATGGAGTCACTGCATGCCTTTAACTTGCATTGAGCAGATTTAAATGTTTCCCCCCAGGTAGCATTACTGCGAGACTATGTAGAGACTGGATTAATTAAAGAGTTTTGATTACAGCGATAACTGGTTTCCACCGAGCAAACCCCCCGCCAGATACAGAGGCACACACATGCACACGCATACCAAAAGGTTGACCTGGAGAATACATGGTGCAACTCTCTTTATATTTATATATATATATATATATATATATATATATATATATACACATATATATCTTGAAGGCTCTACATGGTCTTATTGCCATCTGGTATGGTGAAGGTAGGAATACCAAGGTGTATGTGTGTGTTAGATAAAACAGTATCTGTACATGTTGTACAGGAGTTTGCTTGCAAATAAATGCTTAAGATGTGTCATTTAAGCATAAAGCAAAACTAAAACAGCCAAAACTCATGAAGGTACTGTAGTTATTTTATTAAAATTCTTGGTTTTATTCGTATTTTGGGCTTTTTAGGAGAACAACAGCTTTGTGGTCTGTGATGTCCTCTCAGAACTCTGGGCAACAAAAGATAAATCTAACAGTTGCTTATTTTTAGAATGTCTCACTGTGCCGTTTTTGATTTATCTCAAGTTTGCAGATACCTGTCAGCTCACAGGCTGGTCTGAGCCTTGATCACCACTTTACCACATGCCACAAATTTGTGTTTGTATTCTGACAGGTTCGGACTTGGATCCTCATAGTTGGTTACACTACAGCTTTTGGTGCCATGTTTGCCAAGACCTGGAGGGTGCACGCCATCTTCAAAAATGTGAAGATGAAGAAGAAGGTATTGACAAATGTTATTCATTTAAGTGTATACACACACACACACATATATATATATATATATATATATATATATATATTAGGGGTGCAACAATACATGTGTGTGTATCAAACTGTGACCACCATGTGTCGAATATCGAACAATACAGAATTTTTTATTTTTTATTTTTTCATCAACTTGTGTTCTGAGGATGACCTCTGTGGTGAAAAACTCAGCGGATCTGCATTCGACTACATTCAGATCTGGTGTTTGAAAATACTTTGGCCTTCACGTTAGTATGACCCTGATGGTAAGCAATTGTGGACAAAAGCACATTGGGCTAAAAAAGTTATGAAAACCTTTTGTTTATATCGAAAAAATATCGAACTGTGACACTTAAGTATTGAACCGAACCGTGAATTTTTTGTATCGTTGCACCCCTAATATATATACAGGTACCACCCAAAAACATAGAATATCCTGAAAAAATTCACGTATTTCCGTAATTCAACTTAAAAGGTGCAATTTACATATTGTATAGACAAATGATATGTGAATCAATATATTTCAAGTTTTTATTTGTTTGGATGTTGTTGATTAGAAGTTGCAGCTTAAAGGTAGGGTGGATGATGTTTTCCAGGAGCATTTTTTACTATATTGCTTAAAGTCTTCTTCACTCCCTGATTACAGACAATTAATTAAATGTTCTGACACAAAAAAAAAATAAAAAAAAATAATCACCTGTGGAACATACAGCACTGGAAAAATCAAAAAAAGTTTTGAGCGGCCCATTCTGATTGACTGAATGATTTTTATGTCCATCAAATCCTGAGCCTTTAAAAAGTCTCTGTCTTGGTTTAGAAGAATTCACAACCATGGAGAAGACTGCTGATCTGACCGTTGTTCAGAAAACCATGATCAACTATCACACAAAAAGTTATAGCAAAAGAAGCTGGATGTTCTCAGAGTGCGGTCTCAAAACACATTAACGGACAGTTAAGTGGAAAGAAGACGTGTGGAAGAAAACTGTGTACAAGCCAGAGGGCCGATCGCAGCCTGGAGAAGATGGTCAGGAAAGGGCCTTTCCAAAGTGTGGAGGACTTCATAAAGAATGGACTGAGGCTGGAGTTACTGCTTCAAGAGAAACAACACGCAGGCAGATGCTGGATATGGGCTTCAAATGTCAAATTCCTGTTGTCAAGCCACTCCTCAACAGCAAGCAACACCAGAAGCACCTTAGCTGGGCTAGAGAAAAGAAGGACTGGTCTGTTGCCCAGTGGTCAAAAGTCCTCTTTTCTGATGAGAGCAAGTTTTGCATCTCATTTGGAAACAAAGGTCCCAGAGTCTGGAGGAAGATCTGAGAGGCGCTAGATAGAAGATGCATGAAGGCCAGTGTTAAGTTTCCCCAGTCTGTGATGACCTGGGGATCCATGTCAGCTGCTGGTGTTGGTGCTTCACCAAGTCCATCATAAATGCAGCCGTCTACCAGGACATTTTGGAGAGCTTCATGCTTGCTTCAGCAGACCAGCTGTATGGGGATGCAGACTTCATCTTCCAGCAGGACTTGGCACCTGCCCACACTGCCAAAACTACAAAATCCTGGTTCAACAACCATGGGATTACCTTGCTTGATTGGCCCGCAAACTCACCTGACCTGAACCCCAATGAAAATCTGTGGGGTATTGTCAAGAAAAAGCTGAACAGGAAGAGACCAAACAATAGAGAAGAGCTCAGGGCTGTGATTGAAGCATGTTTGTCTTCCATAACACCTCAGATATGCCATAAGCTGGTAGCATCCATGCCACGCCGGGTTACGGCAGTCATTGAAGGGGCCCCCACCAAGCACTAAGTACAGATGCAAGATTTTACTTTAGGAGGCCTGATATTTTTTATTTAAAACCCTTCTCTGATTGATTTTTTGCAGTATTCTAATTTTTGGAGTTTTTGAATTTGAGGTTTTCTTAATTGCAACTTCTAACCAGCAACATCCAAACAAATACAGTAAAAGCTTGAAATATATTGATTCACATATTACTGTATTTTGTTATACAATATGTAAATTGCACCTTTTAAGCTGAATATGGAAATACATTAACTTTTTCAGGATATTCCAAATTTTTGGGTAGTATCTGTGTATGCCTCAATTTACTTTTGCCAGGAGAAGCTAGGACACATCCTCAGCTGTGTACCCCAGCATTATCAAGCATTTTAGCCTTTCACTCACAATGCATCCTCTACTGAAGCTGACCCAGCACAGGTTTATCAGACCAGGGTGTGTGTTCCTATCTTCTTGTGGCCTAAGTGGCATCTTTTGTCCTCATCCACAGCCAATGTCTGCAGTGCTCAGCAGTTCCTGATGTTTCATTGATGGTGTAGCTCAATACAGATTCCCACGTCTTTAAGAAGTTTGTAGATGTGATGAATCTGGCATCCAACATCCACAGGGAGGATTGTATCTCTACAGCCTCAATGTTCTGCCTCTGCCTTCAACTCTGTATCGTGCAGCATCTTCCCCTCATATGCCTCACCCATGGCCTCCTTCCATACTGTGGGGACAGTATACAAAAAGCTGGACCAGAGTTCAAGGTCTGGTCTTAACACAGAGGGGATCATTTAGAATGGAACTGAGAGCTGTTGGCTTATATCTGCCAGCATTTCCCAGTTTCGTGCATCCTTTAGCTGTCCACTTCTGGTCTGTGATTATACTTTGGTTCCCTCCTATTTTTGTTCCTGTTCATGAAGGATAATTAAAAGGAATATAGTAAATATTATATGGGTATTGCAGTTTGACGATAGAGCCACCTCCGTCCATTGGACATTTATTTCTGTTGAAATTAATCAAATTAAATCAAAGCTTGTAGCTTTAGCAGTGATATCAAGTTTAGGTTTTTCATTGTTAAATCTGGTTATGAGTCTTTTATTTCTCATTTAAACATATGATAAGCACTACTTGAAACTGCTACAGGCATTTCCATTGGCGCATGTACAGCAGACCTGGCAAGCTTCTTCAGGAGGCTCACGTGTCTTATGAAACTCCAGCTCTGGTGTGTGGGTGATTGTGCTCAGCCTCATGCCTTTTAACAAAACAGCCCAAAAGACTGTCAGCCCCTGGCACCTGCTTTTAAAATCTTCTCCAAGAGGAGGGGGGGAAGAAGATCTAGAAATACAAATGGCTTTTTAAACATCTGACACAATCTGTTTCATTGGCCCAGTTATATAAAGTGGTGCTCTCTGCATGTTGTAACTGTGCTTGGCCTTTTTGTATTTATAGACTTTGCTCTATCTTCCCCCCTTCATTTCTCCAACTCTCTCTCTCACACTCCTTCATATTGGAAGAAGTGTGGGTGGCCTGCCAGAGAGCAGAGAGAGAGAGAGAAGAAAGAGGGATTGCTGAAAGAGTGGACGAGGTTGGAGAGATGCAGGGAAGTACTGGCAGATGGGATGGTAGAGAGACAGAATGAGAAAGGCAAAGCAGGGCAGAGAAAGAGACAAGACAAACACCATGGCCTCAATGGCAAGGAAAGTAGGTTGGACACTGAAAAGAAAAGGAAGAGCCAGAGACGAGGGCAAATGCTAGATTTAGATAATCCAGATTACAAGTAAAAGACAAGGAGCAACGGCCAAATATGGCCTTTTATACTTCTTTAAATAAATATTTTTAAAACTGATTATTTCCAGATATTTTGTCTTCTGAGCTCCATATTGCCCTGACATTTGATAGCCAGATATTTTTAGCTCACTTCTTCCCCCTTTTCTCTTGTTAACATAGATGAAACAAGTGTTTCCTCAGAGGCAGTATTCACCTCTGCTGCATACCTCAGCCCTTAACCCTCAAAATGCATGCTCTGTTGGCTCAGCGCCTGGGTTTATGTGCAGGACACACACACAAACACCACTTCATCCACACTGATTGAGTGCAGGTGCTTTGGCTTCAGCAGACTGATAGTTGCTGTTGGTGCCCTGAAATGTCTGCCAACTGCTGTCAGGGGAGGGACAGACACAAGTGTTAGCCATCTTTTCTTCAAACTGGGGCTGGAACTGCATCTCTCACTCCTTCCTCACCCTTTTCCTTTATCTTTTTTTCTGTGCACTGGGAGAGCAGAGATTGTAAATCAAGGGTGAGTTCGATAAGGGTTCCACTTGGTGGGCTGCAGTCGGCACTCCTTCACTTCTTAAAAAGCTCAGTGTCAAAGACAGTGCAGGGGGAGGGGTCCATCAATGTCTTCTTTCACCAAACACAAACACACACATATACACACAGCACAGACACAGATAAACATACACACTTAGAAAAATCACCCTGTACACACTCCATCACCCCGGCCCCTGTAGCAGCTACTTGTCAGTCTGCTTGTCTGGGTAATTTACTGAGTTCTCTATAGTGACATATCGCTGGAAGTGTGAATACACGAGCTCCCACTTTCAGACAGGACAGAGCTAAACAAGTATGAAGGAGATCAAATAATTTACATGGCACATTGTGGTTGTGGTTATTTACACACATTTTTCCATTTGTGCTGAAAAACAACTGGGTAGAAATTTCTGAAATATTGTAGCAAGACTGTTATATATGGGAAAATAGATTCAGTTAATAGATGGTGACTCACTTGACAGCTTTCATCCACAGTTTCAGCTGGAGAACTGGTGTCAAACTCTGTTTATCTCAATAAACCAATCATTAATAAACCTTTTATACCTGCATAACCTGCTGTTTTACATACACAATCCTTCTTAAATTATCTTCAAATGAATTTTTAATTCTAGTTGGGTGGGACAAAAACTTAATGAGCTCATTTTAACCTCTTTTTATCCCCTACTATTGTTTGTCGCGAGAATACGTACGAGAGTTAGACCTGTCTGTAAGCGCGTTCACGAGGCAAACGTCAAAGCCAAAACAAAGTTTTATCAGGACAGAGCAGGTGAAGGAAATGATGTCCCGACAGAGAAAAACGTGATTAAAAACGTAACGGTGCGGTTGATGGAGAGGATCCCCGGAGTAAAAGGGCTGGACTCTAATGAATATAAGGAGCGGATGTCTGACCTGAAGTTAACCAAACAGTGTTAGCTTTTGTAGCTACATTATCAGCTTGTCCGTTTGTCAACCACCGTTTACTGGTCTCTAACACAAAAGATAATAAGTTACACAAGCAGCAACACTTACTGACTGCACATCCTCACTGATAAATATTATCCACTGATCCCTGGTAAAGCTGTCCCTCCTGTTAAAGCACTGAAAACTGCTGAATTTCTGCCGAGGCAACTCAGCATGGAAATCTCCCCCCTCCTCCACCTTGTCGCCGGCGTCCTTTCTGACAAAGCTGGTCTACTCCGTGGCAGGTAATCAGCTTCCTTCAGGTGGTGCTAAAGACGTTAGCTTAGCAGCTCGCTCGCAGCCTCTCATAACAGCTGATCATACAGATCTGGGCATGAAAAAGTTCCCCTTTCAGCCGACTGTCAGCCACTTACCAGCGACTTGTCTGCTAATCCAATCGCACAGAGAAACACCTGTGTGCCCAGGAGAAACGATTTCAGAGCATAAATGAATGCCCAGAACAAGGATGTTTCCACACGCCAAGTTTGGACACCGTACGTGATGGCGTATTTGCAGGACAAATCGTTCAGCCAGTGATAGTGCAGTAATGGTGCACTATTAGTGCACCACTTCTGGCAGAAAAAGGAGGAACTTTTTCATGCCCAGATCTGTCACGACTCCACGGCAGGTAATCAGCTGCTTTTAGGTGGCGCTAAAGAGGCTAGCTTAGCAGCTAGCAGCCCCTCTAGTTCATGTCATTCGGAGAAAGAAATCCAAACCGCGTACTGTGGAGAGCGCGTGCTTGTGGCCAATTCTGGTAAGAAGAAAGCACCCGCACTCAAAGACGAAGTTACTTTCACTTACCGGAGTTTCTGGCACGTTATAACTGAGGTCCTGTTCCAATACACATGTTTTAACGTGAAAAAGTGGGATTTCCGGGTGATGACTCCTTTAAATCAGATTTTATGAAAATTTGGGGGATGAAAAATGTAAAAAGAAAATTGTTTAAAAAATCCAAGCCATAAATGAAAGCCAAACTAAGGATTATGTAATTATGTCTGTCTGTAAGACGAAACATGCTCCACTTTTTACGTGTCTCTATTTAACCAGGGACCGGTCCAGAAAGCTTTCGAGAGGATGTGACAGATTTGCAAAAGGGTGGCACATGCAAAAGAGGCTTTTCAAAGAAGATTTTAGTAAATATTTAACTGGTTAAAGGTTGAATATGTAACACGGACAGAACAGCGACATCACGTGTGTCTAGGTTGTAGTTGTAATGGCAGAAAAACAACTCCAGCCGCTGGGATGCCAGGCTCGCTGCCGATACGCAAGTGACCAACAGTCTGCAGCATGTCCAACAAGTAACACAGAGGAGTTTATAACTGACGGCTAATGTTAGCCATGTTAGCAAACAAGCTAGCTTACCGATCCAGGAGGAAAGTCGCCTTTTCTGTGTTTTGACTCCGTGGAAAACGTTTATGTGGGTCCATTTAGTGAAGTCTTCACCTAAATTTACTCCAGGTTTTGCTCTTCTCAGGTCACTTCTCCTCAGAAACAGATAACAATATCTCCAGGGCTCTGAAGCAGCTGCTTCACTCGTCATCTCCACGGTTTTTCCCTGCACAGGCCTGACTATGACCGAAATATTGTTTCCACACAGAGATCGTATTTGGCAACCTGCAATGGCGGCGTGTATTGGCTTATAGACGTAAATAAAATGCCATTATCGAACCCGTCAAAATTGATTTTATAATTATTTTTAGGCTAAATATAATTTTTCTGGGAAATGTTGTACTTTCATTCTGTACACCCCCAAACGACCTGTGGAGGTATTATTTTTTTAAAAATATAGCTTTTAATAAAAATGTCCCATATTCAACCTTTAATACATCTAAAGTTTTCTGTTTTTATCTAATGTAACAAAGTGAGGCCAAATATGTAAATGCAAAAAGTCAAAATAATTTTTTTGTAAAAAGTTTTTTCTCTGGTTGATTCTGCGTTGTATACCGTTAATCACTGTTGCGTAAAGACTGCACTTATAACAGACAGCACTATGTGCAAAATCACAGATTTTATCAGTGTTTCTTCAGCATTATTGGCCATCTAACTTTGCACAGTCGTTCCATCTGGTGGTTTTATGAGTCTTACATCATCTTCATAAAATGGAAACAGTCTGGACAGGCAAATATCATCACCCACGTAGGTGAGGTGATGCTGTATGTATGCTGTGTGCATGATCAAGAATCTGGCCACTCTCTGATCTCACCCTTATATAGTTGTAAAGTAGCTCCAAATTTCTTTGCAACATCCACATTTATATGATGCTCTCACAGCAGAGATCCAATTGCTCGCTCTTGGCCTTGACACTGCACAAAGCACGTTTGTTCTGTTTTTTTAACAATTAGTTAACTTCTTTGTATTTTTTTTATTTTGTAAACGATTGAATTTGGAGTTTGCACGCTCTAAAAACTGATGGGTCAATAATTACCCAAATTGGGTGATTTCAGTAACCCAATGGATAGTCACTATATCACGTACTTGGTGCTGTGTCAATCGGACCCAATACCCATGGGTCACAAATTTGACCCAACATACTGGGTCAACCTATTTCACCCCAAAAATGGGTCACTTTTTACACATTGTTGGGTTAATTTTATTTATTGATATTTATGGATTTTTTTTTTTTAACCCAGTGCTGGACATTTCTTGCCCAGCATTGGTTTATTATTACCCTTTTGTTGGATTAATGTTATTTTTTGCTATTTATGGACATTTTTACCCAATGCTGGGCTTTTCTTACCCAGCATTGGTTTATTATTACCCTTTTGTTGGGTTAATGTTAGCTACTGTTATTTATTGAATTGACCCACAACATGGATCTTTTTTCCCGCAGCTGCATCCTGCCACTGTCTGCAATGTACCCATTTTATGGGTCATTTTTCCCGCTGCTGTACATTGCAGGCAACCGCAGAACATCTGGCAGTAAAACCTGGGTTGAAATAACCCAGAAATTAGTTGGTCCCTTTTTAACCCAGCAGTTTGACCCAGGGATTTTTAGTGTGTACTGAATAGTTCATACAAACCACAAACCATTGTTAAGACATTTTTTTTTCCCCTTGTGAGACTTTGGTGTCCAGACTGGAGGCACTGGAGATCAAACCACTAAAAGGATGACCTATTCCACTCCCGAGCCACAGCAGTCCTTGATATCTATCTGGATGCTATTTGTTTGGCATGAAATGTTTTTTGTCTTGCCATGCCAACATTTACTCATTGCCAGTATCATCAAAAGTCAAGAGATCAAAAAAAGGCTCCCCTCATGTGCTTCCTGAACTCAGTTGGGGGTTGGACACCTGTACGGGTTGTGTCTGGGCTATGTGATACTCTCCAAACAGTACCAGGCCTGTGTTCCCTGACCTTTGCTTTGATCTGCGGTTCCGGGCAGTCAAACACTTTTATAAATTAAGCAGGTCATGACTTTTATCCCTCCAAAGTTCAGGGTACAAAAAGAGGGGCTTCAGATGTTGACAGCACTAGCTCTTTTTTGGTGGATCTGCAGCAGCTCATACTGTACCACACTGCAGCAGAATTTACTCTGCTGATATTCTTGTATAGATGAAAATAGTGTTCCCTGGTGGTCCTAACCGCAGGTTAAGAATTGCAGGTTTTCATTCAAACCAAGCAGTACAAAATCTGGAAAACCCGACTCCTCATCTCATCAAGTCTTCAGGTTAAGACTGGGCCTACTCGATGAAATGTGTGTAGTCTGATGTGTTGCATCTTGGTTGGAATGAAAACCTGCAACCATTCAGGCCCTTTCTGGAACCCGTTTGACACCCCTGGTATAGAACATTTTGTGAGGACCAGTGCTCCTCTTGGGATTGCCAGTGTGCACAATGTTAGACATGATTGCAGTCCCATTGATCTTTAACGTTTAAGCCTTTGGCAATTTAAATAAAATCTGTTAAATACACTGCATAGCCCGCTCAAAGTTTGGCTGGATTTCTTTCCTAGTTTGAGGAAACCTCCTGTTAAATGTATTTTTATGAAGGTTCATGACTGTGGGTTACAACCACTTTGTTCTTACAGTATAGTTACAGTACACTGGTCTGCAAAATGCAGTTTGAAATGACTCTTCAGCACAAACATTAGCAGATGTTAAGCTGTTTGGCTCATAGAAGCATTTTGTCTTCCTCTCTCTCTCCAGATCATAAAGGACCAGAAGCTGTTGATTATCGTTGGCGGGATGCTGCTAATCGACTTGTGCATTCTCATCTGCTGGCAGATTGTGGATCCGCTCAAAAGGACGGTTGAAGAATACAGCCTGGAGGTTAGTGTGCATTGGATCTTTGTTCCATCTTGTCCAAATTTGGGCTCCATTATGGTACAGATTTTTGTTGTTTGTTTTGTTTTACTGTTGGTCTTTTTTGTTTGTTTGTTTGCCTGATTTTTTTTTTCTCTTTATTCAGAAAAACAAAATGTCTGCCTCAGGCAATATCACAAGCATGTTTATTATGCTAGTTATTTTTGGGTCAGGATGTAAACCATTCCTGCCTCCTGTGCTCATCCCATGGCCGGACATTTGCCAGATTGGATGGGAGACGTTGGCAAGGTCCACTGGAAAAGAGACACTTGGCATCATGTTCTCTTGGCTGAAGAGGTTGCATAGTGTTGAGTCGATATTAACACTGCTATACTGTGACTGGTAAAGAGTAGGCTGAGATTTTCTGACATTGATACAGGATTAGGACTAGCTGTGTGCCCAGCAGGCTCAAATGAGCACACTGTAGGGCTGGCATTGGAGGTTTGGGGTGTGTGTGTGTGTGTGTGTGTGTGTTTTTAGTTCCATAGATGACTTATCAGCCCAAAACTTCATTGAGATAATCCAGATTATCATTTTACAGGTATTACTTAGACTTTAGTGAAAATGACTTCTGTCATATTTCTGTGGGATAAATTATGCAGAATAAGACTATTGTTTGATTCTATTACTGCTCTGCTTCTGTACTATTATCATAGTATTGTTCTGGCTTTTTGGACAGCTTAACATTAATGTGCTTGGCAGTCTGCAGTGGATGGGTGGGGGGTGCTGCTACTTTAGTAAAAGGTACACCATCTTAACACAAGGTGTTTCTAAGCTTTTGCAATTTATTAAGTTACACAAAATGTACTTTTTGGGAGAGGAAGAGAGTATGGCCAATATCTGTTGCTTTGAAGGTTCTTTTTTTTTTTTTTTTTTTTTTTTTTTTTATTCAGCTACATCTTTTTTTTAATCTCTGTGGTTGTTTATGTTTTCTACAAAGTCCTCCCATATTCCAGAAACATCCATGTTTAATTAAACTATGTTTCTAAATATACTATAACTTAACTTTGATCCTTTCCTTTTAACTCTGATCCAAGTTGTGTACAGTCACTTAAATGGTTTCACACTCCTAAGAGATAATCTGGCAAACAACTTTTTTGTAAAAAGAAATCCAACAGGTGAATAAATAGAAAACTGAATAAACTTAATAGTAGAAGTGTTTACAAACTTATTTGATCCAAGTTTATTTCGCCAACACTCATGCAGCTATTGGATGGATGGATGGATGGATGGATGGATGGATGGATGGATGGATGGATGGATGGATGGATGGATGGATGGATGGATGGATGGATGGATGGATGGATGGATGCATGGATGGATGGTGGATGGATGGATGGATGGATGGATGGATGGATGGATGGATGGATGCATGGATTTTTTTTCCCTTGATGTCCAGACAAAAACCTCAGCAGCAAAGCAGATACTATGTTTACTTTACACTTCCTGCTAATAGCTCACAAGCAGGAAACATTATTCCACTTCAGTTCAGATTAAATTAACCATCTTTAAAGCCCACCAACCGTTTATACTACTGAGAGGAGATTTTCCTCAGTGAGTCATCCTTTAAGTCTCTCAGACATTAGGATGTAGTTCATGAGATGGTTAACTGCCTCCCAAGAGCCATGGACCTCAGGAACTAATGCAATGGTGGAGCCTCATTGACCCTTATGCTAAACAGAGGTAATCACAGGGTCAGCGGGAAAGGCAGGAGTCTCATCAGACTTCCTTTGATCATTCTAGATAGATTTTTTGTGTTGTTTCCTTGCCTGTTGCTAAGATGCTGTGGGGAATAGAAAGTGGTCTGATGTCTCTCATCTTATTTTGACATTTTTCTATCATCAGCTTAATGAAAAACCTGTGAAATGATGGATAGTCCTCATCAGGGGCGCCGTAATGGGGGGAAAAGTTAGGAAGATTCCAAGGGCCCATGACTGTGGGGGGCCCCAAAAGATGTGGAAATTATTAAACCTTCATTTCAAATAATATGTGTATATACATTTCAAATAGAACAAGAAAATGCAGTAGTAGAATAAATTACCTTCATGTTCTCACTGGTTTTTCAGCAGTAAACGGCAAAACAAAGCATGAATATATTGACCAATCCACCCCCGTGAAAGTGCAAGAAATGGTTTGGTCCACAGGAACTGCGTCAGCGCATCCGCTCCCTGCTTGTCAGTACCGCGGTTTGCTGGTATCGGGCCTTTATTGCTGCATGCGCTTCATTTGACAGAGTGACAGCGAATGAAACGACTGACCAGGAAAATGTGTAAATAAGCAGCAGTATGAAAAAAGTCCATCCGCAGACGAAGAATGCAGCGCCCCAAGAAATGACAGTACGATTTTCAAATGAGAACAGAAAGAAAGAGAAGAGACGAACGAAGCGTGAGCCAGTTTTAAAGAAAGGTTTGTTGCCTGAGTTGTTCAAATGAACCTGTTAAGTGAAATAAGCAGCTATCTGCAGACTATTACAACTTAGTTAATCCTCCTTAAGGTGGAAGTGGGATCACATGATTGATGATGCCGGGTAGTGCATCTTAAACGGAAAGTGATTTTCCCTCTTTTTTTCTTTCTAAGAAAAATCAAACCAGGACTCTCCAGCATTTGTAATGAGCCTGTTGTGTGTCTGTAACTAAAACAGAAGCCAAGCAAATAAGCCAGAAAACTCACATAGCTGAGAATTTACATTTACATAACCAGACCAGGCAAAACATAGGTCTCACAACATCACTTAAGTGCTATTAAATGTTTAGCAAGATACTATTAAATAACTGTCCTTGTCCCTCCGTAATCATATGTAAACAGATGATCCGCCAGCAGCAGCCCCATCTCTTCACCCCCCCACCCCCTTTCCATTCCCAGTGAAGAAGGTAAGCAACATTGGGACAAGTTAGCATCATTACAGAGTCTGCTGTGTGAATTTGTCTTATTTTACCATTCCAAAAATAAGAATGAAGCATTTTTAAAATAAAAATTTAAACACTTAAAAAACAAAAAAACAATAAAACAAAAACATAATGATCTCTATAAAATAAAAATGTCCTGTAGTTGTAGTTCTTTGTACAGAATACTGGACAGTTAAATGTAAACACTGAGTAGCCACCTGCAGCCTGTATTAAAATCGAAGTCACGATTTAAATAGTTCAGTTAGATTTCTACATTCAGATTGAATTACAGCCATCAAATGACATCTATAAATCTTGATTATTCTCAAGACGGTTAATTTATTTGAGCAGCTTGAACTGCACAATAAATACCTGTACCTGTTTGCAATCTAGCTGTGAGGTTACAATGAGCTGCTGATAATTAATGTAATTAGATAATATAATTTGTTGGTGCATTATATAAATGTAAAAACTGTTACATTCTTGGCTCACATTTCTCAGGGCCCTCTCAGGTTTGGCCAGAAAGAAGTATAGAAATGGAGGAACAACAAAAAAATTAGGGCTGTCAAAAAATTAATCCTATTGTCAAACAAGAGATTTTTTTTATTTTATTAATTAGTGGTGCTATATGTAGAAAACGCAGAATTCCTGCTGAGACATCTTTAATCCTAAATGTGTTCTAGAAGTGATCAACGCTATTAATCAGGATAAATTTTTTGACAGCCCCACAAAAAATACATTGAAACTGTAAATAATACTCTTTTTATAACATTTTTAAGTCTTGCATCAATTTTTTGAGGGAGGAGGGCCCAACATGAATGTCTTTCATGGGGCCCAAAATTCCTGGCGGCGCCCCCTGGTCCTCATCTACTGAGGGAGTATTTTTTTTTTCACTCTCTGATGAAAGCATTCCTGTGGGAGATCTCTAAGAAAGAGATATATATTGCCAGACTTATTTACACTCTGTACAACACTTTTGGTGTACTTTGAAGGTATGCCACAGTCATACAACTCTAGACAAAGCTGTATTTCCTTTGTGCTTATCGGCACTTATATATTTAAGCCTGCCTAAAGGGTGAAGCAAAGCCTTACTTAACATATTCATTTGTGAATGTTGTCAGTGTGCGCATTTGGGTCCTTGTGGAGTATTCTCTGACTCTAAGCCCCCGGCCAAGGGAGTGTTGTGAATCTATAAACTACTGAGTGTAGGAGTCTGCATTTCCCCTGAGATTGTGGATCTGCATGCCTGAGCTGAGGCATAGGCTCCACATGCCTGCCCAGTCTGCCAGATTTCCAGCACCAGCAGCAATGGACTCCAGGGGCTAAGCTAGGGGAGAGATAACTCGGAGCTCCCATGTACCCAGGGCCAGCAGGCCTGTCAGGTGGGACCACAAACTAGAAGGTAACCCAAATACCTGCAGAGGGTTTAAAGAAAACAAGGAGGTCAAGAAAAAAAAGATAAAATAGTATCAATCAAATGTGGCTTTGTATATGGAGGTGAATTTTATAGAGATACAAATAACTATGCAACCATTGTCCAAGAGGGAGAATTTTAACCATGCTCAGATCTGCACAAGTGCTGACCTAAAGTAGCACTAGCACTGCATTCATTTCAATGCTGTGTTGGCACAATGGCTGTGATGCACAAGGAATCAGAAACAGAGAGAATGCAGGTTTGTCTGACAAGACAACGCATTAATCATGCTCATGTAATTCATACAGTGGCAGCTGCTGGTTGAACAGAGTATGAAGCATAAAATTGTGAGCCTGAGAAAGCGAGGGGGTCCGGGGGGAAAGCATTCTGAAAAATAAGCATTTAAATTGTGACTGCTGTTGAATTTTGGGGAAACAAATTGCAGTGGAGCAATGTAATTAGTTTTAGTCAAGTGGTGCATTTAGGTACAAAGTTAAGGAACAAAGTTGTTTTCCTGTAATTTTACTTTTGAGGATAAAGTCATTTACGGCTTTATTTTATGGTTAATTTCTATATGAAGGATCTGACTAACAAACTGCACATAGATTGATTTTTTTAAATGTTTTACTAGAGATTAAAGTCTTAACTATATGCTTTATTTTACATATGCCCTGTTGAGTTTGTTTTTTGTTTTGTTTTTGGTCTTGTTTTTTTTTAACTGATAAGGTAAAGTTCTATCAAGGGTCTGCCTATGTACAGTATGTATATCTGACTCCTGTTGCACCATTGCTTGTCACCCCTGTGGGTTATGGGCGGGTGGGCAGGTAAGGAGGTGTGCACTTTATTGTTTGTTGTCATGATTGCAATCCCACACTAAACTGTAAGTGTCACAGTGATTAGGGGAGGAAAAATTAAAAACAGTAACCCTGTAGTTGTTTGCCCTTTTCATTTTTGTTTGTGTAAATAATTCCAATAATTAAAAAAAAGACCTTTAAAAAGAAGATAAGGAACTATCTATGCTAACTGTGCATGACATTTCACTGTGTCATTGTTTTGTTTTCCAGTTTTCCAATAAAACTTTGTTTATTTAGGCCAATATTCCCCAGGAAATTCCACTCTTGTCCCTTTTCTCTTTTTTGGGGGGGGGGGGTGTTCCCTCCTTTCCGTCTTTATCAAAATCTTTCTTCCTCCACCCTCACTTTTTTTTGCACAATGGAGAATTGAGAATAGACCATGCAGCACCCAAGGGTTTGCAGTATGATAATGCAGTGGTGCAACAGTGGGCTAGTCCAGCACATTTGTTTTTTTAAACCATCTTACAAAAGGATTTCTTCATAGACTCAAAATCAGCAAGAGTCCAGACAAAGCAGGGGTGTGGTTCTGTATATGGGCACCTTTATATATTTTAAGTGGCAAATGCTTGTTGTCAAGATTTGGGGTAAAATGACCTCATTTGTGTCACACTCCCAGGATTTACCCAATGGAAACACGGACAAAGTCCTTCAAGAGTAATCCCTCTGCTCTAAAACCAGCAGGCTAAGCTTAATGAGTTACCATCAGCAAAACTAGGCCATTCCCCGTTGCATCTTTTATTAGCATTAACAAGACGATGAACTGAAGAGGCTGACAATAGATCCTTGTGGAATGCTTCATAAAACATGACTGATTTAATACCCTCACAAATAAAAGTAAAAGAGGGCCAGAGATCATGTGGAGAGTGAAGTGTTTGAGAGGAGAGTGACCCCGAAGTCTTATTTTATGGCTGCACTTCAAACCTGTAGCTTTAATTACAGTTTATGATCACGTCCTCTCACCAGACATGACTTGTGACCTTCACATTGCCCCAACCTTTTAAAGAAGCCTGGCCTCTGATCTGTCTTTACTGTGTGTTGTGCATGAAACTCAACCCAACAGGCTGAATTCAATAATAATATTTAAAAAAAAAATCTTAATGCAATATACAGAAAATTGGCTTAGATGATAATTGCTGCACTTCTTCTGAATCATTACAACACAGGGAAAACTACATGTCAGTGTCTTTCCCAGAGAGCTCCCTAAAAACAGGGTTTATTCAGGCTGCTCCAGGAACATCCCAGGAATGCTAATGGAAAGATCGGGCTGCAGTGAGCAATTAAATCCATTTTGTGGCTCTTAAATAATTGAGCATTTGTTAATGGGCTGCTGGCAGCTGACACATTAAGCCTTGCAGTCCAGACACATGTTCTATTGTCAATGTATACACATGTGTTGAAGCATGTGAGTTAAATAGTTTTTTTCTGGGCGATTTAATGCCCATTACCTTGTATTTTGCTGATCCTGTATAAAGATGTATGTGGAAAGTCCCTGTTCATGCAATGGCATGTTTTTGACATGTGCCTGCGTGTTTGCGTATGTATTGATGATCACGCTTGTGGTCCTTGGCATTGACTCTTGCATAATGAAGGACAAACTGTCAAGACAGGATGATTAGCATTCTGCCGCAGACTCCCACTACTGTAGTCTCTCCTCATGTCTTCCTCCCCTCCCTCCCTCTGTAGGTTTTTTTTTTTTTCCCCCAGCTTGGAAGCTGCTGCAAGCATCGGCGGGCAAGCGAACTGCAACAGAATATTGCAGTGTGGCATTACCATGGCAACGGCCATGGTTCCTGACATCCGTAACGCAGTGAGCAGCGCTGTTGATTCATGAGACAAAAATAACGGGTTGAGGCACTCACTTTCAGCATGGTGATACATGCTGGGAAGATTTTAAGCATCCACATAGAATTTCACGCACCGAGCTGATAGATCACCAGTGACTTTCCGGAGCAGAGAGGGTCTTTACGCACATACATGCTTAAGGTATGCATACTTATTTTCATTCAAACTCAGCTTCACTGCCTCTGCTGCCCCCACCTGTATGCAGTTAGAGTAAGAGAAAGACAGAAAGGGAAGGGGAGCTTTTTATTCCAGTACTTAGACAATGCACTTACCTGTTACTAATACCATATTACTAGACTGGCATGCCAAAATATGACTCACTGCTCGCGTTTAAAGTGGAAATATTCATCTTTCCGACGATGAGATGATGGTAAATGGCTTTCTCACTATCAGCAGTGGAGATTGAGGCAGGTTCCTCCCAGTCAGACTGGGCAATGAGTGATAATATGCCACTAATCTCACTAGGGTTTAAAGGGTACTGCTGGGTTCTTGGTTATTTGGCTTTACCATGCTTTTCTTCTCTCTCTTTTTCTTTTCTAACTCATACCATTTAACACAATCAGAGAGATTTTCTTCTACAGCAGTTTGTCTCACTGAGAGGCTAAAAAAAAACATATGCTCTTAAAATATTTACATACATATAAAAGCAGAGCAGACGGCTTATGGGTAACAGACGAAACAACCAGTTTTGCACCTGTTATAATTTCTATTAATGATTATATCTGACCAATTTGACAGCCAACACCTGTTATCAGAACGGCTCCACATTTAAGTGTCACTATCTACAGTGTTCATGGCATTTCATGCAGACTCTATATAGTGCAACTGCTCGTTACTTCTATGAAAATTTTCACTCTAAACATCTCCATTAGTCAGCTACATTGCATAGATGTGCATGTAGGACTGTAAGGTGGCATGTCACGTGATTTCAAGCTTAGTATTTACACAAATAATTCGCTGTTTATAAGTTTATAAGTGGCTGTGACTACTGTTTCAATCTTTACTCATTCATATTGCAGTCATTCACCTGAGTCACAGACTTCTAAGGCCCTTTCTCCTACTCTCACAGGTATGAGCTTTTCTCACCGTTGATTGCTTTTCGTTTATTTAATGTTCAGCTGTTTGCTTATTTGGGAACTGACTGGGTCCCCTGCACTCCACCTTTGCATCTACCCATTTCACTTTGTCGCTCTGTAAGAATTTTTCCATCAGAATCGTGTTATTTGCAGACCTAGCTCTATTACACCCCCCCCCCCCCCCCCCCCCCCACACACACACACACACACACACACACACACTTCATTCTCTCTGTCTCTTGCTTTTCTTCATTTGACCCACTCCTATCCCTTGGGTATGTGCTGAAAAAGCAGAGAGGCAAGCCTGTGACAAAAGGCCAGAGACCGGCCATGTGGCCTGAAAGAGTCCGCTTCCTCTTTGTATGCCCCCCCCCTTCTCTCCTCCGCTCCATCCTGTTTCATGCTTGTGTGCTTGTTTTTTTCACATTATTCACCATTCTAAGTTCTTGGATTTCACCTCTATAAAGGGAAGTATCAACAACTGGACCCATTTCCAACCCAGTTTTGGTGTTTATAGGACGTAAGAGGCATTTGCTTGTGATCAGAACCGGACAATCAGGGATAGGAATCAAGAACTGGTTCTCGATTCCCATCCCTGATTGTCACAAAATTTCACAAACTGTAATTTCAAAATTTAAAAAATGCTTTTTCATAGTAAAGCATAACTTTTTCATTGTTAAAGTTTTACTTAACTAAAATATGTACTCTCACAAACATTTCATTATAAAGAAAATACCTCAGTTGTCTTGTATTTTTTCACTGGCTGTAATTTTACAATTAGTGTTTTTATTCAAAAAGTAGTCAGTTGTAGTGTACTGACTTCAGACTTCGTCTCAGTATGACGACAATCACAGGATACATTATCAAGTCTGCCTGTGAAGTCTACTGATATACAATCCCTACAACTCTGCCCTGAGCTCTACTGATAACACATGTCTACATTGTCACTTTTGTTGACATCAGTGGAGTGATGATCACTCCATTTTGTGTATTATTCATTTGATAGTAGGTGGTTGTACTGGACTGTGTTGCATTTGAAAAATATTTTGACTCCTTCATGTGTATTAAAGGAATTGTTGTCAAAAATCTGCATTTGTCCCTGAACTGCATGCATATATTAAATTTACAGATACAGTACATTTAATTATACATTTTTATATACGATAGATTATATATTTGATATATTATCTATATATTAAAAATTATATTTTTAAGTAGCCGTTGGTTGAAAAAAAGATGAGAGAGATGGATGGATGGATGGATGGATGGATGGATGGATGGATGGATGGATGGATGGATGGATGGATGGATGGATGGATGGATGGATAAGTACTGTAGATAGAAGGGGAAATGTGGGTGTCCAGCAGCTCACAGCGCAACATACATCCATCAAAGATACACAAAACAATAAAACTGCTAAAAATGACTATCTATAGTAACAGAGTAACGTGCACAGCTTAGCAGTATCCATTATACAGTCTTAAGGCGGTCGGAATAAACAACCTTTTTGAACCTCTGGAACGCACAGAGAGGAATATCTACTGTTGGTACTGTATGAAGAAGCAGGCAGCCTTTAGGAAAACCAAAGAAATTTGTGGATGTATTAAACAAGAATACAAAGTTATATTGGATTAATGATGTGAGATAACTTTAAAAATTCAGCAAACTGATTTTAAAGTCATACCAAAACTAACTGAAGCCAGAGAAAAATACATTCAGAAGTGCAGATGTCTTTGGTGTGCTTTTTCAAGAGTGTCATAACTTGTAATTTGACTATGAAATGCAAAATCCCCCTATATCATTCTTTAGACTGCATAAACCCACATATACACACATAGCCAGTACCTGTAGTGTTGATGCTCCACTTCCTCCTGCTTGCTCACACAGTCAACAGTTGATTGAGTGAATGCCTTCTGAAGGACACCGAGCTCTTGTTTCACTATCAGCATGCACTGGAAAAGTGAGTGGAAAGAAGAGTCTACATTACATTTAGTTAAATTGACATATAATCTGAAAAATGCTATTCTATTGTAAATAAAAGTTGGTGTTTCTCTGGAAATATGCATAGAAATTAAATTCAGCCTGGGCTCTCACATTTGGTCTCAGATAATACAAAGATTTATTCAGGAGTAATCATATTCACAGCGAAAGAGACAATGATTGGATATGACAAAAACTGAGACTCATGAAGTATTTATTCAGTAAAATAAAGAACAGTGTCATCTGCTGCATTATCCATGCAGCACCATCAGTGCTGAGATGATGCTAAGATGGGCTTTGAGGCTTTCTTTGTTAGCATTAAGTAAAGCACTGGCTGAGATCAATGCCTTCTCAAAGTAAACTGGGTCATTAAGGGATAACCACCACCCACCTAGGCCTCATTTTATCGACCACTTCTGAAGGGAAGAAGGATTGGAGGAAGAGAACAAAAGTGATAGGTACATAGACCTCACACATTCTTGGAGATTGGTATGGCTGTGGAAGTACCTACTGTAAGTGCTTGCCTATACCCAAAGGCAGGGGTGCTCAAGTCCAGTCCTCAAGAGCTACTATCCAGCATCCTTTCTCCAACACATAAATTAAATGAACGGCTTGTTACCAGGCATCTGTAGAGCTGAATGACATGCACATGAGGTTATTCAGGTGTGTCAGAGGAGAGATGCAACTAAAAGTTGCTCTCAAGGACTGGACCTGGGCGCCCCTGCCTGAAGAGATGCATTTAAATCAAAGTATTGTGACTTATTCTGAATTGTTTTTTACATAAAGTGCTAATTCTATTGTGACTATGAAAAATAATGCTCTGCTATTCTATCAGCATTTTCCCCAACTGATGTTCACTATCATCTGTGATTGACATCTTGCTGAAATGAAGCCACATAACCACCTTACCATTGCATTCATATATCAGAGGCACGTATCAGAGTCCTTACCTGTCACATTCTCTCTGTGCCAGGTTCTGCATTTGTGTGGGATCCAAACAGCGTGGTGCCTCTGACTCTGGATGCTATTTTGTATCCTAAATGTGTCACAGGTCTTATCTTGGGTATACTCAAATCTGTTTATAGTTTTGCCAACAGCTGTGAGGTGTCTCTGTTTTCTTCAACTTGGACAGGACAAACATCTTAACCTACGGAAAAAGTGCTGCAGTATGAACTCATAAAAATGACGATGAATTTGAAGGGTGCAATTTCTTACTTAAAAGATGCTTAAACACAGAACCAACATTTTTTCCTTAAATATTGATTGTTAACTCAATAAAGGAAGAGCATTTTTACAATAAGTGACATCTATTAGTCAACTTAGGGATGGCAGCCATCCCAAATTCTCCACACAGACTATCTAGCAACATACAAGATATTTTGCAGTCTCTCCGAAGACACTTTTGCCTCATCACTGGCTTATATCAATGAAAACCCACAACATTAACTCCTTTTTTCTGCCTTTACCTTAAGTATCTATTTACTTCATTTTATCATGTTTCACTTTCTTTGGCAGAGTTGATTTAAATGCTATGGCCTGTTCTTGCACTATATAATAAGTTTGATCTTCCATTATTTAAACATGTCCTTTTAACAACCACTAATCCTTCCACTTAATTCTGCAGTGTCCTTTGAGTGGTACTCTTCAACATGCATTTTATCACAGTAATATTCTTCTTTCCCCATGTACAAGAACCTACTTTATAAATGGCTCATTCTACAGTAAGGAAAACAAAATAGAAACAGTTTAACAGTGGCCGTTCTGTGTGGAGTTTGTATGTTCTCCACCTGTATGCAAGTGTTCACTCCAGCTTCCTCCCACCATCTAAAGACATGTACGTTATGCAAACAGCTCCCTTGTAAAAGAGAATGTGTGTCTCAATTTGACTTATGTGTAAATAAAGGCTAAATTAAAAGAAAAATCAACATACATTTTGTGGTGAGCACAGGAGGGTGGTATTCTCAGGTTGGACTTGTGGTGTTGGGTCAGGGTTGGGTTTGTCTCATACACTGTGGATATCATGGTATTCACCTCTAGTGGATACTTGAGCCTAATGGCCTTGGCTTTGTTGTTATTAATGCTGTAAGTGTTACATCACTCAGGCTGATGGCAGTGGATGTAGAAAACTCTTTTTTTAATTGTCACCGACAAAGATCAGACTGCAACTTTTTAGTACGTCTGCACCAGGCGCATGCCTCCGTTCTACACACACAGGACTCTTCCTCTGTGTATCTACACTTGGCAGCACTAAGCCACAAAACTGCTTGCTCTGCCCCCTATGGGTGAAAATGTTAAGTGACCAAATATACTTAACATAAACAAATATGCATGGAGATTGTTGATCATATGCACCAACAAAAAATATTCTTATAGGTGCAACTGTACATAAGCATCGTGAGTGTCTTATTGGTATACTCATTAAAATAAACATGCCAAACAATTTGCAACATATGTTGTCTCAAATCAGTTTTGTACATTTCAAATAGCTACTCTGAACTCAGTGGTATTTTCAATGGTAGACCAAATATTTTTCAGGATAAACATCTGTAAATGTGTCCACTCTTTAAATTATTCAATTTTCCATGATTATAATTAAAAGTTATAGGACATGAATTGAGCTTTAGGCACTAAATTGCAATTCAGTGAATTTTTTTTTTTCCATATTTTTTTGTTAGTAGTGAATCACAGCATGAGTTGATGCTGTAAAACTGTTCTAAAATTTAGAGCCATTTTCAAATATGTTAATTTTTGCCTTTTGTCAAAGCCTTTCTTCTGTTAGTTTTGAGAGGGGAAGGCAAACCTGGGTTTCCAGCCAAAACAACAGTTTACATGGGATTTTATGAGTTATGTGGAGATTATTTGCTCAGTTAGTGTTTTCATGCTTTGGCAATGGACTGGCACTTGTCTTGCGGGGGACAAGAGGGTACAATATGTGTAAGCTGACAGCGTTATCAGTGAATCATGCAGGAAAGCACTTTAAGGGCTGCTTCAGAGATGCTGTATTTGTTGACACTCTAGCTGGTAAATTGGACATGTGGTTGTGCATGACTGAACCTGTTCAAGTGAATCTGTCGAAAATAGAATTGGATGGCAGCATCCGCCACCTTTTACCTTCTCTCCACCTCTACAGTCTGTACTGTGTGATTTTTCTTGTTCTGCCTCTTCTCACCTCCCTATAAAACTGTCTCTCTTTCTCTCAAACAAAATAAGCACAAGCACAGTAAATTATCCTGACCTCCACCATCACATACGCTTCTCCTTTGCTGTTCTCTCACTTTTTTGCCCAGACCTCTTTTCCCCCTGCTCCTCTTATCCTGTTCCCCCCAGACTCCAGTTGCTAGGCAACTATAGGCAGCTTGAGGGATATGCAATTGACCAATTAGGAGTCTTTCAAAATGAAAAGTGGTGTCAAGAGTTTGCACAGTTGAATCAGAGGTGGTAGCTGTATTGTACTTTAAAAAATACATGAAGTTAGGATGGAGACAGGATGAAACTCAGCCATTTAGAGTTTTAAGAACAAAAAGCAAGATTTTAACTGGATTCTGTAAGTAACAGGAAACTAATGTAAAGATGCCGACACTGGGATTACGTGCTACCTCCATTTCACGCAGCTGTATTTTGAACCAGTTGGAGACAATGGACAGGACTGGTCCAAATCAAAGCAAAGGGAGTTACAGTCGTCCAATCTGCAAGTGCTGAAGAGACAAATCACATTTTTAAAGACACTAGCTGAATAGTATTGCTTTACCTTCGCTAGCTGTCTCAGATGGATAAAAGCTAGATTGGACGACTGCACTCACCTGCCTGCAAAGTTTAACCATTAAGTTACACATTTGCATTACAATAAGTAAACAATAGACCTGGAGCATTGTTGGTTTCTGAACTAACAAGGTTGCCAAAGAAAACTTTCTTTTTTGTCTTCATTTAATTTGAAAAAAATGTAAAGACATCCACTGTTTAACTTCATCAAGACAACGTGGCAACAGATGAAAAATGTCTGCCCCAACTTTTAAAGGCAAATAAATCTGTAAGTCATCTGCAAAGCAGTGAAATGAAATATTGTAGATTACTTTTTTCCAAGTAAATAGGGCTGGACCTAATATTTAGCCCCGAGGCACACCACAAACAAGAAGGGCTAAATTTAAACTGTAGGAGCCCGAGTTTGCATAAAAAGTCCATCTGGACAAGAAGGACTGGAACCACTAAAGAACAGATATTTTAAGGACAACATTACAGTCGTGATAGGAGGATGTCATGGTCGATTGTATCAAAGGCTGCTGTCAGGTCAAACAAGAAGAGGAGGGCAGGGCTGGCAGAAACCAGAGATAAAAGAAGATCATTAAAGACTTAAAAGTCCTGTCTCAGTGATGTGGAGTGATTTAAAACCAGACTGAAACTTGTCAGAGATCTCATTAAGGTCAAGGTGGGCCTGTCACTGTAAATAAACCGCTTTCTGTATGACTTTTGAAAGAAAGGGGAGCTTTGTAATTGGCCTACAATTAGCCAGAACAGTTGTGTCAAGGCTGTCTTTTTGTTTATTTAAGTGACTGAACTGGGGCCTGTTTAAAACATGATGGGACACAACCTGTAACAAGGGAAGTATTAATTAATCTTTTAATAAAAGGCCCAACAGCACCAGAAACATCTTTTAGGAAACTTGTCCGATGGTTATGTGAGGGGCAGTGAAATGGTCTTAAGTGATAAACTACCTCAGATAATTTCTTCAGGAAAACAGGCTCAAACTACTCCAAGGTAGCTGAGCACACAGCAGAAACACTGGGGTCTGAGGCAGTAGGGCAGTGATGTCCAAAGTCGGTCCTCAAGAGCCGCTGTCCTGACGGTTTTCCATGCCTCCTTGCACCAGCACAGTTGACTCAGATTAAATGAATCTAAACATAGGAATTTGAGTCAGGTGTGTCTTGGAGAAGGGAGACATGGAAAACCTGCAGGATTTGGGCTCTCGAGGACCAGAGCTGAACACCCCTGCAGTAGGGGATGAGACAAAGGACCTTATAGCTGAAAAAAAATGCCAGAAAGTCATCGCACATACTTGATAAAGGTGCAACTCTGATGTGGATTATGATGCACTTAAAAAAAGAAAAAAGGAGGTCTGTGGTTATTTGTGGACACTAGGTTCAACATTTATTGACTCTTTGAAATCTTGGCAGCCATTTGGTAAGCAGAGAGACACTTTCTTGATCTCTGTAAAGAAACATACACCCAGTCTTTTTCCCATCTCTATCAGTGTGTCTGCATTCATGTCTGAGGGTGCGCATATGCTTACTGGCTTTTCCACAGAGCAGGTCAAATATTTCTGTGATACACACATCCAACCCCTGAGACAGTGTGTCCTTTTAGTGAGTGAGGCCTGTGATCCACCGTATCAGGTTAAAAGAGTCTTAACAAGAGATTTAACAAGTTCTTGACCAAAGGTGTAGACAGCAAAAATGATCATTAAAATCTCCAAGAACCAAAAGACAGTCAAACTTAGGAACAATCCCAGTCATCAATCTGAAAGCTCTTGGATAAAGTCTTTGTCAAACTTAGGAGGGCAATATATGAGTGCACACAGCGCAGGAGTGTCGTGTAGCTCGTGTAACAACTGGAGTTCAAAGCTGGAGAATGAGTTATGCTGCAAGTTTAATGGCATCTGAAACAAGTGTTGAACAGTGTGGTTAAAGGATAAGTTTCTTTTTTTTCAACCTCAACCTTATTTCTAGGAGTATGTACGTGCATTTACTCACCGGTAAAGTTTCTGCATCAATTTGAATGCCCTCTCAGATTGGATGCGTTTTTCGCGGCGCGCACCGCAGGGTAGGGCGCAGAGTCGGCGAAAGAGCACAGCGGCAGCGAGCATGTCAAGCACGCATTGCTAAGCGACAGACCAGGAAGTGTTTTCTCCCCATCACGCTTCGTTGTGAGAGATGTACCTGTCATCGAAACCGCAGGGTCAATAGGCTACAAAGTCACCACATTGAAGCTACATCTCTGTCAGGAACAGAAAATCCAGCTGCTGCAACTTAAAAAACGTATTTAATACAAACATGTTGTTTGCCAGCAAACTAGCATTTCATAAAGATATTCAGTGGTGCAGACCTTATTGTCTGGAGCAAAAGCACAACTGAAGGAGCGAAGATTTGTGCTGATGGTGAAAGTAACAAGGTGTATTTTGAGGTGCAATTAGTCACAAGTGGTTCTTTCTTCTTTTTTTTTTATCTCAGTCTGTTCGACTTCTTTTCATGATTCAGAAATCTTTTTCTTCTTGATAAGAAAGTGTGTAGGTTATCAGGGACCATTGACCCAATCAGCTTAATTTATGCCAATGGTTTTTCTCTGAACAACATTGTGCGATAAAAGACTTATGTACTTGTTTTTATTCTTATCTTGCATCTAATTTTCATTATTTTTTCATTA
Source organism: Atherinomorus stipes (assembly GCA_023101725.1). NCBI lineage: Eukaryota > Metazoa > Chordata > Actinopteri > Atheriniformes > Atherinidae > Atherinomorus > Atherinomorus stipes. Next base: position 206,794 of record JALJCO010004382.1, read on the forward strand.
AGCTCTAACATTTATTGTAAGACCAAACCAAACAATGGTGTGAATATTTACAGAATTTTCCAGCCAATCAAACTGAGTCTCCCTGACAATCCTGGTGTGAATGCTGCCTAAATGTATTTTGGCCCTAAACCATGCAGTGCTTTGTAAACCAACAGCAGTATTTTGAAAGCCAGTTCTTTCACAGCAGCATCCGGTGGCAACCCTGTTTACGGAAGTTGGGGATGCTGCGCATGCGTGCTGCCTTTGCTACTGTCCGCGGTGCTTCACCTCTCTACTTCCGCAGCATATAGTTCCCTATTGAATGCCGCCTAGTCAGTCCTTTGATGTGAAATCCGCTTCTCGTTTGTTCTCGATCAGAATGTCCAGATCACAAAACGTAAATGGAAAAAAATTTGAGTTAATAAGTTCACTTTTGCCAAGTGATGCTCTTAGAAACCCTCCGATTACAGCAACTACGCTAAGCCAAGCTAAAGTCAGTACTGCGAGTTTCAGAGAATGATTGGGTCGGCTAAAAAACACTTTTGCCCACTTGTCCAACTCAGGGGACTGCGGGGGGAGGCTCAATTTCACCCAGAGGTGGCATATGCCTTTAAGGCCCATTTATGCTCCCCTACATACACAAATCGAGACGTCTGCTTCATGCGCCGCCCTGCGTGGCTGCCTTTATACTTCCATGCATCTTCTGCGTTCCCACTGCTCATAAACCAGTTTGTCCGCTAGGCGACAGCGCTGCCTGTCTCTGCGCCCTGGCGATGTGATGTCGTATATGTGTGTATTTTTGGACACACTCTCACAGCCTCTCCTCGAAGCTCCAGCCATGCCTACAGATGATCTCTGTTTGTTTGACATCTTCTTTCTCAGGTGCTTTTATTGGGCTAATGACCCCGGCTGTTTTTGTGATGTTATTTTTCCAGTTCCTGTTCTTCTTCTCTGGTTTGTTCCTGCATATCAGCTCCACAGCTCAACACTAGCTGGGTTTACATGGACCCAAATATACCGATTGCTTTCGGTTTAAAAACTCTTTCGGAATGAAAATGATCCATGTAAACACTTCTTTACGAATTAAAAGTGCTGAACCGAATGAATTTTCATTGGTTTCACAGGGGTAGAATATTCCTTTCCCCAAACCGAACGGGGTATCACGTAAACGCTGAATCGGAAAATTGTGAAGTAGCGCTCTCACCGTGCATGCTTCAACAAGACGTAAACGTGCAACGAGTGACGTTTCCTCACTTTGACAGATGGCTGTGAACAATGTAATTCCATGGACAGCAACAGAAAGTTTGTTTTTTACTCAAACGCTGTCTACGCCTTTTTCTCTTGGTTGCCTGCAGTAGGAGCGCATGAGTATCAGCTGCTGCTGGATTAAAGTCCTGCAGAAACCACAAACGTGACGATCAGTTTTTATACCTCCGTCTTTATTAAATAACGTGATGTAACATCATTCTGCGCATGTCAGACAGGATTATTCTGAATTAATATTGGCACATGTACACACCAGATTGGAATGAATTAGTTCCCATGTAAACAGCTTCCCTAAAATCAGAATGGTTTTATTCCGAAAGGGAAAAAAGTCTCCATGTAAACGTACCTATTGACCCTGCGGTTTCTGGTGATATTGCTCCATCTTCTGCGTCAAGTGACGGACCAACAAGCCCCTCAAAAACGCACTAAATTATGTTTGTAACCGACACAGACGACGGACGAAACTGTCCCTCCATCTGCGTATCCGTCTTCTGCGTCGAGCATAAATGGGCCTTTAGGCCACGTCTACACTAAGCGGTTAACGTTGTATCGGGACGTTTAACCCCCTGTCTTATCTGCATCCACACAATCGTTTATGAATCATTTAAGGCTTGACGCAACTAAATAATGACCGCCCATTTGTACTTACTGAACATACTGAGCATGTCTGACATCAGCATGTAAACAGGAAGTTCATTTCACTTTCTACTCAGACTGGCAGAGAATGGCTGTGCAGAGAAAGAGGGATTTTTTTGTTTGGACTGACGATAAAGTAGCATTGTTGCTAAGAGTAACAAATGACTGTCAAACTTCAATGGCTGGGCAAAATGTTGATTGGGAGTCATCGCAAAAAAATTATGGGGACATTTTGCATTTCGTTGTCAGTCTGTGGTGGGTTTTATTGCCGTCACTTCCTTTCATTGTTTGGCGAAGTTATCCATACTAGGACGTTTATCCGTCGGCTTGCAATTTGCACGACCCCCTTACCCAGCTAAAAAAATACACAAATGAGGGACTCTTTAACACTGGGTAAATGTGGACAAAAGGGCATATAATGCACGTTTAAGCACTTAAACGGCCTAGTGTAGATGTAGCCTGAGTGAGAACTCGAGTAGCAGCATTCTGGGCTAATTGCAACTGTATGATGGACTTTTTAGGGAGACCTGTAAGGACTAAAGATAAATGCATGGTCAAGTTTTTCTCAGTCCTGCTAAAACATCAACCCATTAAACCTTAATGTGCTTTTTAAGGCTGACAAAGCAATTTTCTTAAGTGTGACTGCTAAAATTTGGGTGTGAGTCCATGGCTACTCGTAGATTTCTGGCTTGGTTGTTGGTTTTGATGTCATTGTTTAAAGCTGAGCGCTGATTTTTTACCTTTCTTTCTTGGCTCCAAAAGGTATTATTTCAGTGTTCAGTATTTCAGAGATGGCAATGTGAATTTGTGCGTCATCCGCATGATTATGATAAAATTATTTGTTAATTCTACATATTTTGAGGAAGTGGAAGCATGTAGATTTTGAACAGCAGTGGTCCCAAGATAGAGCCTTGGGGAATTCCACAGGTTATTTGCTCAGATTTGTTACTTAAGCAGTCCCTGTCTTTTAAACAGGACTCAACCCATTGTTGCAGTGCATAAAGTCCTGCCTAAGTTTTTCAGTTGATATTGAAAGATGCTATGGTCGACAGTGTCGAATGTGCAAATGATAAATGTTTCAGTTTAAGATAATTAAAATTAATGAATGCAGTGTTGTCCGGTGTGTACTGTTACATGAACTACAACACGCTGTAAACTGTGAACCTCAGAGATTGGCTCATTAATAAATAAGCAGCTGTGTGTGGCAACTGTATTATTGTAAGATCTCCTGGAGATTTTTTTTTTTCACTGTCAATGAACCAATGCCGTTCAGCCTCCGCAGAGCTACATGTGCCTCAAGGACAATGACACACCACAGAGACGCACTGTAACGCACTATAAAAGGAATGGGTTAATTAGACAAGGGTTAACCACTGATTCCACAGTTTCTCTTCCCACACACGCACACACTAATATAAGCACACAAACAGACATGCACTAATGCCCCTAGAAGTCAGGTATAAAGTTGGGGACAATCAAGGTTGGCTAGTAATGACAGCAGATGACAGCATGTTGCTGCTGCTTGTACACTGTCAGAAGAAGGGGGTACACTCAGGCCCTGATTTACTAAGATCTCAAATAAAAATGCTAATTTATGTTGTATGTTCTCCTCCCAATATTTTGTGTGTTCTGGCAGAAACGCCCACATTGCATATTCATCAAAGACAGATGCATTAAATGGATTGCAGGTTCTATTTTGCATATTCAACAGGGCACAACAAGGATTGGGCCTGTTACTTAATCAGCTGCAACAGGTTTTTGCACGTGTGATCAAATACATGCAAACCTTTTATAAATCAGGGTCTAAGAGTACATGTCTTCTAATGAATGCTCAACTTCACACTAGGGCTCATAGCTGGACCTGGAGGTAACTATGTGTACCTTTTGAGAGCTTGAAAGGTGCATTAATGTTTGTGGCAAGGTACGCAACTGCGGGCCCAGGTGGGATTTGATCCCTAGACTCCCAGGTGAGAGTCATGCGTGCTAACCAGTCAGCCAAAGGGACACCCCTGTGGCCAGGTAGCCAGGTAGCCAGGGCACATGATCTATCGGAGGCATAGTGACAGGACCCCACACTGTCACAGAAACATGTATTTTTGTTTGTTTGTTTTGTAAAAGGTAGCTTTTCTCATAGATTCAAGGACAATACAATTCCCTTCGAACAAGATTTTGATAAATATATATGGATTTGTGCATTTTGTCTTTAATACTTGTCTCAAGTTATCCTAATTTGCTTTTGGTGTGGTTGCAGCTCAGGAGGAAGAGCAGTTTTATGTCATTCAGAAAGTTGATGGTTTGAGCCCAGGTTTCCCCAGACCACATGTTGAAGTGTTCTTGCATAAGATGGCAAACCCCACATTGTATCTAATGTCATCAGTAGCATGTATGGTATAGAAAAAAAAATCTTTTAGTTTTGACCTGTGGTGGGAACGGAATTTCATTTAATTAGGGTACCACCAGAGGTACAATACTGATCTTTATAGGGTGTAAACTACAGGTGCATGAAGTATGCCTGTTGAGGATACAAAAGCAGTACCTTTGAGGGCAGGTGACAAGTCTTTGTACCACTTAAGGTACAATTAGGCACTTTTTTCTGAGAGTGTACAAAGTGGCAGTGCTGCCTCAGCATTAAGAGCCTGGGAATACAAATAAGTTGAGTTAAATTGAGTTTTTTTTGTTGTTTTTTTTTTAAGCTCAACCTTGAGCCTTCAGCACATTGCAGACTTTACACTAACAGTATAGGTAGCGCAAAAAAGCAGGACAGGGCATGAGTGACAGCAGACTCAAGGACTCAAGAAAGACAGACAGAGAGAGGGCAGAAAGAGCAAAAGGAAGAAGCAAAGGAGAGAAACATGCAAGATTACACAAGAAGCTAAAAAGAGAAACGGCAAAGGGCAAAGAGCTACAAGGCAAGACCATGAACTAAAACTGGAGCATAACCCATCATTATAAGATAGATATTTAAGGGGAGATTAAGCTGATGATACTGTATTTGATGAGAGGCTGTGTGGGAGGGAGACGGGGAGAATAAGGAGTGTCATGGCTACTTATCAGACTGCCAAGGGTGACATTGATTGGTGTTTGCCATCGGCAGGGAGCAAGTGAGTCAAGGTCAGATAATTAACCCAGCACTGCAGCAGTGGCCTGGCGCTACACCTGTCCTGCTCCTGAATGATAGTTAGATGAGACAAACTGTTGTGCATGCATTTGTTTTGGCTCATATTTGGGTACAAAATGTCATCTTTGTTTTAATCTGGTGTTCTGTTCATGGAAAGAATGCAGGGCAAGTAACGGTTTCGTTCAATTTAATTTAAGATGCTGAGTTGTTGTGCCCTTGCATGTTGATTTGTGAAATCATTGAGAAAACCCTGACTCATGTAATCCAGTCCTATTCAGAGATACTTTTACTTTGCTGGTTTCCACTTTCACAAGGTTTATCATTGGATATAAGTAATAAATAATCTGCCCTGCTGCCATGTGTCTGTGATGTGATATTATGACACATGGGGTCTGGCCTCCCTGAGTGATGTTTTACTGCCTGTGTACATGTCAATTTCACCTCGCTCTCTCTCCACTTCTAACCTGTGATTTTGTTGCTTGTCATTTATAAGCTGAGTCTTCAAAGCGGCCAGATCTTTCTTTTTCTTCTCTTTTTTTATTGTTTTTTGAAGACATTATGAGTGAGGCATGATGAGAATGAATATGACCCATGTGACTTACTTTGATTTTACATTATCTTTTTACAGCCTGCACACTTGTCGCTCTCAGCTCGGCCGTTAGAGCCTGACACTAGAAGTGCGAGAACAAATTATACGTTTGGTTGTTGTTTGGTTTTGTTTTGTTTTAAAAAATCTTACACTGTTAAACTTTTTTTGGGGGTGGGGGGGGGGGGGGGGGGGGGGGGGGGGAGGATAAGTGTTTGCATGACCATACACTGTAGGAGTAAGCCATTTTGAAAAAGACTCCCTACTTTAATAAAACTACAGGGACAGAGAAAGGATGTCACGTATCAGATATGATACATTTGTCATTATGGCTCTAGGAATGATGAAAAATGCTCTGTGGTTGAAAATAAGAGTGTGTGTCGGTGATAGAGGAAAGACTAATCTCAGAAAAATGGTTCCAGTTAAAGTGGTAATCTGATATAAAGTAATTAAGTGGATAACAGCCTCATAGGTCACTGTTATTGTGGCCCTGTCATCATTATCCATTCTATTAACTCCCAGTCTTGGGTCCCTCAAAATTAGCGTTGCACCGATCATAACTTCCAACAGTTTCAATAACTCCAAATAGGAAGTACCCTCTCAAAAATGAGAGAATTTAACAGAAGTGTCGTCTGATTGGTTGAATTTCTGTAGACTTGTCAAAGCGGTGGGTAAAACACACAAATGGTCTGTAAATCTCCACAGCTCTGCATCAGGTGTGCACAGTCACACCTCCCCCAACAAACCAGACATTACAGGCACGTGAACAAGGATTCAAATCAGAGGGGCTGGTGTCAAGACTCCCTTACACACTACATTTTTGTGCATGACATTGCCTCTAATCCAAGTTATGCATTCAAGCCAGAGTTGGATCCAGAATGTAAAGGTTGGCAGCGCATTAAAGTGCCACATCAAAGATTACAGAAGGATGTTTCTATTTGGTAAATATACCTGCAGTTGTGCATTACACATTATGTCATCACCTGATATACTCTATATTCTTCTGCATATTCCAAATTGGTGTAGATATGGGAAGTATGGGAAATATCTTGATAGAAACAGAAAGAAAGTGGCAATGCTGCTTGAACATTTTCCCATTGTTACTCACGGCTAAGTTTCCACTATCTTTTCTTTGTACACAACAGGGAATACACATGGGACATCACTGGGCTTTGTTTTTTTTTTTTTTTTTTTTTTTTTTTTTTTTTTTTTTTTTTTTACTTGTCCTGTCCAGCATTGAAGCAAGCAGAATGGAAATCTGATTGCTTTATTCTGTTGAACAGTTTTGCTTTATCAAGCGGAGCTTTATGAACATAAGGCTCCACTTGATATCATGTTTATTCATTTTATTTCTTTATTTAAACATTTGTCTATTACACCATTCCATTTCATACTGCTGGGCCTGACAAGGGAGAAATGAAAGTGAATAGAGGTAATGATAGAAAGTGAAACAGAGAGAGAGGAGTAAGGAAGAGGAAGAGAGAGAGAAGAGAAAACATGAATCCACTTACACAGTTCACTGGTACATCTGTACCGCGATCCCTAAACAACCAAGGTCTCTGTTGGAAAACAAAACAAGCAATCCCCTACAGGAGTACCTGCAGGTGGCTTAAATATCCTCAGATCATACAAACACACGCAGAACTACGCAGAGAAGAGGTACAACCTAGTCAGCGCAATGGGAAGTAGAGAAGAGGTACAACCTAGTCATCGCAATGGGAAGTAAAGAAGAGGTACGACCTAGTCATCGCAATGGGAAGCAGTGTCACAGTGTCAACATGCATAATAAAGGGTGCTCCGTGGTGATACAGTCATGCAGATGCAGCCTCGTCTCTGCAAGGAGGAGGAAGCCCGCAAGGCTCGCGACCCAGGCCCCCAGCAGCCACCCAGAGGCCCAGATCCCAGCTACCCCCCCCCCAAAGAGCGGACATGCATCCCCCGAAGGGGCGGCAAAGCGGCCCCAGCCGGAGCCCCCGCAGTCTGGAGGCCCAGGCCCCCCAGCGGACCAAGACCAGCAGCTGCCGACCCCACCGGGCGCCGGGGCGTCCCCCGGAGCGGAGACAGCGCCGGGCCCAGGGCCCAAGCGCCCAGGAGCAGCCACCCCCCGGACCCGGGCGGCCCAACCGAAACCCAGGAGGACCGGACCCCCCAGACGACGCCCCCCCAGGGCAGGCCAGCCCCCACCCCCAAAGTCCCTGATACACCTGACACCAGGGCGCCACCACCTCTCCCACCCCCTACCCCCGCCACCACGCTCACACACACACTCCCCACACACCTACCCCAACACTGGGGCTGAAAGATATACCGTCACCGCCCCCACATCGAGACACAGGCACCCAAGACATCAATACCGCAAGAGCAACCACATACAAGATACAGATCCCCCCTGCGCCCGCCCCGCACAAAAAACCCCGGAAGCCACAAACAAAACCGCACCCCCCACCAAAGCGCCCGGCCCCCAACCAACCCGCAGCCACACCGCACCGCACCGACACCAAGATGCCCGGCACGAATACCGAGGTACGAACCTCCGCCCACACCGCCCAGCCCTACCCAACACCTCCGTGTACCCCCCCCACACACGCATACACCCACCCACTCCGCTCTCTGACCTTACCTACCCACACTCACTCCTCTCTCCACCCCCAACACTCTCCTCCCTCTACCGTCCACACCTACCCCCACCTCCTCATACCCTCTAACACACACATGCACTCCCCCCACATAACTGCACCAACCCCTCCCCTCCCCCCACACATACGCCCCCACCTCCCTATACCCCCAATACCCCATACAGTCCCCCCCCTTACATGTCCAGCCCCGCCCATCCCTCTGACCTATCACACTCCCGCCCTTCCTTCCTTCAGCCCCTCACGACCATCCCTACTAGACTCTCACGAGCATGCCACTCCTTCCTCCATCCCCCCTTTCCTTCAACCACTTACCCACATCTCCTCCCTCTTCCAGCCCAAGTTCCTCCCTCCCACATTTCCTCCTTCACACTCTCATTCATTATTCTCACATACCCACCTCTCTCTTGCCCCTGCCCTCGTGCCTCCTGAGTGGTAGCTCGGGCCGGGGAAGGAGCCGCGAGTTCCAAGCCCCCAACACGTTCCCCCCACCACCACCCCCCCCCATCCCCCCACCCCCGGACGCAGCAGGCCAGGCATCCCCCAGGCCAGCAGATCCCCCGCAATGCAGCCAGCCTTAACCACTGGCGCGTGAAGTAGCCACTGTCCCCCCTCCCCCCAGTAGCGCCCGGGAGACCGGGGTATGAAAGGACCCTGTCCCCCCCCACCCCCCACTCATGACTGTGTGTGTAAGATGTGTGTTGTTTGCAGTTAAAACTAAGGGGCAGTGCCAAGTCATGCCGGGAGTGGGGTCGCGTAGGGGGCATGTCCCCCCAACCGGCCCCTCCCTCCCTACCACACACTATATGGCCCGCCCCTCAGAAGTGGTTGTGAGCTGTTGTTATTTTATGTGTTTAGGTGTCTAAGTGTGGTTAAAACTGGGGAGCAGGCTGCCTCTAGACGTGGCAAGCAAAGGCACTTTGGTGCCCTCCCTCACCACGCCCGCTTGACACGCTCCCTCCCCAAAACCCTACGTGTGTGTGTGTGAGGTAGAGCAGGGGGGGGGGGGGTCTTGGGAAGGGAGACCAGGGGGGTATGAATTCCCCCCTGGAAGAAGAGCCGTTACCGGCATTAGGTACCCCTGCCTCCCGGGATCCCCCCAGGGCAGAAAGGGCAGGCATGGCCGCCCCCACGGCCCGGCGTCCGGCGTTCAGCACAGAGGGGCCAGCCTCAGCCCCTGGGGGCGCTCGACCACGCCAGGCCAGGGAGGGGGGAAAAGGGACGGGAAGCGGAAGGGGTCGGCGGAGGGGCCAGAGTCACCGGCCCAACATCCCCAGGCCTCGCAAACCCCCCAAGAGGCACGCAGAGCTGCTATTTTTTTTTTTTTTTTTTTTTTTTTTTTTTTCTTTTTCTTTTTCTCCCCCTTTCCCCCCCCCCCCCCCCCCCCCCCAACCTGACACACACAAACCCCACCAATGCACCACCACCCCCGCACCCAAACACCCATCATCCATGCACCCCCCACCCACCCACCCATCTCCACACCCCCCCACAGGCAGCCACACACACACAACCGCATTCACGCCCCCCTCCAGTCACACACCCACCTACACATACCAAGGACGGGGACCGCGGGGCCACCAGCCCCCCCACGCCACAAGTCCACCGCCCCCAGCCCCCGGACCACGCGAGACCAACCCGTACAAGACCACCAGCGCAGGCCACTGGGCTTTGTTACTACAACTGTTCACATCCACACCTGCAAGTTTCTCACAAGTAAACTATGTTGAAATAACAAGAAACATGTCTAAAAACACACTAGAAAAAAAACGTACTTTTTACTTTACAAGATTCACAAAGTTCTGAGTTAACCCTCTGTTAGTTATTGGGGTTTTCTCTGCCCGCGTTCCCGATGTGCACTGCTTCAGTACAGCTGGGAAGAGCAGCTCGCAACCTAGACACATCACAAAGTGTAATCCCCGAAACTCTGAACTAACAGGACATTAGTGCTCATTCGTTCATTCATTCTACTAAAAGCATTGATCAAAATGAAGGAGTTTTGCTGTAGATAATGCCTTACAGAGGCTGCCCCGTCTCTCCCATTATATATGCCAGAGGGCGACTCAACGTAATATCTTAGGAGTCAAAGTGATACAGAAATTTTACCTGTGAGTAAATGCATGTATAACCTCCTAGAAATAAGGTCCAAGTTGAAAAAAAAGAAAGTTATCCTTTGAATGAATACTTTCCGTTGCACATTAAATAAATAACACGAAGTACTGTTGGCTCCCTAAGCTGTGTTTACACTCAGTTTCCACTTAATTTGCACTAAAATCCATTCAGACGCTGAATAACAATCTAATCATAATGACAGTCAAATTTGTCTCCAAAAAAAAAAAAACACAGGAAGGTATTTGATAGCTGTTTCTTACCTCATGCCCTGTTTTGAAAGTGGAATTTCCATCATGAGAATCCCTTTTCAAACATCTATTTAATCAGTGATAGAAATCCTTTTCCTAATGTATAAGTAAAGCCTCATAATTGTGGTGGTCTTTCCACTCCAGTTAATATAACAAGTTCTCCTCAGGCCTCGTTTCAGCGCTCTCATGTCTCTCCCTCGGTGTCAGCAGCCAATGCTACCATCCAGAAACCTTCGGAAACACAAAGAGCATAAAAAGTTTATGAATTCTTGGATCAATGCACTCAGTGCATGACGGGAATAGAAGATTTTTGTCATACTGTATGGCTGTGCATCAACCAAACCTTATTCATATACTGCAGTTTTGCTATATTTGTATAAGCACTGTTTTTTTCTTTAACAAATCCCCTTCCTTACTGGGTGGACATAGATTCGCATGCAAGCTCTTAATGGTGAATTGATACTGTTGACCACATTTTCCAGTTTAAAAGAGAATTTTACTTGCTTCATTTTACTTTGCATAATGCCATAACTGAACTCTGCGAGGTTTTTGCTGTTTATGTGTTTTTTTTTTTTTTCTGTTTCCTTTTTTTTTTTTTTTATTAATAGCACTTTACATTGCAGCATGGTTTTTATTGTCACTGAAGATTAGAGCATCTGGGGCACATTGGCATTTTAACTGCAAAGGTCCAAAACTAAATATGATTGCTGGAAATTACAGTCTTAAATGATAAATTACCTGTCATGTGCAAACTGCCTGTTTATTTCTGTGTTAAATCGTCTGATTGCTTCTCTGCGGCGCATAGCACATTATCAGCTGCAGCAAGGCAGGCGTTCTCTGCGTGAGATCTGAATTGTGAGATGTGTCACTGTGGATTAGTGAGAGAGCAGCGATGCAGAAGAGGTGTTAGGAGTGCATAAAGGAAAGAAAGAACAAGAGGAGAGGATGGAGAGAATAGTTTGGAGATGGAGAGATAGAAGGAATGGATCTTTGCATGCTGTAAACAGTCCACAGATTGTCAGATAGCTTATGCGTGCATGTGTGTGGGTGCATTATACTTATCAGCTGCCTTTGTAAATACTTTAATTTTGTATGTTTACAGAGGAAGTGTTGTAGTCCTGCTGGCGTTCTTACCTTCTTTTCCACATATACACACCCACTTAGCCTCACTGACAGCCATCTGTCTGGTAATTAACCTGACTGACACACTGTGCAGAATTGACTGCCTTACCAAATCACAGTGGCTGTCTGCGCTTGTGTGTGCATGCACATTTGTCCACCTGTGTGTTATTCTGGCTGTCTGTGCACTTACACGTATAGGCTCTGATCCTAATGGCTTTGTTCTTCATGCATGACATTGTGTGTCTGTGCTCATTGCACAGATGTAATCTGATGAAGATTGGGTAAACAATGTCACTGGAATACAAAGATACGAACTTGGAAAAAGTGTAAGAAAAACCCTTAGCTAAAGGCAAAGCAAGCTCATCCTGGTCTGAAATGATGGGAGGGGCATGGTGAAGGTGCAGTATGTATGTACAGTATGTGAATATGTATGCATGAATGCAGGATGAGAGAGTTTACCTGCAGTTGCAAAACAGACTTCACAGCAGTGCAGTATTTCTCATATACAGCACACTCTATCTGCAGCAAGGTGTCTGGTTACAGACACCCATTAAAAAGCTGCATTTCTTCTGTTACTCCGTTTGCTCATTTGTATCATTCAGTATACATTACATACGTCCTCAAAATCCTCAAAGGAGATATCTATATATTTATAGCCCTGTTATGACAAATAAACTTCACATGAACTTAAAGGATACAATTTGATCATGCTCACCCATGATTAGACTATTCTAAGTATAGGACATAGGACAATATCAATAAGTTCACTAAAATCATGCTAGTAATGTGTCAGGGCTCCATATTTATAATTCCCATTTGGAAAATTGAATGATTTACAAAATGGTACTGTTGGTTGGAATTCCTCTAACAGGAAGCAAGGAGGCTGGATGGCTCTGCTTCAGTTGCAAAACACTGAAAACACCTATATATATATATATATATATAGGTGTTTTTTTAATCATTAGGTTTAGTTTGACTTCCTCCCTGATACATACTGATACTGATCAATACTGTGCTGCCATGTCCTTAAAATGAGATTCACGTTGCCGCGAGAGCATGATTGGATCGGAGGATCAATAAGGTGGCAGAGAAATGGAGACACGAAAGATGGGAGAGCAAGAGAGACAGACAGGGTAAGAAGTATATTCACTGTTCTTCATTACACCTATAAAGCAGAGAAATGAGAAGTGGCAGCAAGTGAGAGGCAAAGTTTTGGGTTTTTTTTTAAGCAGTCCCAACTAAGCCCTCAAGTATATTATATTGGTGAAGTGAAATAAAATGTGAACAAGCTTGGCATGTTATAAATACAATATGCATCTTATTAGTGAAAATGGTACTGTTGGTTGGAATTCGTCTAACAGGGAGCAAGGAGGCTGGATGGCTCTGCTTCAGTTGCATACATGCACAAGAGGCTGAGGATCTGAAAATAAACTGGGCCAACACCAAAGGAGCTGAGGTGGGCATTACAGTGAGGGACAGACAACCCATCAGAGGGCTCATCTGTCTGAGAAGCTGGGTGTAATTAACATGGCTTTGGTTTTTAATTAATCTTCCTCAATCAGATGAGAAATTCTGTTCTTCCATTTTGGGCTGAATTCATTCAAGGACACACATCACAATTCCACAGATGGTGTTATAGTCTTCTTTCTTTATTTCCTATATTTTATTTGCCGTTTTGTTTTTATGTATTTTATGCTTTATTTCTTTACTTCTGCCCTCCATCATTTTTACACCCTCTGTCCATTCTCCCCTCGTCAGATAAACTGATATGATCTGATTCTGGCACTGTCCTCCTGCTGAAAAAAAAGCGAGAGGGAGAAAAAAAAACTACTTTTTTCGTGTTTTCAACATTACTCTAATCTCAGCCTTGCCTGCAAGGGAATGCGCCAACCCTGCAGTGCCCTCCAATGGTGGGTCTGTGCCCAGGAGGCCGTTACAGCACCTGGTGATGATCCCGATGGCCAAACTCAACCAGCTGAGCCCCGAAAACAAGCACCATCTGACCATCTGATGATAATAATAATCTCTGTCACTCTGCCAGCTCCATGTGGCAGGGACATCAGAGAGAAGCTATTACTCTGCTTTGCCACTGTTCTCTTATCATCTGTTCCCTGTTCGATGGCTTGCTATATCCTGCGGAAAGAGATCACTCTGGATATGTAGGTGAGGATTTGAAAAGCGCACTGTAGAATATTCACTGAGGTTAAGCTTAGAGGAATCCTTGTTGATGGTCATCAGCAAAGCAGCATGTTTTATTACACAGCAGCATAAAATTATAATCTCTCAAGGTAAAGCGCAATGGAGGAAGCAATGAGATGCTGTAGAGCTTGTTGACATTTAGAAATTATTTTAGACAAACATAACTGAGTGAACTGTCAGTCTCTGGTCCAAACTTCCTTCTAAAAGTTGTGCAGGCCCTTACCTGCTGCTTTCAGCACTTTTTTGAGGTTATTGTTGCAAAAAGAAAAATGTTTTGTAGGTTTCAGGCTCTACTTGGATTCCTTCAGTTTTGTCTGAGTGAGTTTTGTGAAAACTAATAATGATACACTGAATGACTGTTTACAGTAGACACAATCCACTGTATGGCTTTTCTGTTTCCTCCACCATCATCTATCGTCTTCCTATGACAAGCACATGCTCCTTTAAAACTGAGAACACTGCACTGTAAGGCATTGTTTGTCTCCAAACCATTTGTCTTGTGTTTTCATCTTCTCCCACAATGTGAAAATTCACTGTGTGCGTTTTCTGATTTCAACTGGAAAACAGAAAAGCCTCCCCCTCAGTGGAGCCAATGAGCTTTTTTTGTGACATAAAAGCAGGTTTGGGCTGAAATGGGCTCCAGAGGCTGTCATTGATGTGCACATCAGCCCCTTTCGATGCTGATAACCTTGGGTGCAACCTACTTGAAAATGAACATCTATTTAACCGCCTCATTTTTCACAGAACCCTGCATTGGAATAACTGGGTATGCAAAATGATGGATCGATTTTCAACGAACGATATTGAGATGACTTTATCGAGCCGGAATCTGCTTTCATGCAATATTTCAGTGGTTTCCTTCATTAAAGCAATAATGCATAAGTTTCTGACCTTTAAACTCTGTGCGTTTTGATGGCACACTGACATTCATTATGCACAATCCTGGGGCCATCGTTGCCCTGCAGCGTCCTGGAGCTGAGAAACTTCACTTTGTTTCCAGCCCAGAGCATCATATGACAGCTGCTTTATGGCACTGTGTCACACGCCAGCAACTGGATATCACCACACTGGCTGTTTTGGACACGCACCATAGCTGACCGAGCAAAGTAACCCAAAAGGGAAGGCAAGGAAAAGAAAGAAAGAGACAGAGTAAGTGCGAGACAGGAGTTTTGGAATTCCTCTAATGGAGGTTGACTTTTACTGGCTGGAGAAAGCTCAGAGAAGAGACAAGATGCTGAATTAGCCTTCATTAGGAGACACCAAACAGCAAAAATATGCCAAAATTCAGTATTCCTGAATGATTAATGAATTGTAAGTTTAACTCACAGGGTACAGAGTTTGTTTTTCCTCTGGTGGGGAGAGATTGCACATGTTGGTTTTTACTGTGTAGTACTCTGGGCTATCAAGACACCACCAGTCATCAGAACGGCTGCAGTAAATGTTTTCTACAAGTGTCTGCTTTGTTTTTATCAATCTTTTCCTCAAAGGCAAACAGTAGTATCAAAACCACTTCAACAAAATGCCCCCATAGTATAACATAGTCACTTGATTTCCTCACTGAAAAGGTCAAGAGGTTAAGTCTTTGCCAGCTGTATTTGCATATTATAATGCAAAGTGCAGTAATTCCAATATACTGTAGTTGTTAGAGCCATTCTTAACTTTGTTTATTTTTTGTGGTGAATATGTGTTTTTGTGTTCCTGGTTCTCCGCCCAGGAAATGATAAGGCGTGAGACACAGGTGTGTAGAGACACTGATTGATAAGGGGAGAGCCATACTGTTTTAGACCGCTCTCTTTTTGTTGTTTAACTTTTTTGTTATTATAAGCCAAGTTGTGAAAATTAAGAATAAGAATAAATAAGTGAAACTGATCACGGTGAAGCCAAGTTTTTCCCGAAGCGCGTCAAGACCGCAGGTCTTCCCTTAAGGGCGGCGGCCCATGAAAGCGCCAGCACATTTAGTCTAAAACATCGCAACCTGTGGATATTCGGATGATCAAAGTGAACAGAACAAGAGCTCGACCTCTGTGGATACAAACGTTCCCTTCGGCCTCAGCGGACTCGTGAGTAAAAGCCGCATTTGGCCCTATGAACGACTGAAAGTCACGCTCAGATGTATGAATGAAATGCCAAACCACAGCGGCGGAACGTCATTCATTCATGCTGTATTGTGGATGATGATAGCCTGACTTGAACGTTTGTTGTGCGATGCGATGGGACCCGATGTTTATGGATGGAACAATGATATTGACAAGTTCTTCAGACGTTTGGTGTTGATATGTGGTGTTGAAAAATAAGTTTATCTGATCTGTGGATAAAAAAAAAAGACGGAAAGAAAATGGATTCTGATAAAGCGCCGGCTGACGCTGCGGATGCTGAGGAGAGATTTAAATCACTCAGTGCGTCACGCAAAGGGAGACTTGGTGCGTGTACGCGTAAAATGAATGAAATTAAAGGTTTGATGGAAACAGGAGGAAATGTTGTGAAAGTGGATGAATCTGTTGCCCTTTTTCAAAGATTGTTGCATGATTTCATGGAGCTTCACAAGTCTGTTCAAATGTTTTTGTCTGAGGAAATAAAAGAAAATGAGAGAACTTCTTGGTATGAACCAAAAATGTCCGCATTTGAGAATTTCCTGAAGGATGTGGAAATATGGAAAACCTCTCAAGCAGATCCTCAGTCACTCATTGAACCCAAAGACAGCATTTCCAACGTTACAAGGAATTCACAATCATCAAAAGGCTCAAGAGCCAATCCTGTTGCCTCAGCCCGTCTTAAAGTTGCCACAGAAAAGGCTGCACTGCTGGCCCGGGCAGCAGCCTTGAAAAAGAAGCATGCACTGGAAATGGAGAAGGCTCAATTAAACACCAGATTGGAACAAATGGAGGTGGAAATTAGTCTGGCTGAATCGGATGCTAAATTAAAGGTGCTGGAGGAGTTTGGATCTCAAAAGGAACTGCATTCACAAACCTCTGAACCACAACAAAATCCGCAAACCTCTGAATCACAACGGAATCCACAAACATCTGAATCACAAGATTTACCAACACCTGAATTGCAAGAACGAACTGAGGATGGTATGAATGAGTATTTGGAGACTTACCAGAAAAAAACTGATGGGACAGAGATCCCAGATGCATCTGCTGTTGAATTTGCTAGACTTGGAGCAGTTCCCAAAACACCACTCCAAAGATATTTAAACCAACATCCTAAACCAACAACAAGTTCCCCGCATCAAATTAAGGGAACACGTGTCACTGTGCAACAACATGTCCCTGCAGATCGCAGTACGTCACCAGCAACAACACGTGGTGGGGCTACCATAACAAGCAATGATGACAACCTCTTGGCTGTGATGATGAGACAAAATGACATTGCTGATTTATTGGCTTTACAGCACAAACAAATCTCTCTGCCTGCACGTGAGATCCCAGTTTTTGATGGAAACCCACTTGCATATCAGATCTTCATGAGGGCATTTCAGCATGGCATCGAGGAGAAGACCAGTAGCTACCAGGACAGGTTATATTACCTGGAGCAATATACTTCAGGCCCCTGTCAGGAGCTAGTCAGAAGCTGCCTTCACATGGCTGCTGAACCAGGCTTTAAGGAAGCAAAGAGGCTATTAAAGGTGCATTTCGGTAATGATATGAAGACTGCAAATGCTTATATGACAAAAGCTCTGGCCTGGAACAACATAAAAGCAGAGGATGGAAAGGCACTTCAAAGTTATGCACTTTTCTTAAGAGGATGTTGTACTGCCATGAGAGGTCTGAAGGACATGGAGGAGCTTGATCTACCGTCCAACTTAAGGCTAATAGTATCAAAACTTCCTTATAAATTAAGGGAGAAGTGGAGAACTGCAGCATGTGACATTTTGGAGCAGAGACACACAAGAGCAAGATTGCAGGACCTTGTAGTTTTCATTGAGAGACAAGTAAATATTCTACAGGACCCTCTATTTGGTGATATCCAAGAACCTGCCATGCATGTGAAGGCTCTAAAGACCAAACCCATAGATACAAAATCCAACAAGTATAAAAACAAAGGAAGCAGTTTTGCAACCACTGTGGCAACAATGTCTGGCAGCAAAGCACAACACACTCATGAGAAACTGCCAATGAAAGTCAATCTAGACTTTAGTACACATGCAGACGCCTCATGTGCCTTTTGTGCTGGGAAACACACTTTGGCTGAATGTCAGAAGATATACGCACAGTCACATGAAACTAAAATTGAACTTCTCAGAGACAAGGGACTATGCTTTGGATGCCTGAAAGTGGGACATTTAAGCAAAAACTGCAAAAGAAGAATGAAATGTCATATTTGTCAAGCCAGACATCCCACTATTCTACACATAACCCGATCTCCCAAAACTGAAACGGACCCTCAGGGAGGGCCGAGTGGTTTAGTAACTAAAACAGAGGGAACCTCTGTCAGCAGTGCACTTGTATCACTTGGAGAGGGAGAAGGAACTGGGGCTGGTAAGGACTGTATACTCCCCATAGTTCCAGTACGAGTAAAAGTTTGTAATGGAAATAAAAGTGTACTTACCTATGCATTCCTAGACCCAGGCAGTACAGACACATTCTGTACGGAGAACCTCAGGAGGAAGCTCAATGCTAGAGGTCGTAGAACTGAAGTCCTTTTACAAACTATGGGATCTGAGAAAACAGTCAGGAGCTATGAGCTGACTGGTCTTGAGGTTGGTAATCTGGAGGATGATACCTTCCTAACACTGCCAAGACTATACACCCAAGATAAGATTCCTGTGACGAGTAGAAATATCCTCACACAGGCTGATTTAAACAAGTGGTCCTACTTACAGGAGATCAAGGTAAAGGAAATAGATGCTGATGTGGACCTTCTTATCGGCATGAACGTGCCAAAGGCTATGGAACCATGGAGAGTCATAAATAGCCAAGGAAACGGACCATATGCAGTCAGAACACTGCTAGGATGGGTGGTTAATGGACCACTCAATATTTCTACTGCAATGGATGATGAATGCAAAGTGGCATCAGTGAACCGCATCTCCATTGTGCACATTGAAAAACTCCTGAAAGATCAATATGCGCATGACTTCCCAGAAAAGGATTATGAGGAGAAAGTGGAGATGTCAGTTGATGATCAACAGTTCATGCAGATTGCCTTAAAATCTGTTGTTCATAAAGATGGCCACTATTACTTACCTTTACCTCTTCGTGACAGGAACATCAACATGCCAAATAACTATCGGATGGCAGAGCAACGAATGCTTCATCTCAAAAGAAAACTTCTAAAGGATCAAGTTTATGCCAGTGAATACAGAGATTTCATGAATGACATCATCAAAAAAGGCTATGCTGAGAAGGTAACATCAAGAGATTTAACACCAGAAGAGGGCAGAGTGTGGTATATACCCCACCATGGAGTGTATCATAAACGCAAAAAAACACTCAGAGTGGTATTTGACTGTGCATCAACATTTAAGGGCATATCACTCAACAATGTGCTCCTACAGGGTCCGGATTTGACTAACTCACTCATTGGTGTTCTGCTCAGATTCCGGCAAGAGCCAGTTGCAGTTATGGCCGATATTGAAAGTATGTTTCACCAAGTGAGAGTTGATGAAAAGGACAGAAACTTCCTCAGATTCCTGTGGTGGCCAGAGGGGAACACGGACAACAACTTGGAGGAATACAGGATGACTGTTCATCTGTTTGGAGCTGTCTCTTCCCCAACGTGTGCGAACTTTGCACTCCAAAAGACTGCAGAGGATGACAGAAACAACTTTGATGAGGAAGTGTCTGACACAGTCAAGTTCAATTTTTATGTTGATGACTGTCTGAAGTCAGTTCCAACTGAGAAACATGCAATAAACCTTGTAAGAGAACTCAGAAGAATGTGCTTGCTTGGAGGATTCAAGCTAACCAAGTGGGTCAGTAATAGCCGTGCTGTACTGGCATCCATTCCTGAAGATGACAGAGCAAAGCACATGAAAAACTTGGATCTGGACAGGGAGAAACTGCCCACTGACAGGGCATTGGGACTTTACTGGGACATTGAAAATGATGTATTCAGTTTTCATGTCACTGCTAACAGTAAACTACCCACCAGAAGGAACATACTTGCCCATGTTAGCTCTGTGTACGATCCTCTTGGTATCCTGGCTCCTTTCATCCTAAAAGCAAAGCAAATCCTCCAAGAACTCTGCCAGGCAAAGTATGGATGGGATGAAGTAATTCCTGTGGATCTACTGAAACCATGGCAACAGTGGCTCAAGGAGCTGGACAAGCTCGATGGATTTCAATTCAGCAGGTGTATAAAACCAAAAAACTTTGGCCAAGTGAAAAGGGCACAACTGCACAACTTTTGTGATGCAAGTGAACAAGGCTACGGAACTGTAAGTTACCTGAGACTCACCAATGACTCTGAAGAAGTGCATGTCACATTTGTGATGGGGAAATCAAGAGTCACTCCGCTCAAGACAATGACAATCCCAAGACTGGAACTCACTGCTGCCACACTGGCTTCACGAATAGACCGAATGCTTCGCTCGGAACTGAAAACCCAGCTCCAAGAATCCATCTTCTGGACTGATAGCCAGTCTGTCCTGAAATATCTTCGAAACCGGACAAGAAGATTTCGCACTTTTGTGGCTAATAGGATTTCAGTGATCCATAACCTGTCCAAAGTGAGTCAGTGGAGGTTTATAGACTCAAAGCACAACCCGGCTGATGATGCATCCCGAGGACTGAAAATTGAGGCCTTTCTCAGTTCTAAGACATGGCTTCATGGACCGCAATTTCTAGAGAGGCCTGAAACAGAATGGCCACCAAACCCTAAAGAACTTGACCCAGTCCTTCCAGATGATCCAGAGGTGAGAAAGGAAGCTACTGTGCATAGTACCATTACTGCACCTGCAGAAAAAACTCCAACAAGCAAACTCATGGAACACTATTCATCATGGTACAACCTAAAAAGAGCTGTCGCCTGGTTGATGAAACTAAAGAATCTTCTTCTGCAAATGAGTAGAAAAAGGAAAGAAGAATCTTCATTGACTCAGCAGGATAAAGGAAAGCATCAAAGCCTTCTCAAAGCCACAAATCTTTCGTTGGAGGACATTGAAAAGGCAGAAAAGGCAATTATTTGCTATGAACAGGGTAATCACTTCAAAGAGGAAATTGTCTCCCTCTCACAAGGAAAACAAGTCAAAAGAGGCAGCTCCCTATATAAACTGGACCCTGTTATTGATGGCGATGTCCTGAGAGTAGGAGGAAGAATGAGGAAAATGGCTATGCCAACAGAGATAAAGCACCCAATGATTCTACCAAAATACTCACATGTGTCTGAAATGATATTAAGCCACATTCACAGACAAGTGGGTCACTCAGGACGAGGACATATGCTCTCCAAGCTCTTTCAGCGCTACTGGCTGTCTGGTGCCAACTCTTTGGCAAGGCGAATTATCAAGAAATGTGTGTTTTGCAGACGACAACAGGCAAAAGCTGGTGAACAGAAAATGGCTGACCTCCCCCTGTATAGAGTAACACCAGATCTCCCACCCTTCACTCAGGTTGGTGTAGATTACTTTGGACCTGTGGAGGTGAAGCGTGGCCGTGCTCGAGTCAAGAGATGGGGAGTGATATTTACTTGCCTTGCAAGCCGCGCTGTTCACCTGGAGGTTGCCAGTCAGCTGGATACAGATGCATGCATAAACGCTATCCGTCGATTCATCTGTCGTCGAGGCTCTGTAAAAAGCATCACCTCAGATCAAGGTACTAACTTTGTTGGTGCTCAGAAGGAATTGGAGGAATCTGTAAAACAACTAGATCATGACAAAATTCACAAAACACTGCTCAAAAGAGGCATTGAATGGACTTTCAACCCTCCCTCAGGAGCTCATCATGGTGGGATATGGGAAAGGCTTATTAGATCTGTGAAAAAGATTCTTTATTCTGTCTTAAAGGAGCAGACTCTGGATGATGACGGTCTGCATACGGCTTTATGTGAAGTGGAAGCCATCATGAATGACAGACCTATTACCACTGTAACCAGTGACCCGAATGACCTTGAGCCCCTGACCCCAAATCATCTGCTGCTCTTGAAGTCAAATCCTTCTATGCCTCCTGGACTCTTTGAGAGATATGATAGCTATTCAAGGAAAAGATGGAGACAAGTGCAGTACATTGCAGACCTGTTCTGGAGAAGATGGACCAGAGAATACATCCCACTACTACAAGAACGACACAAATGGAATAACTTAAAACGGAACTTTGCATCTGGAGATCTTGTGGTCATAGTTGATGATAATGCCCCAAGAAACACCTGGCTTCTCGGACGAGTCGTCAAAACTCTCCCAGGATCAAAAGGACTGGTTCGGAGTGTTCTGGTGAAGACAAAAAACAGCATCATCCAAAGACCTGTCACCAAGCTCTGTTTGCTTATGGAATCGCAGGCAGACTAAGCTATGATTGTCCTTTTTCTTTTTTGTTTTTTATTCCCCTTTTTCTCTCAGTGATGTGCACCTCTGACTGTTAGAAGAAGGGGGATTATATGGACTGACTCTGCAAGGGGTCCTTTGCTTTAATTTTTCAGGATATGGACTGGAATGAATATATAGTGTGTATACATATGAACTGAATGATTCGGACTTGACAAGAGGAGATATGTCTTGCATGAATGACTCTATTGTGTTAAGTATCAGTAATTGTTATATAATAAGCAATTAGGGGCTGGTATGTTAGAGCCATTCTTAACTTTGTTTATTTTTTGTGGTGAATATGTGTTTTTGTGTTCCTGGTTCTCCGCCCAGGAAATGATAAGGCGTGAGACACAGGTGTGTAGAGACACTGATTGATAAGGGGAGAGCCATACTGTTTTAGACCGCTCTCTTTTTGTTGTTTAACTTTTTTGTTATTATAAGCCAAGTTGTGAAAATTAAGAATAAGAATAAATAAGTGAAACTGATCATGGTGAAGCCAAGTTTTTCCCGAAGCGCGTCAAGACCGCAGGTCTTCCCTTAAGGGCGGCGGCCCATGAAAGCGCCAGCACAGTAGTTATCAATATCCAGCTTCTACCTTCTGTCTGAGACCATACCTCAGACACCATGGCTCAGATGGGATCCTCCTCTGGTGTGATTGGCGCAGCTGCAACATTCTTGGCAGTGACTGGTTGGTGTCCTTGGGGAAACAAGCAGTGGCAAGCTGGTGACAGCTGAAGTAATTGATTGTTTAACTTCTATGGATTTCCTGCCTGCTGCTGAAGTAGCAGAGGGTAGATCAAACGCCACTGTACACACACTGCTATATCTCCCTTAAATGCACACATTAAACATTATGATGAACACAAAGAATGGCAGGAAGCCTTTACTTGCTAACATGAAGGTCTCCCTAATTTCAGTATTATAGTTTTATATATGAAGTGTATTAAGATGGTTGCATGAATCATTATTGTGTAAGAGATATTGCAAGCAGGGAATACACATAGTTTGAGTTGCTGCTTCTCCTTGGGCACCAGTTGCCAACCATAAGGTGTTGTGTTTGTCAGAGCCAAGCATTAGCAAGGTGGAGAGATGCCCCTGGGAGTGTCTGACTCACCCACGTCTGTGAGGATATGTACAAGTGTGTGTGCACACACGTGTATGTCTTCCATTCAGAGGCCGCAAAGGACTGACGGGGCTGTCATTTGAAGCCAATGGCATTGAACTCATTGTGTCAGCTCCTTCAGGCAGCTATTGATGCTCCTATCATAGAGCTTTCTCCTCCTTGCCCTCAGTGTGGCACACTGGCCACGTTCTTGTCACCACTTGCCCCTAAAACGTGTGCGTAGACATGTTGAAGGGCATTTAAAATTGTGCCTCTGTGGCTGTGCTTGCGTGCGTGTTCATATTTATTTATGTGCCTATGTGCCTGCGATTTGTTATTTTGAAAGGAGTGTGTGCTCTTTTCTACTGTTTTCTCTCAGTGCACCATGGAATCCTGCAGGGCTCTTCATAATGTCTGCATCACAAATATCTACCCAAGTTTGAGAGGAGTTTCAGACCCCAAAAACCAGGGGATGAGAAGGGAGAAAGGGCAGGATTGTAAGGGATCTGTAACAAGGCAGCGAAATGAGATAAAAAGCAAACCCATTTAGTTAAACGTAGGAATACAATGAGCAAAAGCAGTGAGATATTTGGATAACACTCAAAAAAGATGAGTAAAAAAGTCACTGAGAAAAAAAGAAGTTTTCAGAGAGAAATTATCTAAAGTACATGGCTAATATATAGTATAATCTGATTTTCATCAATGAAGAAGCTTGTGTTTAACCAATTGGCTCTGAGGTGGGATAATTGCGTTAAGTCAAATTGTTATTTCATCTAATTATATTTTAAATGAAGCAAGAAATCACATAAGGTTGTCATCAGGTTTGCCTCCTTACATGTGTAGAAAAAATGTTCCTTAATTCCCACAAATACATACAGTATGTCCACATTTTTTGCATCACGAATGTTGTTCCAGCAACACCTGAGTCCTGCAGCTGAGGTCAGCAGAGTGATGGCTGCAGAGGACAAGAGGATGCTGTCTTCTCGAGTTATCCTCCATGCACAAGCACATACCATCCAGCATGTGAAACTAGCTGAGCAGAAAACATCCATCCTAATGAGCAATTTAAATATGTCCTGTCACAGCTTGGCTTAAAGGGAGGGTTGTTAGGGTAGCCGTACATATGTCATTGTTTTAAATATTTATTTCACTATATCAGAAGCTGAAGTTGTAAAGGCAGGTTTTTCCATGTAAAGAAGAAAAGTGATAAAGTGAAAAATGAAAAGTGAGATTAAACTGAAATTTAGACGATCAAAAATGATATTTGTAAATTTACAATTTTTGGAGGAGTTTTAAAATATGATGGAATTGAAGTGTAAAACAGAGAGAATTGTATAGAAAACTAAACATTTATGTGGAATACCGCATTATTTTCAACAACCATACACACATGATTTAATAGCATATAAAGAGAGGAAAACCTAATTCTTTTTGTCTGTGAAAAAAAATGTCATCCTCTCCTTTGGAAAAGTAGACAAACACTTCTCAGGGGCCTCTACCATGAACTCAGTACAGTACGCTATGGCTCACTTGTGAATAAGTCAGCCAATTAAGCAGCCACAACACAGGGATCATGGCGACTCAGAGCCTCAGAGGACTCAATTACTGTTGTTGGTTTGTGGGGACAGAGAGAGAAGTAGAGAGGCAGATTCCTCAAAAGAGGATCACACGCTTTCCCTTTCATGGAAGCGTAGATTCCTGTTGTCAATATGCAATGCTGATCAAATTCATGAGACGGGGACTCCCAGGAATTTGATGTCCAGTGACTTCATACTTGACTTGGACTCAGCAGTTTATGACCTTCTGGTTAGTAGATGATTGCTCTTCCTCCAGAGCAACAGCCCCCATGTTAAGAGCATATTTACTAATCTGTATGAATTTTCATGTTCATCTGCAGTTTTTCTGAATTCAGCAAAGCAAAGAAGTTGAAGTGTAGAGGGATATGACATTTGTCAGTTTAAGTTAATAATCGGTTACAAAATGCTGGTAGATAAAGGGTAAGTATGGATTTTAAATTTCTTGCATAAAAATGCAACATACTAAGCAGACAAGAAAGCAGGCGTCGCATGGCAGATTACTCATTACATCTAAAAGTAACTTGCGGCCTGACTTGAGATCAAAGACTTTAAACTTGACTTGGACTTGCAAAACACTGCTTGTGAACATCTCTGATAAATTCCTCAAATCTATATATAATACTGCTGTGTTTCCGGAGCACAATGATTTGGAGCTGTTCCACCATATGGGGATCTCTCCCATCCAATTTCCTCCTAAAAAAAGAAGGCAAAAGCATGATAAAGTAGAAGATATAAGGTATGACTATTTGCAAAAGGGTTAAGTAGGTCATTTAATAGTCTGGATGCTTTTTGTGTTGAATCACTGTTGCATTTAATGTTAATATGTTCTTCGGCTGAATTTATCTGCAAGCAAATGAATTAATTTAGTTGCACTTGCTCATGGCAGGTTAAAATATGGTAGATGTGACAGTTTAATTAATGTTGAACATGGCAGATCATTTCCCATAATTTCCTGAGGAAGATAATATGTGATACATCTGGACGATCCTCTGTCATTTAATGTAAACAGGCATGGTGAGAAAAATGAACGGAAATTATTTCCTGACACTAAAGTCAGTTTCTGGCTCGCATTTGTTTGACAAAGGATGATGGGAAATGTAGTGAGGCAGGTAAAATTGAAAACGGTTATTACAGACATAATGATTCTGGGCTATTATTTTGGTGTATTGTAGTGGGTAATTACTATGGTATGTTCACATTAAAGGGCAGTGGCACCAAAGGTCATTGTGGTATTAAACCACATCAGAAATTATCGCCTATTATCGCCTTGAGGAGAAAAAGGGGGGCGGGGGGTCCAACTAAGCTGACAAGGAGTGCAGCAAGTGGGATGATGAAAGAAAAGGATAGAAAAGGTCATCTGTGAATAGAAAAAAGAGATGTGGCACTTCAATTAGGAGCTATGGTAAAATAATTTAATGAAGTTGTAATAGTAAAAGGGGATGTCATATCTTTTTACAGCTGCATATGACTGACTAGTTGAAAGTTTAAAAGAAAATGTCCACTGCATGTCTGCTAATCCTTGTTCTAGTAGAACACCTTCACCAATCTCTTGGACTTGCGATTTAAAGGGGAAATGAGGGTCCATCTGTCCAAGATAGGATTGTTCCTCCTGATGAGCCTTGAAGTTAACCATCCGATATTTAGCATCTTGCTGAAAAAAAAGAAAAAACAACAGGAGAGTTTCAAGTAACAAAAGAGTAAGAAAGTATAAAAACAGGAAAAACACCAAATGCTAAAGCAATGTGACAGAATAATGTGTCACATCAGATGGCTTATCATCTCTTCTTGGTACTTGCATTTGCCACTGAATCAACCTGAATTTGTATGTTTCCTCAGAGCAGAAAATCCTGGTCATGGCCTTTTTGACAGAGATTGACATCCAGGTGATGAAGGAATGTGTTTGTGAGGAATGGATGGTTTCATTCTCATTTCCAATGGGGAAGTATGTAATACATTTCTTTGAAAGCGCCTTCTCAAAGCACCCAAGGACACTGTACAGGCAGATAAAACATTAAAAACAGGAAGCTAAAACAGTAAAAACACAAGCATAAGAGGTACGGTACCACAGAAAACAACAGGAAATAAAACAGGGAAAAACAACTTTGGAGTGATGCATATTGACTTAGGTGGAATAAGACTGTCTGAACAGGAGGATTTTGAGTCTGGATTTGAAAAGAGGGAAGGAGTCCACTCTCTAGCAGAGCAGGCGGGGCAGCAGAGGGTGCACCTGCCCCGGGCCCATGGCTATGAAGGGGCCCACTTGCCCACGCCGTCCATCCCCAACATGGCGAAGGAAAAGAAAAAACTGAAGCCGCAGTTGTTCTCTTGCTGCTGTATTTGTAGGATATTAGTGGAAAAAGTGGAAAAACAGGATGGATGGAATATTCCTTTTTTCCCCAGTCTCACATCTTTAGCTTGGATCCTCTCAATGCTGCTCCTCTCTGGACCTGCTGCTGCGCTGGAACTGCTGGTACTGTGCAACATGCGCGCATTCTGTGCGTAATGTCAAACTAGGTTTCATTTGCTCCAACAGCAACTCCTCATCCATGTCCTGTAAACTGGCCTCTTCTCAGGCTCTGCAGGGATACCTGCTGTAGCCATTGTTTATATTTCTAAGTTATTACTTATTTCATAGCCTATTCTATATTGTTTTTACCTCTTCCACATATCTCTATCTCCATCGGGTCGAATTTCATTTTGGGTTTACCACATGTTCTCCAACTTTCCATGGCAAAGTAATAGCGCAGCGAAATCCTCATTTAAATACTGCTGTTTGCACCTGTTACTGATTTTTTGAGCAATCTTAGATCGCCTGCAAACAGTGAAGACAGTGCATGCAATCTCTCAGCGGCGCAAACAAAACCTATCAGACATCGCTGTCCAATAAGATGGCCATAGTAAAATATAATACTTCCGTGTGTACTCATACACCCTCATAGAACCATAAAGTATCCACATTATGCATGATCACCAGCTATTTGACCATCTGAACACATCGGGCTTAGCAGCAGAGTAAAGGACACAGTGGTGCAGCTGTGCACACTGCAGCTCTCAGTTTAAAGTACACGACGGCGGTGTGGCCTTAAAGCAAAACTCAGTAACTTCAGCTCGGGGCTCCCCCTAGTGGCGTCCTTTCACTGTCGTAAAGTTCAACCCCCACAGCACACAGACGGCTTCTCTAGCTGTCTTTCCTCTATTGTGATCCCTGGATATATTTCTAAGCTTTTACTAGCTTGTTGATGCTACTTTGCTGCGTTGGTAGCTCAATACGTCTAGCTCTGCTAAAAGCACAGACCTGTCTCTTCTGAACGGGACCTTTTACCCGCGATTGCGGGTAAATATGCCGTGGATTATATTTTTCACTGGTGTTGGCGGGTAGCAGGTATGAATACGAACTTTTATTTACTTTTTGCGGATGTGACAAGTGATTACTGAGCCTGAAGCAGTGATGCTTCACCCGGCGCCCAGGCAGCGCAAGCTACGTGAATCACTCTGGTCCAGCAAAGAGTTGGTTATGAGAGCCAGGAGCCGTGTTTAGGTGGTGTGAAGCTAAAGAAATGTTTTCTTCGAATTAGCGCTGGTAGTCTGGTTAAAATCAGAGCTGGAAGCAGCTCGGTAGATAGGGGACCTGAGTACCGTACAGCGGTTTCTGTTGTCGCAAGTTCTGCTCGGGTCGGCGCAGGCAAAGTTGCATAGAGCTGCTCGCAGGCCAGAGGCACCGGCGGGAGGGGGGGGAACATTGAATCGCTCCGTAAACACTTTGTTTAGCCCCACGGGGATTCCGAAAAGCATTTATTGAGGTAAAAAAGTTACTGAGTTTCCCCTTTAAACTCATTATTTTATCAGAGTCCGGTTTGTCCGCAAACTCTTTTTCAAAGATGAGGAGGAGATGCTGTCCAGTCTCTGTGAGCATCATGGCTCTGCTGGTGGATTTAATCCTGTTTACAACTGGAGACAGGCTCCACATACAGATGTGGGCATGAAAAAGTTCCGCCTTTTTCTGCCAGAAGTGGTGCAGTAATAGTGCACTATTACTGCACTATCACTGGCTGAAGGATTTGTCCCCCGAATACGTAATCACGGACGGTGTCCAAACTTGGCGTGTGGAGACGTCCTTGTTCTGGGCTTTCATTTATGCTCTGAATTCATTTCCTCTGGGCACACAGGCATTTCTCTGTGCGATTGAATTAGCTGACAAGTGGCTGGTAAGTGGCTGGTAGTCAGCAGAAAGGGGAACTTTTTCATGCCCGCATCTGTAGCAACCTGGAACAGGCAGTGTTAACAGAATATGGAGTAGTTCATGTTGGGAAACGAGTCCAACACTTGAATAATGGATGGAAACTGACTAACGCCTGCTCGGCACACGCAATGCACTCAGCTGGCAAAACGTGTCTGACAGGCAGCAGCTTCATTATTCCATAAGAGTCACTATTAAAGCGGTTATTCAGTTCATCCAGGTGTCTGTCAAGGAGCAGGGAACTCTGTTTCATAGCTGTTAGCAGCAGTTAGTGTCCCCGCAACGCTTGCTGGGAGGGGTCACTCACTTACTGGTAGTCGGCCGGCTGCCTCTGTGTGGCACTGACACACCCTGGCACACCTGTAAGTCCATGGCGCTGTCTGTGGTTCTGAAATAGCGCAACTTGTGCTGCAGAACTCATCTAATCCACACTCTCTCCATTTTGTCCTTCTGTCTCTTTTTCCCATTTTTAAGCTACTGATTGATCAGCTGTGCCATTAGAGGCTGTCACTGCACAGTGTCTGATGTTACTTATCTGGCTGTCTAGTGAGCAAATTGAGTCTCTTAGTTTATTTGTGATTATATTCAATATTTTTCTAAGGATCAAAATGTGAGAATTTTTTTTAGATTTGAAACAAAAGCCGTTCATTCAGTCCCTTTTTTGGTAGCAGCCAAATAGACCTACAGCACAGATCCAGATCAGATATGTGAATTGTTTAATGAAAAGGCCATTAGCCTATAAGGGCCCACTACAAGTTCCTGCCCCCTCTGCAATGTGACACTTGCTCCACGCCTGAGTCCACTGTACGGAGATCAGGAGGGAGGGAGATGGGGAGCAGAGCGACTAAATGCCTGGTTCCCCATTGTGACAAGATGGGCTGGGGGAACAGAAAGCTGGAAGGTGTGGGAGGATTGAGAGAGTGGGTAGGGGGTGTTTACATGAAGGAGATCAGAGATGTAAGATGAAGCCATGTTGTGGAGGGCCTTGAAAGTTTGCTTGAAAGTATGTGTGCATGAAATGTGTATGCTAAGCATTCAAATTCCCCCAAAAAGCCACCATAATGTCTACATTACTCGTACTTATACTGTAAGGCAGCATTGCAGGAGAATGGCCGCTTCAAGTCTTTACATGTGTCCATACAGGATGTGTCCAG
Source organism: Atherinomorus stipes (assembly GCA_023101725.1). Taxonomy (NCBI): domain Eukaryota; kingdom Metazoa; phylum Chordata; class Actinopteri; order Atheriniformes; family Atherinidae; genus Atherinomorus; species Atherinomorus stipes. The sequence goes on from JALJCO010004382.1 coordinate 237,227, forward strand.
GCACAGAACATTGTGTTTTGCCAGCTATATATTAGCTGTGGTGCAAGGCAAGGCAAGTTTATTTGTATAGCACATTTCATGTACAGGACAATTCAAAGTGCTTTACATAAAACATTATAAGCATTACAGCGGGGTGCAAAAGGGGAAAAAAAAGAAATTAAGAATAAAAAATTAGGAGCATGATTCAAAATTTAAAAAATTAAAAACATTTAAGATTAAAAAGAAAGAATATAGAGATGTGCAGATTTTAACTTTTGAATAAAATCTACGTAATTGCAGCTGAGAACAGGTGGGTCTTCAACCTGGATTTAAATAAACTATGTGTTTCAGCTGATCTGAGACGTTCTGGGAGTTTGTTTCCAGACATGTGGAGCACAGAAGCTGAATGCAGCTTCTCTATGTCTGGTTCTGACTCTGGGAACTGATAAAAGGCTGGATCCAGATGACCTGAGGGGTCTAATAGGTTCATGCTGGGTCAAGAGGTCACTGATGTATTTTGGGCCTAAACCATTCAGAGCTTTATAGACCAGCAGCAGAACTTTTAAGTCTATTCTCTGATGGACCGGCAGCCAGTATAAAGACCTCAGAACTGGACTGATGTGGTCCACTTTTCTGGTCTTAGTGAGAACTCGGGCAGCAGAGTTCTGAATGAGCTGCAGCTGTTTAACTGATTTTTTAGGTAGACCAGTAAAGTAGTTACAGTAGTCAAGCCGACTGAAGATGAATGCATGGACTAGTTTTTCCAGATTTTCCTGAGACATCAGATCTTTTATCCTTGAGATGTTCTTCAGGTGATAGTAGGCTGATTTAGTGATCTCCTTGATGTGTTTTTCAAAGTTTAGGTCTAAGTCCATCACTACACCCAGATTTCTGGCCTGGTTGGTGGTCTTTAGGTGTATGGACCTATATAATATATAGCTGTGTGTCATCTGCGTAGCTATGGTAACTAATGTTGTTTTTTATAACCTGGGCCAGTGGTAGCATGTAGATGTTAAATAGAAGAGGCCCCAGGATAGAGCCCTGGGGAACTCCACAGGTCATTTTTGTCCGCTCAGATGTAAAATTACCTACTGACACAAAGTACTTCCTGTTCTCCAAGTACGTTTGAACCAGTTTAGTACAGAGCTAGAGAGACCCACCCACTTCTCCAGTCGCTGGAGTAATATAATGTGGTCAACTGTATCAAATGCAGCACTGAGATCCAGTAAAACCAACACTGACATTTTTCTAGCATCAGTATTCAGACATATGTCATTCATGACTTTGGTCAGAGCAGTCTCAGTGCTGAGGTGCTGTCTAAAACCTGACTGGAAGACATAATTACAGTTGTTTTCTCTTAAAAAAAGTCATTCAGCTGATGAAAAACTGCTTTTTTGATGATCTTACTTAAAAATTGAAGATTGGAGATCGGCCTATAGCTGCTCATCTGAGTCTTGTCTAGATTATCCTTTTTTAGCAAAGGTTTGATCACAGCTGTTTTCAGTGGCTCATGGAAAACATTTGACGTTAAAGAGTTCACAATCTGAAGCAGATCTGACTTCAAGGTCTTTGAGACCTTTTTTAAAAAAACAGTGGGCAGGATGTCCAAACAGCAAGAGGAGGAGTTCAGTTGATGCAAGATGTCCTCCAGTTCTTTGCTAGTAATGGGATAAAACTGTGTCATGGTGTTTAGACTTGGTGGACACAGTACATGACCTGAACCTGCTGTTGTTGAACCAATGGCTTGTCTAATAATTTGGATTTTGTCTGTGAAGAATTTGGCAAAGTCATTGAAGGCTTTGGTGGAATAAAGTTCAGGTGCTACTGACACAGGAGGGTTTGTTAGCCTGTCGACTGCAAATAAGGCCCGAGCATTATGACCGTTTTTTGTGATGATGTCAGAAAAATACAAATTCCTTGCATTCCTTAGCTGTAAACTATAAAAGTGAAGTTTCTCTTTATAGATGTCCTAATGGACCTCTGGTTTTGTTTTTCTCCATCTGCGTTCAGCTTTCCGACACTGTCTCTTTCCAGTTTTCACCAGTGTGGAATTTCTCCATGGAGACTTTTTCCTTCCAGAGATAACCTTCACCTTGATGGGAGCAATAGAATCCATGACACTCAGCATGTTAGCATTAAAGCTAGTGACCAGCTCATTGACTGAAGCCCCTGACAGGGCAGGTGTTAGAGAGAAGACCTGGTTAAAAATCTCACTGGTATTTTTAATTATACACCGTGAGTTGTGCAAACTCACAATCAGTCTTTGCCTGCAGATACATGCTATGGTACTGTATGAGCTATAAAACAGCATGTGCAGACAGCTTCCAGATTAAAATAGAAATTTGTTTGTTATGTGAGACACTTGAGAAAAATTGCTGAAAGGAGTAGCTGAGTGATCTTGTGTAATGATGACCATTAAATCTTTGTATTTTTGCATCTCGCTCCAACAATAGGTAAAATTACCATCACTTTTTAGATTTCAGGCAGCACTAATTGCTGTCGGTAAGATCCAGTGGCTTATAGGTATTTGCATTCTGAACATTGTACACCCAGGACATTTTGGAAAAATATCCAAAGTATTTAAAAAACAGCATCAACAATAGGCTGTGATAAGGGAAAGCAATTTTATTGACCCATTTAATTGGCTCACAAACAAGATAAGATTTGCCTGTGTTTCCTTTGTTGTAATCACATAACCTCCATTAAATGATCAGCATTGGCTTTCTTTAATGAAAAGGGTTGTTCCATGTCTTTTTTTCTCCCCAATGACAAAAACAACAGTTATTCAAAAATTATATATATATGTAAATTAAAAAAAAATGTAACAGCTGGAAAGGCTACCAGCCAAATTGCCAAAATTAGAATGCCCTTGTTATATTATTTTATAATATTGCCAACATTGGATTTCATTACTATTTTTATATCCATATAGAAAATATGGATAATAAAAGGGAAATAGAAATGCTATAAAAGAGATGCTGTGAAAATTTCCATTAATGTGCAGAAAAGTTTCTACTCGACTAAAGAAATATTTGCCTGTTTGAAAGAAGACTTGGCACATGTCAGGTGGAGTGGAGCCAACTTTCTTGTCAGATTTAGTAACGATTCAAATTATATGACTCTCCACCAGTTTCTGACTCAGTACAACAAACTCACATTTCTTTCCAGACATGCATATACCCCAGATATTCCTAGACATTAAAGAAATACTACCTGAGTTTCCAACCTTAAAACTCTGTCTTTCTGACTTGTTTTGATGGCACACCAACATTCATTTTGCACATTCCTGGAGCTGTTGTTGCCCTGCAGCATCCTGGGGCTGCATAAACTGCATCTCTGAATGTTTTTTTCCAGCCAGGAACATCACATGACAGATGCCTTTTAGTGGTTTCAATCTGTACCATATGTCTAAAAAAAATGCCCAGATAGTTGCAAACTATTTTATACATACTGTATATAAGCCAGTTGTTCTGATTAATGATCTATAACTATTTAACCAGTAGTTTACAACGGATTGTTGGATGTAGTGTTTAATTTAGACACAAGTTCAATTCTGTAGGCTGCCATTCTACAATAAAAACACTGTTACAATTATTGTTTACCTCAAATATTTTGCTTTCATCTTCCTTAAATCACTACCAACACTTGCAGATATAATTATTCAATATACAATTCATATAGAACTCTACAGAGGGTTAAACTTTTCACTAATAAGTACCTCCTTGGGCTAAAAGTATCAGGACATCTCTCAGTAGACATTTCCTGAATTTACAAGTAGATCTTTTACTGTATTCTATCACTAAATTAAAACACAATTCCCCCTGGTAACAGTTATATAATATAAAAACAGCTTCCCAGGCTGTAATATGCTATATTTGTCTTTTTATTTTTTACTTATTACCATCTGGTGACCTGCAGAAATGACCTTGTGTTTCTCATGAGGGTATTGATCCCAGGTAGGGATCTTTTTATGCCAGTTTTTCCCTAAAATGCTTCTACATACAATAAACAGTACATATCAGGCGGCAACTCAACTTAGTATCAAAGTGTGTATGCATGACAACATCAACAGCTTTTCTTCAATTTCTCTGAGAAACATTAACCGTGTGGTGATATAAAATATTGACTCACACTCTCACGCCTCCCCTTTGACAATTGAGCAAAAATCAATAGGTGAAGCCAGCCTGTTCGGAGTTTCTTAAAGTTGGAAGCTGGCTCAAGTAAGTGCTTGTTTCCCTCAAGGTTAATTGATTGTCTGGGACTTATGTTCAAAGACCTGGATCAGCTCTAAGACGGCGTGTCCACAGAAAACAGGATGTGTACAAACCCAGAAGAGAAAGTTCTTTTTTAACTCTGCAGTAATGTACTTTCATACCTCAAAGAAATGTACCTAGCTCCCAGCAGTATACAGAGCTCATTAACAGTATTCCCACTTCACTAGATTTATACCATCTCCCAAGAAATACACAGCAATCCCCAGCTATGCACCCACATCCCCCACAACTGTTGGAACAATGACAGAAGGCAGTTACAGTTACACCAGACATGCACCCCTAAGCAGGGCCGTGTGCAGCTGGATCTTTTAATGACAGGTAAAGCTATCTTTAAGAATAGAAAATAGAAAATCGGTCGGCATCTATGATAGCTAAATCTCCAGCTCAAAATCGGGCATTCTGCTCAACTATACCGCAGTATTTGCATATTCTAATGAGCTCAACGTTAAGGGTTAGCAGTTTACACTAATGACCAATTTAGCTTATAATAAATCAGTTAAGGCAGCTCCCTGCTGGAACCACAGGAAACTGCACCCATGAGTGTGTGCGTGTGTGTGCATATGTCGCTATAATCCAGCTGTGATTTTATGAGCTTGAATATGTGGGACAATGGGCCTCATGCAACATGTTCGTATTCTTTTCATAACTTTCTCTTACTTTCTCTCCTTCCGTGGACTCCTACGAGTGCGCCACGTCAGATTCAACAAATGTTCTCAACTTCAGATAACTGCGTAAATGAGCGTCCTACACATGATGAATTCCACCTGTGCGTAAGTGAGTGCACGTTCATGAGAATTGCAAATCTGCATAATTACCGTCCCGATAATTCCATATAAGGACACGACTTTCTACGCTTGTCAGGTGTTCATTCAGAAAAATGGCATTGAACACAGAGCAGAGAAAGTTTACAAATTCAGAGATGGAGGTTCCGCTGGCTGAGAGATCTGAGCAGCAGAGTTGAAGGAGGTAAAAGCCGAGCAGTGGAGAATAAATCACAAGAACTGGAAATGCCGTGTCTGTTGGTTGCACTGCAGAAGTAAAAATAAAACTTATTTGATCCGAAAATTGTATAGACGTCTAACAAAAGCAACACAGTCCTTGAAAACTAGCCTACTGATGGAGACCAGAAGGTGCAATATGGAAATGTTAAACAAACAAAGCACATAAAAATGTGAAACTCTAATTTGACAAATTCAGACCCCAACATTCCACATTTTATGTAATAACGAAGCCGAGGCATCATGAAATGACTGCATGTCTGACCATTAGAAGAGTAGAAAGAGTTCCTTTCTGAACTTTCCATAATTTTCTGCTTGCAGCATTTTCTCCTAAATCATTCGTACGGACCATTTAAGAATGAATTTGTTTGTACGAATGCTTCTTGCATGAGGCCCAATGACTGTTTTTGGAGCTCTTGTTTCTATTATGGTGCTTGTGCCATACTCTCTATGATTAACACACCCTGGTTGCCATCTTGGCTAACAGTGGTGCCACTGGCACAGAGCACAACAGATGTGTTATCACAGACATACTTAATTCCTCTTTGATCATGTGACAGATTATGAGATTTTCAATCCACATCCATCAGATGCTGGTAAAGATGTAAAAATGTGAATCTCAGTTGATATATCTTGAGACGGAGCAATTTGCTGGCTTCAGAGTAACAAAAAAAGAACAAAAACAGATGGGCTCCAGTATGCCTCTGAAACGTACCATCTCTAGTGATTAAAGCAAGAAAACAGACCTTTGACCAGAGGGGAACTTCCTGCTTTTTCTGTACAGTACTTATCTGAACTACAGGGAATCACCCCTTTGTCAAAATGTTACTGTATCCCTTTTCTCACAAAGACAGGAGCAACAGAAATAGAAAAAAAAAAGTATAATTTCATTACACCTTCGCCAGTTTGGCCCAGTGCTGGTTAGAAGGTTGTCAGGCCATGGTTCGATGAAGGGGATTAGTCCTCAAATGGGATTACATGCTTATATGAAATAAGGAAGAAAAAGGAGAGGATGTTCACACAAGCAAGAGTAGATATATTTTAAAGCAGACAAGCACACTTCATGAGCAGTGAAGTTTCACGATGATTATTTGTATGCACGGATGTGGCTTAAAGAACAACTAAATAATCTATTTTTATGTTACATTTCTGTTGCTTTTCTCTTCCTTCTGTCTCTTAATGTGTTAATGTTCCCTCTTTTTTCTCTTTTCTCTTAAGTGAGCTAGAATAATATCTGCTAAGATCCACTGAAGCGAAAATATCCTCGTCACCCATCTGGTGTGACAAGGACTCTACAATAAAACATACACAAGCTCTTTCACCCAGCCACACACACACTTACTCGCACGTACAGTTAGTGTTCTCACACACTGAAGCAGGATGGCTGAGACCCACATGGCTCGGAGTGCCAGCGGCGTCTTGCTGCCCTGCCACCGTGGCCCCTCTGCATGTAGGTCAGCCCCGACTGGGGGCACACCTCCCCTTCCCCCTCCCTTCTCACCCTTTCTCTCTCCCTTGTCTCCTTGTTTAAAACCTCCCTTTACGCTCATCCACTCATTCCTCTTACAAATTCATTTTTCTTTCTAGCCTTATTACAAAACGAAAAAAATATACACCTCATTTTAAGATGTGCCATGTCAACTTTTTAAATGTCATAGTGAAATTAAAATTTTCCGCCATTAAAAGCCTCTCTTTATTTTGTAATTACCTTTAACAATTTTATATTGTATTTGTATTTATTTATTCATTTCAGGAAATAAATTTCAATAGAAGAACACAAAGAAGATTAACACTTAGCTGGTCATTTTATCACAAAAAAACAAAAACAACAACAGCTATAGCCACAGCTATTTATCAAATAAATGAAAACATGCCTGAAAGGGAGTGGGAAGAAGAAAAATTATTAAACCCCACTCCTAAATCATATTTCCCTCAAAATTACTGGGGAAAGACAAACTATGAACCACAATTAAAGCAAATGAACAATCACATATAGAACTTTGTCAAATTTATCTGTTCAGAAAAAGATCACTACCTTTGGCGCTAGAATGAAAATAACTACAAATTGTACCGAACTTCATCATGTAAAGCAGCAGTCAGAATCTTCATTTAAACAAAGGAGGATAAAGTGGATTTTGGTTAATTCAGTTCACTGCTGTAATAAAGCACTTACATTCCCAAAATCAGCTTCTACCTGTGAGATAATATCAAATTTGAATTTTAAATATGGCATGAGTAATACCTTTGTTTATAATGTGTTAAAAATTTATTGAACTAATATGACAGATTAATCTCTTGACAACGCTCATGAAAATTCAGAACTTCTTTGATTTAAAAAAAAAAGCTTTTTTGTTTTTGTTTTTGAGTATTTTTTTACACAATGATCTGTTGACCCCTTGAAATTGTCTTGGAAGGAATCCTTAGATATGCTTGAATCGTGCAAAATAGCCCTTTGGGGATGTCTTTGATTAGGAACTAACTTTATCGCATGGTTAAAAGCTCTAAAAAGTTTATTTTTCATGATATAGCTTCTTTAACTTGTGTCTCTGCTTGGAATGCAATGGAGACCACAATGGAGAATGGAACATGCTCTTCATTGCCGTCAGTGTAACACCACAGTCAGACCAGACTGTGTTGTGGAAGAAGATTTCTATTGAGCTGCAGGTAAAACTTCCAAATAGAATGAACATGAAATTGAGGGGTAAGATGGAAGGATGCAGATGATAAGCACAAAGCAATTACAGTAACAAGAGTTTCAGGCATCTACATGATTTTGAATGGAGACTTACAGATTTGTAGAGCATGATCAAAGGTTGCTCTGAATAGGATGAGGATGAGGAAATCTGAGCCACTTTCTTTTTAAGTCAGATCTGAACAGAAAGTTTCTTCAATGTTTGAAAGTCGTGACAAAATTATGGTGAAGGAGAGGTGTCCAACCTCCATTGCACAGGCTGAATATTAAGAATGGTCTTCCATCGATGTAGGCGATGTAACAGAGGGAAGTATCTGCATGCTCGTATGGTTTGGTGGCTTTTAAACATTCATGCATTGTGTATTTTCTGCATTTCTTCACCTGTCAAGCGTGTACCAACAGTACAACTTAGAAATCAGGACTTTGTTGACATCTAATAGATGCACACGTCACGTAAAGCCCACCATCAAAATCTTTTTCCATCCGTCATCATCCCTGTCTGACCAGCTGTGCTAATCATCATGCACTTCTCCCATCTTCCTTGTCTAAAGGCCATTACTGCTGTACAAAATTTCATAGTGTTCATGAAAACTGTGCTGAATGCTTTTTATGTGATTTCTCACAAATTGCTGAGGCGCCAGGATGCCTTTTATCCTCACATCTTTTTGCCCTCTGCGCTCTTGATGTCTTCACTTTACTTCACTTTACTTTGCGCATGCTGCTTTCCATATCTCTCATCCTGGGTTTTTCAACAAATCTGTATTGATTCCTTTCTTACCTGCACCATTTTTAGTCTTTGAACGCTAAATACTTGCACTTCGCTTTCCCAGACCTTAAGCCTGTAACCCATGTCTGAAGGTTTATAATTGTTTAGCTGTAATGCAGAAAAAATATTGACTTTTCTACATCATCAGGCAAATAAGAAACATGAAGTCATAAAAACTACAGGCAGCAAAGAAGAAGGCAGGTTAAAAATGTGCAAAAATGAACAAACCAAAACCACATATTGTGAGCAAATGTCTTCAGCACAGTTTAATAAACCGATATACCAAATGCTAAGAGGCCATCCTCTGAAAAATGTACATACAGTACAGTATGTGCATGCTGGCAGATGCATACTGCTGTACAATTCTGGTTAAATAACATGCCTCGAACAGCGCATGTGAAGGGTAAAAATGGTGTCCACAATGGCTGAATTGTAAAAAATAATGTATTCTTGCCTTAACTTTGATTCATTCTAACCTGGCTTTGACTTCCAACCCTAACTACCTGATGTTTCAGCATAAAGTCGACGAGGAAATGCCAAAGTTTTGTCAACGTATTGTTTGTGTGTAAACATCACTTTTTCTGTTAGTACGTGTTGAATATCATACATGTCATAAGCAGTTCATGTGAGAAAACAGTAGGTACACATACAGTATGTTTGTGAGATCTGCATCGTAGAGCTCTGTATCTTTGTTTTTGTCCCTCAGTTACATTTTGCGCATGAGCCATCAGAAACCAGGAAATTTGAGTCAATATCATTAAAGATTTACTTCCATCGTCATTTCATTAATATTGCTGTGTTCGCCATTATTATTGAATGCATTATGTGTTGTTTCTGTTTAAAAAACCCTTCTGGTTGCTTTGTTTACAGCTGTACAGTGTTTGTATGCTAGAAGAGTGGCTTGTGGTCCAACAACAGGCTTTTCCGGTCCTTCTCGAGAATATCCGTGACGCGAAAAATGAGGCGTCTCTGATTCGCTCCCTCCCATGAATGTATAAAGGAACCTCCTCCCCCCACTCTGTGTGTGTAACAAATGCTGCGTTCCATTTGAACTCGGAAGTCGGAAATTCCCAGTTCCGAGTAGGAAGTTTCAACTGGAACGCCCCCCTGAAGTCGGATTTCCCACTCGGAAAGTCGGACAACTCTCGCAGCTCCGAGTTCAGATTTAAAGATGGCCGCGCCCAGTGTTAGCAGTTTTAGAAGCTTCTGTAATGTTACATTTATTTACACTTCTTACTTATATTTTGTTGCATAAATCAGTCGTACACGTAGTTTTGGTTTATACAGATGTACGGGGAAGCTGCTGTAGTGTAATTCACATTTTTCATGTCGTATATGTGAACTACAACACCAGCTGTGCCAACAACGGCTAATAACAATAGCCTTAGCAAACACGTTGTTTTGCTAGGTTGCTAACTGGTTTTCCGACCAGTGAGCTGGAACGCAAGTTGGTCGGGTGTGACGTCACCCCCCAGTTCCCACTTCCCAGTTCCGATGAAAATGGAACGCAGCAAAAGCACACGAATGAGTTTGTTCCGCCATGCTAGCAAACACTTAGCTAACTTAGCTTCCCAACTCCGCAGCTACAGTCGCGCCATCTTCACTTCTAGTGCGGAGGAGAGGGTTACCTGCCTTCCCATGGGCGGGTATAAACCGACGTGAGCGACACACTTTTTTCGATGTGACGTGGAAGCGAAAGGCTTTTCCTGATTCGCTCCCTTCTCCATACTGTTTTTATGAATTTGAAACACAGCCAGTGGAGGTGACGCACCACTTGCAAGCACAGCATGTGTATGTAGCCTAACTAGGGGTGACCCTCTATATTTCAAAAGGAGCAAGTTAAACTGGTTTTTAGTGGAAGGAGATCTTTAAAATCCAAGTTATGTTGTGACATTGCTTACTATCCTGAGAAATATTTCAAACTATCAAGGCAATGATGAATAGAAGTTGTTCAAGCACTTGACAAATAACCCAATCATTTTTCACTGTTTCATGATAAAACTTTTAGGACCAGAAAATCCATAGCTGGCTTTTTATTTCTCTTTCTGTTATTTCTAATTTTACTTGCTTAGCACTATTCTCTGTCATTTGTCATCACAAGTCATTTTCTTCTCAGTTTTCAGAAACATACTTTGCGGCCACAGTGCAAAGCTCCACCCACAGCACCAATCTTCCTCCTCTTCTTCGTCTCATTCTGTCCCCATAGTGGGATATATTCCAGTTTTATAGCCAATAGGAGTGATGAAATATTTCCTTTAGTGTTTGCCTGATAGCTCATCTATACATACACATACACTTCTATGCACAAAGTATCAGTAACACACACACTGGAACAAAGCTATGCTCATTGTATGTGCAAACGCTGGAAGCCAAAATGACATATGCTTGCACACACCTCTACATGAAGTAGCTGCAGATGACAATGAGTGAACTCCCGATGTCCTGCCTCATTTGTCTGTCAATCTTTCCCTCCTCTCCACAAAGCCAGAGGCCATCATACAGTCAAACTGAGATCCACATCTAAAAACTAGTCCTGACAGCTGTTATGATGGAGTCGAGGGGAAATTAGGGAGGCAGGAATTTTCTGCGTGGGTGTCATTTTTGTTTGTGTTTTTAAGCTATTAAATGTCTATAATATACTTAATAATTCTACTTACTTGTACTTAATAAGGAATAAGGAATTAGTGGGTTAACTGCTAATCAGGGTTTTTTTCCCCACAAACATTCCACATTTTAGGTTTTTGAACGTGTTTGCCTTCTTTTCAGGCAGCCTCTGGTTTCTAATTAATTCAGTTCAGTTTGAAAACCGACTTGAAAAGATTCCAGGCTCTTTTCAGATAGATAATTCATCACAAGAAACACATTCATAGCTACTTTCATTTTTGCAAAAGAGGTTTGCCATGGTTGCATGGTAACTGGAAACATGACTGTCAGTTGCTGAACAGCATTCACCAGCTACAGAAAACGGATAACAAAATACAGAATAATTGCCAATGGAAGCAAAGGCAAACTTTGATTTGGTTTTACAGGAGCCAGATAACATGTCTTAGATTTGTTTTTCTTGCTTCTTGTACTAAGCTGGAGATTTTACCTTAAATTCACATGGACTAAAAGCAGGTTGTTTTTTTTACCGATTATCTTTTGTCAGCTTGGCAAACAATAGGGAATGTTTGTCAAACTACCTGTTATGAAAACCACATCTGATAATCCCCATTTATGATGGTAAAAAAACAAACATTGAGGAACTTTTTACGCCACAGCATGATCAGCTGTGAGTTTGTTTTTTACTACATGAGAAAATGGCTGTGTTGCATTTAAGTCTGTCATTTTGCTTTTAAGTCATTGGACAAAGTCAGATGTTCTAACTTCATACACTTCTTCGCCTGTGCATGTAGGTTCCAGCCAAATAGTCCATGAACTGATTAATCCAGGGGTGTCTGGCCATTGTTGTTATACTGAGGTCAGACACACCTGAGCCGCTTTTAGACTTGCATTGGGGAACATGTGCGGTAAAGTCCATCCACTCTTTTACCGGACTCGTCTTTTCAAACATGCCGCTTCCTTGCAGACTTGTTGCGTCTCGGGCGCTTTCAGACATCAGGAAATGTTGCAAATAAGTGAGCACAGGTACGCTCTCCCTTCAACTCTGCCTAGAACATTTTCATGTGCATTTAACCAAAACGACGTGCCGCAACATTTCTGCTCTTATGACATGAGAACCAGCCATTACATATCCGCTACATATCTGGGCTAGTTTCATGCCAAGAGTGAACTGCTTCCCAGTTAGAGTGTTTCTGCCTCTAACTGTGTGTATTTCTGACTGAAGCTTGTTCCATACTCCATGAGAAGGGGAAGGGGTGACTGTGTTTACCCTGTGATTATACATTTACAATAAACTTAGTCCATGGCAGGACGGAGTTGCGCACGTGGTGGTGTCCATGTATTTAAATGCCACATGTGTAGTTTACATTTTGGGGGGAGTGGGTAGCATAGTGGCAATGTTGTGGGCTTTGGCACGGTAGACCCGGGTTTGAGTCCCCAACACAGCACTCAGGTGAACCACTGTGGACCCCTGAGCAAGGTCCCCAACCCCCACCAACTGCTCCCCGGGCGCCCCAATTAGCAGCCCATTGCTCTCAGATTCAACCTGAGATGGGTTAAATGCAGAGAGTGAATTTGCTAATTGGCTCTCTAATTGGGATTAATAAAGTATACCTTTTTTTTTCTTTTCTCACCACCTTGATTTTAATTTTTTTTAAATTATCCGTTCAACCTCGCATCTGTGGATATGCGGAGGTGACAACTCTCTGCTTCAAGCGTCTGTGTTAAACCCCACCCGCCTCAAATGTCTGACCAATCACACAATACTTCTCCGAGCTCCACAAGAAGAAATTGCTGCTCGGCTGAGGGGTCAAGAACAAGCCACAAACCGTCCTCAATCACGTCCGCAAGAACAAAATGACGTCATTTTGTTCTCGTGGCCCTGAGAACAAGAAGAAAGTTCCCGCTTCTCGTGGAGTATGTAGCAGCCTTAAAAAACAGCGTCTTCTGCCTCCATCTATCTGTTCACCCTGTTGGATTCATGTCAATGTGTATTCAATACACTTACATTTATTGAGACAAAAAAGGGATGTAATAATTACCTAATCAACCAAAAATTCCACAATACCCCCTGCAGTACTTCTGCAGACCCCCTGTTGAAAACCTCTGCTGTAGGAGACAATAAAGAAAACACTGATGTATTTTTTCCTTGGAAGAATTCCAGCTGCTCATAAAAGGCTGCTACTTAGAAATTTTGTATCATTTCACACAGTCAGACACCTTCTTAGGCCAAAATAAATATAAAATGTAAAATAAATGAATAATTGTACCTTTACTTTGTAGCGAGTTTTCCTAATTCGTAAAGTCTGTTCATGCATACAAATGGAATGCAGCTGTCACTATGTCACATCAAATATCTGCCATGAAACTGGTCTATGATTTTATACTCAGCATAAGAAAACTCTGCTGATTTTACATGTTTGGGAGGCAAATGAGTCAAAATAATAAACTAATAGATCTTGATCTACCACAGCTTGCATGATACAGCGTAATGCCGTCCCCTCATGTTGTCATGGCTTGCCCCCTGAGAGGTAACAATATTTACTGGACGTAACTCTGGTTTATTGTAGGTTATAGCCCTCAGCACCCTGAGTAAACAAACTACTACTGATAAGGCCCGGTTAGACCCTTTTCTTTACTCTCCTTGGGGGATTGTTTCATTCCTTTTAGCAATATAGTATCAACAGTTTATCAGTCTACTTCACTCTCCTTTTGCTATTCCATTCATTTCACCGTATTTCTAGAAATTTTCCTTGCTTCTTTCTTCTCTACCACCCCACCTTTCGTTTTCTGCTCCCTCCTCTCTCTCTATCGCTCCCCTCATCGCGTCATCTGGATCCATCTCTCCATGGACGATCTGCCAGCACCGTGCATGCTGCCGCCCTCCCAGAGTGATCCCGTTAGAAGGCTAATGCTGTGAAAAATGACAGTAAACTGGCACTTTTACCGCCATCACCACCACTTTGGGGCCGCCTGCCGCCCACAGCCCTGTTGCCTGGCAACTCCCCAGACAGCATTTCTCCAAAAGGCGAGAGCTCCTGTCTGCTGTGCTGCGATAGAGACCCAAGCCTAATAAGCATTATATCTCATTTTGTCTTATCATTCAGTTGTTAGTGATACAAGTTTGCTTGGAGCCGCGAGTATGCAAAGAGCACTGATGCAGAATGTGTCACTCATATTGAATGAATGAAATGATTTGCAAGACGTGAGATTTCCTGGAGCATTGTTCTTGGAATAAGAGGTTGCTCAGCCATAAACAGAAGTATACACAAATGACAAAGCTGTAGATGATGTAGTAAAGCTGTTCAGTGGAAAAAGAGCTCGACCCTACAGCAGAAACACACGGTGAATGTTACTGATATGTCAGCCTACATCCAGCGCCTGAAAATCATAACAGAAATCAGAATGCATTCATAAGTGTTTCATTTTTTTTATTCCTCTACTTTAGAATGAGCTAACATCCAAAAGCTTGCTCTGCTGTTAGAGAAAAGGGATAAAACATAGAAAAGTACATTTTTACTGTAGTATGTAATATGTAGTATTTTAAGGTTTCATTTAATCACTGCAGGCTGTTCATGAAGAGAGTTTGTGGGATATTTGGCATCGGGAGAAGAGAAGTTCCCCACTGATGGATTGTAATACTTTTTTACCCTTGAGGCCTTACAGCTGAGAGGAAAGAGAAAGCGTGGCTGTTTCCTTTCTCCCATTTATAAACTCCCACCCTGGTATCCTGTCCACCCTGCCTCTCACCTGATAGCTGCTGGGAAAGGCTCCAGCGTGTGGATGGATGCTCAGTCCCACCACATTACTGAAACAGGTTGTAAAATACTTGTTTAACTGCACAATACTTGAGTGCTCGGATCCCCTTTTCTATACTATACCAACTAAGTGTGTTTCCTTGTGAGGAAAAAATAGCCCGTCTGTGCGTCATCTTCTGCCCCACTTTCCGCTGTCTCCCTCCTCTTTGAGGCTTTTAAGCAGCAACCCATTTTTATCAGTCCCTCACCTAAATCTACCGAAACAAACAAAAAAAAATGACAACTTGAGTGCCAGTATATTCACAGATATGAGTAACGGGAGCCACATAGTCACTGAGGAACTCTCACGGGGGGTTACAAGCGTGCTTTGACAAAGTGTGTGAACTCCCTGCCACCGAAGCAATCCGCACCCTCTGATGTTTTACTGTTTCGAGACATCTCAGGTTCTGAGGAGGATTGAAAAGTTGACGCCATCTTTGAGTTGTGAGTGAGTGGGGGGTTGGCCTGCCCTGTTTTTGGAGTGTCGTCTTGCAAGCACTGTGAGTTGTAACCTGCATACGTTATCTTGTCTTGAATGGTGAAACTTGGATGTTGTAGTTTCAAGTCAGGGACATGGGAATTATTTCTTGATGACACACACAGAATATTACTTTTAGAAAAAGAAAATGGTGTGATACAAGCCCATTTTTGTTCATCTTTCCCAGGCGAATCACTGCAGTTCTTTTACAGTAACTCTAATTTTCTCTTTTTAAGTGATCATTCTATACAGAACCACTAATGTAAATCCATCAAGGTCATAAAGAGAGACATGAATAGCTGTAATCTCCGTTAATGTAAGCTGAATGGAGGATATCAGGTCAGAATGACAAAAGCAAGAAGTATTTTGCAGCTAGAAGAGATGTGTAAGTGAATGTGTGTATTCATCAACAATAGAGGATTTCCATGAACTAGTCAAACAGCACACTGTCAGTGTTATACATGAGAACAGAAACGTAGCATATTCTCCAGCTTCCATTCTATCTTAAAGAAATTAAATGAATTTGAGTGAATGCAAAACTGCGCTGTACCATTGCGCACACACACACTCGCACACCATCTGCCGAGACATGAGATATGTCTCATTGTAAATAAGCCTGAAGAGGCGCACTTAAGTGAGCAGCGTGGCATTATGCTTAGCCTCACCCCAGATGTCTTCAAGTTAATATATATCGCTGTGTTTTCAGATGAATCCATGCAGCCCAAACTAATGCTCTTATTAAGTCTCCGCCTAGCAGAGAGAGGGAGTGAGGAAGAGAAGAGGCAGGTGACGCATTTTAGCGTATTAACATCCACCACAGCTCCTAATTTGCTCTGCTAGTCACCTGGATCGTGAGTTCTGGTGAGACAAGTGGAAATGAAAAGAAAGCTGAAAAAAACCACACAAATGTGAAGAGACACAGGCAGGATGGTGATGTAGCATGACGGAGACTGAGTGAAAAACGGGAAAGAAAGGAGACGGTGTAAATCACATGAATGAATAAACGTCATTAGTGATGCCCATTAGTATCCCATGCGCAGATTAATTTAACTTCAGCTGACTTTGAAGAGGTGCTGGGATGGGTGATAATTTGGTTGCACACCTGGATGTCTGATCACTGATTTTCCTCATCTGAAGCTGCAGCAAACAGTCTGGTTGGCCTTTTTTTTTCCCCAAGCAAAGAAAACTGATGAAATATTTCTGTCTGAGTTGTGCTCAATTGTCTTCCTGTATATTTTTGTTGTGTCAACAGGCTGACCCCCAAGGCCGGGACATTGCCATCCGTCCCTTCCTGGAGCACTGTGAGAACACCCACATGACCATTTGGCTTGGCATCGTCTATGCCTACAAAGGACTGCTAATGGTAAGACAGCAGGAAATCTGATTATGTAATAACAGTTTGGTTAACATTTACAGTCTGTACTACATTTATTAAAAATGTATGCGCTATTTGATCTTAATGGCAGTCTCACAAATGATTTTCTTTTTTTTTAATTTAAGGGAATTCATTGTCTGTGGTAGATTCTATGATTTAAAGATTCAGAAAATCTGTTAAAATGTCTATATTCTAAGGACAAAGCTGAAAACCAACATGGATTGGTGTGACCTTTGGGCCTTCAGGTGACCCTGAATCAAAATGAGTCATTATTCTTTAAGCACTACACAGCATCAGGAACACATCTACACTGTTAATTGCATTTTGGCATTTTTGTTGCCCCAATGTATTATTTCATGTCAAATTAGCAAGCTTCTGGTGTGTTGTTGTTATGAATTAAAATGCTTAATTAAACACATTTTAAACACACAAAAATCGTTCCATACAACTCAAAATTCTAAGCCAGCCTTTTAAGTCACAATTTTAAGTTAGACATTTCACAGTGTAACCATAATAAAGAAATACAGGTCACCACTGCCTCTTCACAAATACGTAAAAATGAAACTTTACCATCTTAAGACAAAATACAAACCAAAACTGCTGTCTCATGTTGGTCTGAGCACATTTAAAGCAGACGGGGGCAAAGTAGAAAACAGATCTGTTGTCTGCAAATCAAATATTTTCTTTCTTTTTGGAAATAATGGGTGTCATGTCCTCTGGGCTACAGATACTAGGATTCATCCAGCTTGAGTGCATGGTTCAAATGGTAGCATCCACGATGACATGAAAGTGCATTAGTGCACATGTTGTGAGTAACTTCTGCACCTGTGTTGGCAGCATTAATGCTGGAAGATACGTTCAGGATTTGAACCAGCATACTGTATGCTCCAAAGTGGTTTTTAAGATACAGACTTATTTATAGGGAGACAAACCACATTCTGAACATATTACAGCAACATGGCTCACGAATGAGAGTTTGGACGCTCAAGAATCCCACCAGCTGCAAAGACCTGTCACCCACTGGAAACATATTGAGCATTAGGAAGAATAAAACTTAAGATACCTCGGGCTGTTGAGCAGCTGAAATCTTACAACAGGGAAAAACTACAGAAAAACATTTTTACTTTTAACATTAATAACTGCTGTCCTCAATTCCCAAGCTGTCGCAGTGTTAAAACATGCTGCTGTCCTCAAATGCTTTTTAATAGCTGAGGCTGAAAGAAATCTAGTATCTATTATCTTTGTGCTGTCTCCATCTGAGCAGAGTTTAAATCATTTTTGTCATTTGCATTTGTAAAGCATTCCAGCTGCAACGTGAGGTGAAAAAGAAAAAGTAGACAAGTAAGGAATTCTTGGCCTGCCGAATGGAAAACAACCAAAAAATTTCAAAAACAGAGATGCAGAAGGAGTGTGAAGATGGTCAAGGAACAAGCTTGTGTAAAATAATGAGATGGAACACAGGAATTAATGTGGTGGATGAAGTTTAAAGAAGTGACAGGCTGAAACTCACATCTCTATGAGATATGCAAAGCTGTAAGGTTTGACTTAAATCCATCAAACGCACACACACTGACAGACCTTTTCCTCACCTCACGTCTGCATCATATATCGGCGTACAAGGTGCTCCTTATTTCTTTTTTTAAATTCATGCTTGTCATTTCACTGACTTTCATCTAAACTCTGAATAAGTAGGCAGACCACCTCACACAGCACACAGTCAATTATTCAGCAGGCTGCTGCTGCTCTAATGTTCCACCAAACAAACAATTCACTCTCACAAGACTAAACAAGCATGGAACTGTCTGCCTTAAACATGTCTTTTTCGATTATTCTTCTGTTGAAGACATTATCATTTAATGAAATGTATTTCTGTTTGGTTCTTAACTTTCTCAAAGCTTCGGAAAATACTGCTCTTAACTGCTTTCAGATGTCTGTGTAACCTTCACCTACACTTCTGATAACTCTCTATCCTCTTCCTCTCTTTTCTGACAGTTATTTGGTTGTTTCCTGGCATGGGAGACAAGGAATGTTAGCATTCCTGCTCTCAATGACAGCAAATACATCGGAATGAGCGTGTACAACGTGGGCATCATGTGCATCATCGGTGCAGCAGTATCTTTTCTGACCAGAGATCAGCCCAACGTCCAGTTCTGCATTGTAGCTCTGGTGATCATCTTTTGCAGCACCATCACCCTCTGCTTGGTGTTTGTTCCTAAGGTCAGTTTTTTTGCATGAATAATGCCAGTTTGTGTGTGAGAGAGAAAGAGAGATTATCAGTGGAATACTCTGCATTGGCATAGAGTGCTTAATCATCCCCATATTCATTCATCTATTGCACTAATACTTGGAAACTAAAATTGCAGCATAAACAGATATTGTGCTTTTTTTTCATGCAATTTTATCCCAGAGTGCAACTGAGATTAATATTCTACACTCTTATTGCAGTTCATCACCATGAGGACAAACCCAGATGCAGCCACCCAGAACCGAAGGTTAAAGTTCACTCAGAATCAGAAGAAAGAGGATTCCAAGACCTCTACATCAGTCACCAGCGTCAACCAAGCCAACACTTCTCGACTGGATGGGCTTCAAACTGACAACCACCGCCTCCGCATGAGGATAACAGAGGTCTGAGCCAATTTTAAACCTGTTTTAACCACTGAATCATTTTACAAAGCAAGGCAGGAGACAAGTTGGTTGAAAGGTTTTCATGCAGTAATGGGAAGAAGACATCTTAAAGGTAATTAAATTAAAGGTAGAGTAATTGAGCCCAAGTTCAATAGGGAAAAGGATGAAAGAGCAAAGCCTTTGTCTCCACTACACCTAGACATGTAATAGCTCTCTGGTAGTCAGTTAATTTCTCATTTTTATCAGTGATTTTCAGTGATTTTATGACTTCATTATAAAAAGGTCTGGTCACTTCAAGATATTACTGGGTGCTGTTTTGCACTTTTATTGATGCATTTCACAAGTTGTTAGTGTAAATGTTAATTTATCTTGACACTGAGTGACATTTTTAAAAAAAAATCCCTGAGCAGTCATCTCAGGTTTCCATCAAATCTTCAGGGGATGGATTTCTTCTGCTTCCTTTTGTTCCTGACAGGCAAATGAGTTATTGAAACAAGAATGAGAAAATCTATTACAGCTTTGCCAGCTTTTTCACAGTGTTTACTCAGTTTTGAAATGTCAAGAAGCATTATGAATAATGTAAAAAAATAAAGTACCTAAGTGTCTGTGTGAGCTAGATTGTCTCTGAATAATAAATGCAAAGCTTTTGCAATATGAAGATGGGTCATAATAGACTTTATTTTTGTGTGTGTTTGTGCGTGTGTGGCCACTTCTATAAAAACAACATGAAGTAATAAATCAATGTTCTTTCTTCTCAAAAAGCTGGACAAGGAGTTAGAAGAGGTGACCATGCAGCTGCAGGACACACCAGAGAAAACTCCCTACATTAAACAGAACCATTACCCAGATGCCAATAACATCCTCAGCATACGCAATTTCACAGATGGCAAAGGTGAGAAATTATTTTTGTGTTTCCAGGTTTCATTTGCAGGGTGTGACACATCGTGGAGAAAAAAAAAAACTTTAAAAGGACGGAACACTGAGAAATTTGCCAAATATTGCTTTCAAGCTGGATTTTATTTGTATCCACTTGACACCTTGTCTTGAAACTGGTTCAGGAACTTGGAAAATGGGAACAAAAAACCTGCCTCGATGTTTGAAGTGAATCCAATGCGTTATTAAAGGTGTCAAATCTGAGATGGAGCGTAATTTCTTCAGTTTGCTGGAAGCTACGATTCATAAGTTCAAGATTAAAATTCATTATTAATCTAATGTTTAGGAAATTACTTTAATAGAACAGGACTGATGATTTAATGCAGCAGTTTAGCATGAAGCAGTTCAGTCAGAGAAGTGTGTGTCAGTCTCTCAACCATCATGACATTCATGCCAACTATAAACTATTTAAAAGAGAGAGAGAAAAAAAGAATCATGTCTTTTCATTCCTCAGCTGTATGCTGCATTTTAATATTCAGTAGTCTTAGTAAAAGATTTAAATTCTTCTTTCAGAGCTTCTTCATGAAGGAAAATCTTGCCTTTTTATTTCCACTGTGGAAGCTGCTGTCAGCTGCAGGTTAAGGAGGGACACAGGACCGCTCGTGACATCTTTAATGAGCTATGAGATGAGCTACACTACTTTAATATTTCACTGTTGCTTGGCCAGTTTTATAGATATTTAAATCACACTTTATTAACTTAATCTGTCACATCTCTATTATCAGGCCTGAATGGATCTCCATGTGATCTTATTGCTAACTGTTTGGTATAGTTTGGTTTTACTTGGCAATTACAAACCTTAGGGAGTAGTTAAGGTGAACAATCACTGGGAGAGACAAACAGAAAATATGAAAATATGTCACGTCGGTCTTTTTCCCAGCAGAGAAAGCATGTGTTTTTCAACCCCTCCCTATTTCTGCCCAGCACATGTTGTTTAAACTGATGCTGCTTCATCTTAGACATCCTGAAGTCTGTTGCGTCAAATTGAATCAGCGAATCGTTGCAGTCCAGCAGCATCGCTTTGCATTAGGCACCGTTTTAACAGACGCCGAATGACGGTGATGTTCTGAAGCCAGATCCGGCATGTCTGATGCACACGGCAGCACAAAGCTGCTCTCAGGGGTGTCTAATGGATCTGTCTGAGTTTGGGAAGGTAAAGAGCAACACAGCTGTGCTCTCTCTGCAGGCTGGAAGCAGAGCGTGTTATAATTCTTTGAGAAGTTCCTCAACTGTGAAAGCCCTTAGTTACACAATGAATTAATGGTAGTTAGTGAGTACATTCATGGAGCAATGCCTTTGCATTTGATATATTAGTTTCCTTGATTCTAAACAGTCAAGGAAAGGATTAATCTGATCATGAAATATACATGTGGCATTGTGTTGTGGGTGTGCAGTGGTCTTAGTGTTCAGTGTGAGACTTCAGTGCCAAGATTCTCTTAATTAGAAGGTTATTAATGCATGAGCTGCCATCTGTGAGAATTTTGACCTCTTTTATATTTATCTTTTAAGGAATCCCAACTAATATATTGAAGCCAATTTTATTTGCTCTTATTTTTCAGTGACTTGATCATTTAAAGAAGATCGGCTACATATTTATTTCAAACTGCTTTATTTTGACAAATTTGTTGGGCATTTTTTATCACATGGAGCATTTCAGCTGAAAAAAAAAACATTAATTAAACTAGGGCTGTGCAATATTCGTGACACATTCAGTGTCATTGTCAAATTTTGAAATGACAATATGACTTGCATCGAGGGCTCAGAATGATGCTTTTTTGATCACCAGTTTAAGTGGTAACCAGCTTTATTCCTTCCTCCATCCAACCACTGCAATGTTTTATTCATTCCACACTTTTCTTTTTTTATTTTCAATTTCATTCCTCATTTGGCTGCATTTTGCTCAAGTTGGCAGTAGTTCTAAACCAACAACATGCACAGTAAGCACACGGCCAACGGATGTATAATACGTCCAGTAATAGTGTTCGTGGGAAATGAAGTGATAGCATAGCCAAGACAAATTGATCAAAGTGGTTTGTTTCATTCATCACCTGCCAAACTGGCCAGTAAGTTTTCATTTAAACCTGCCAAAAGTAAGTTTAATCTGCATTTGGCAGGTTGGTAGGTGTTAACTTAGAATACTGCTTGCAACACATAAACAAAAACTTAAAGACTTTTTGCTAATCTCTGATGTAAACATTCCACTTGTATACACATGCATGCTGGTTCGTTGTAGAGGATGCACAAAAGTAAGACATCCTCTAAGTTAGGGTTCCCCAAATTGGTCCTCTGAGGGCCGCAATCCTGCAGGTTTTAATGCATCCTTGGACGCCTGACTTAAACTAAATGGATCCAACAGCCAATGATGTTCAGGACAATGAGTCATTGATATAAGTCAGGTGTGTTTGCGCAGGGACACGTTGAAAACCTGCAGGAATGTGGCCCCCCATACACTCTAAAAAGAGTATCTGGGCTGTAGTTAATACTGAAGATTTATTTACATTGATCTAACTTAATTATTTTGGTTTGGTGATTAAATCTTTTTTTTTTTCTGTCAAATCAACTTAGAAACACCACTCTGACATAAATTTATTCTTTCACTCAAAGTAAATTCATTAAGTCACTCAGCTTTAGCATGCATGAACAAAGGGGGCGGGGCTATTTTCAAAACTCAACATATCTGGACCACAAAGGCTCATGGGAGAAGCAAATTCAACAGGAAATTACCCTTTTATGATTGTTATCCTATAAATTTGAGTTAAGTGTTTACTGCCTTTGTTATGTTCACATTCAGAGAGAGTTGTTGAGAAATTCTGTTCAGTTTGGATGTTAAAGTTGCACCTTGAGTGAAGGACAGTAAGGAGAGATAAAATCAGCATAATATCCAATGGTAAGTAATGTCTAAGATGGAACCAACATTATCTCCTTATAAATTGTGTTGCTCATCTATCAAAGACTGGATTTGTTCTGGTGTAAACTTCCACGGAGTGAATTTGCATTAAGATCAAGAGAATAATTCTGCAAAGTAAAGTGTTTAAAATCGCAGCATCAAAGTAATGGAATATGTTTAATTAAGCTGACTCAAGTAGAAATTTTCATCTTGCACTAACTAGATAAAAATATGTTGAGTTTAATTTAAAAGTAAGAATTTCAAGTTGACCCAAATAGAAATTTTCAATTTGCATTGACTTAATAAAAATAAGTTGAGTTGAATTAAAAATAACAATTTCATTCAATTAAATTTTATTTTGTTCACACAACTTAATTTCATTAGATGTGACCAACTAAGGAAATATTTTTAAGTTGGTTCAACTTGGTTCTTTTTTCCAGTGTAGGACTGAATTGGAGAACCCTGCTCTAAGTCATGTGCTGTAAAAACATGTGCTTATTCAAATCATAATGTCTGTGCAAGGTTGATATTACATCATATTAATATTATAATAAGGATGGGCCTTTAAGATATTGTGCTGCCCTAGATTATGTTGCATTTTCTGTTCGTGAAAACACAAGAAAAGGTCCAACTTTTTCAGCCAAAAAGTACACAAAAAGATTTTTTTCACAACAATGTTTTTTAAAAAGGAAAAAAAAAAAAAAGAAATATTAAAACTCTTAAGAGCAAACTACAAGTAAAAGAGGGGTCATCCCTGTGCAAAGCATATCAGGCATGCTTAATACACATCTTCACAGCTGGTGCCAATGAAGCCAATTACTAAATTTAAGCCATGTATGACCCTAAAGGCAGTAAGGATGCAAAAGGGCATGACAGAGAGAATGGGGGAGGGGGTAAAATTTTGGATGAAGATAACAATTAAACTCATTCTCACATCTCCCCGTTGTTGAGAGTAATGTGCTCAGAGCAGCTGGCAGTTGACATTAGACTCTTTCCTGAAGACGATTTCGATTTGTGTGGGCTCATCGATGAATCTATTTTAGCCTGAGTCTTTGCTTCTCTCTGCGTTACACCGTCAGGGGATAGCAGAAAATATAGAGCTTTCTCTTCATAAATATCCATTTATTTAGAGATATGTTTACAGAAAGGAAATGACGATGTAATTAAAAAAAAAAAAGGGGGGGGGGGGGGGGGGGGGGGGGCAGATTTTCAAGAAAAGTCTCAACTACCACCATATGTTTGAACATTTTGTGCGGAAATAGGAAATGCCTCCAGTCGTTATACGATCAAAATTAGTTTTGGACTTGTCTATTTTGATTTAGTTTAAACTAAATAATGAGAAAGTATTTTTATAAGATCACTGACAACAGGAACACATTTGCAAAAAACTCTCAGAGAAATGATCGTTTTTTTCTCTGTATACAATGAGTCCAGTTCATTTTTAATCAAACTGATTTAACTTTACCTTTTCAAACAAAGAGAGGCATTTCAAATGAAGTAATGATGACCTATTAAGGAACGAGGCGGTGAGAAGGTTCAGGCAACGAAAGGCAGCATGTGGTGCTGCTCACAGAAGTCATCCAGATTCAAATTAATAGAATCGCAGGACATTGAGCTCCTTTTAAAGATCACCAACATGTAAACTTTTCCCAGTTGCAATATGCTTGTGCTTGACAGCCATCGTCATCATCACTACCTCCTAGCTGAAGTCATCAGTATTCATAAGAGAGATGGTCTAAATATATTGGGGAGGCTGTGAATGAGTGGCTGTTATAAGAGAAGAGCGCTGTGTCAACAGTGATTACACTCACTCACAAAGGGTGAGAAGCAGCACTCCACCCCTCTCTCTCTCTCTCTCTGTCATCTTGAATATATGCAACTTTATGGCGATGCTGAAGAATAGCAGCAGAGGACGGTTAGGTGCGGTTTTCCGACATTCTGACAGCCATGGCCTGATTTTAGCCTTGATGAAAGGTTTTAGTGTTATATACTGACAATGTAGTAAAGTGTTACCAGCAAGTTTATTATAGCTGTAGAGCAATTTGCAATATGATCTTTTAAACTTTACAATCTAATTATTTTACACTTTTTAATGTGTTGAAGTTATACAGTACTTTAAAACTCTTTGGACTTTGTGGCAGCATAAATGCCGAAACATCATTTTCAAAAGGTTATACTGACATTTCAATTTTGCAAGGGATTTTCTAGAGGAGGTCAGAATGAAATATTTCTAAGTCTGGAAAGGAAAATACATTACCTTTTATTTGAATACTTCACAATATCATCATTTGACTGTAAAGATGGCAAATCAGGCAAATCAGGCTTTCCAAGGTTGTTTAACACAAAACCAGTTAGTATTATCACAGAGGAGAAATAATTAACCAGGATCAAATTTTCTTAATTTTCATGCTTGGTTTTTATTTGGTATTTTCAGTTGGAATGATTGTCCCAGGAATTCCACCATATCCACTGCAACAATGTCAACGTTTTTTGTTTGTTTTGTTTTGTTTTGTTTTGTTTTTCCTGTTTTTTTGTTTTTTTTATCTTATGTTAGTTTGCTGGACACGTTGGATTAAAAAAAAAAAAAATCAGTATCTATGGATGCCAGTTTCACAACTGTTTCCTTCCATGTTCATTCATGCAAAAAACTTTTTTAAAAGCTATACGAAGGTTGTAGCTAAATCCGGTACAATGCATCTTTTCTCTTCTGAGAATAATGTTTTTGTGCACGCATCCCAATAAATACAGAAGTAAAAGATAAAAAGGTCATGTTAGTGGGCTAGGCATACACCATTTGGACACTTTTTTGTGAGATTCCTTAATTTCCTAAATTTTTGAATGAAGGCAGGGACTGGAAGTTAGCAGAAGTCATTACAGTATGCCACAAGAGCTAGAGTATATATACGAGATTAAGGAAAAACAGGAATAGTTGCTTAAAGACGCAGCAAATCTTTATTGCATGTTGAAGAGGTATGCAGGGACGCATAAAATCCCTCAACATCCAAAACTGGCAGGGTTTTTTTTTTGTGTAGCACAAACACACTCTGCTTGAATTCCTCCTGAAATGTGTATCTGTGTCAGTGCTTTTAACACAACTCTGAGTCTACAAGGTTAGGCTTTATTCACAATGCAAACAGCACTAAAATAGTTCAGCAGGCACAGATGTCCAATGGGGGCATGAAGCACTGGCAACACTGAATCGGGTCAGCAAGTCCTGAAAAATCTGGGACACGTGGGGAGGAAAAGGAGCAATCCATTGCTCTCCAGGTGTAGTTGTGAAAACTGAGGTTTTTCTTCTGCTTTTCCTTTAGATTTTCAGGAAGGGATGCTTAAAACTAAACTGTATAACAGTGACTCTTTTGGAATAAGGAAATGAACAAATATGCTGTGAATGTTGTTATGACTACTTGTCTTTAGATGTAAAAGCTGCTTTTGATCCAACCCAGCTGAAATGGATACACAAATGTAAAAGCTGACCCCTCTATTCTCTGGAATTTAATCAACATGACATTCTCAACATTCCACATTAGGATTAGTGCGGTATTACATATTAAATAGTTAAATGTATAGATTATGCTTCACAAAGCCACAGCTCAGCCATCAGTGCCCACTAAAAATGATTAAATGAAATATATAGATATGTATCTTAGGGGTGCAATGATACAAAAAATTCACAGTTCGGTTCGATTAGATACTTAAGTGTCAGGGTTTGATACTTTTTTGATACAAAAATGCCTCTTACCTTTTTTAACCCAATGTGCTTTAGTCCTCAACAGCTTTCCATCAGGATTATACTTAACATGAAAACCAAAAGCAGATCCAAATGCCAAACCTGAGTGGAGTTCAACGAGTAGCTAACACTGATGTACAGTTTTCAACACAAAGTTCATCAGCTGAACACAAATTGATAAAATACATTTAAAATTCTGTATTGTTTGATATTCGATACACAGTTCTCACGGTTCGATGCGCCCCTGTATTGAATGGTTCGATATGAATACATGTATTGTTGCACCCCTAATATGTATGTGTATTTATATATATATATATATACAGTATATATATATTTATATATGTATATACATGTTCTAACCCTGGCAAGAACTGAACATAATAATATGCTGAAACTTAAACCTACAGTAAAACGACCTTAAGCACACTCTGTACAGCTCACATCCTCTGGTTTAGGAATCTGATTGCTGTGGAAAAGTAACTGCTTAGCATCTACGTTTTTCCTGTGCGCCTAAATGCATAAATATCAAAACCTCACCATAAATATATGCTTTAGTGAGTTTACCTTTAGTGTGTTTAGATAATATGCAGTGACATTCTTAAATAAGAATGCATATCTTTAGTACATGCATATTGATCTGCTAAGTACCCTGGATGAACGGCTTTTATTGCTTTTTGCAGGATTTTGAGAAAAAAAAATTATGCAGACTGTAGTATTTACCAAAGCCACCTATAAATCAAATCCATGCTTGCTGTAATAATTGCTTCTAACAGCTGACAAGCAAAGTTTAACAATGCATTTGAAATATTATCAAATTTTTTAGATGTCTTAACATGTTTCAATGCAGATGGAGAAAAGTCTATACTGAAGAACCACCTGGAGCAGAAACCACAAGCACAGTGGGGCTCCATGGATCCATCCAGAATAAACAGAGGTCCCCTGGAGGATATCAACTCACCTGAACAGTGAGATCCCATTTTTCCTACCACCTACAAGTATACCCCTGCATCCATCCCTCTTCTCTTTTTTTGTTAGCTTTCTCATCAGACGACACGTCACATGTAACGCAACCACAAGCAGCTCACAGGCGGTTGCTCTGGCAACAGAGCTCTGTCAAAGCTGGACTGGCCCTATACTTTCCTCTCCCACGCCCATCAACACGCATATTACCACATATGGTGCATGTGCATTCTCTCACTATGCAGAATATACTGTGACATACTTACAAGCACCCAAACACAGCCACTTTTAGACGTTCAGCTCAATGATTTGCTGTCCCAACTTGAAAACAAAGATGGACTAAGCACTCAAAACACCCATGTCACAAATACACATCTACATTCACTTATTATTTATAAGATAGCATAACTGAGGGATGTTGACATCATCAGTGCGGTGGGGGACACTTAATACATCATTAACTCTGCCTCCTATATCGGCCTGCCCAGAACTAGAAGAATGTCAGATGGATGGAGAGATGG
The DNA here is from genome assembly GCA_023101725.1 of Atherinomorus stipes. Classification (NCBI taxonomy): domain Eukaryota; kingdom Metazoa; phylum Chordata; class Actinopteri; order Atheriniformes; family Atherinidae; genus Atherinomorus; species Atherinomorus stipes. The sequence continues at coordinate 265,849 of JALJCO010004382.1, forward strand.
GAGACAGCAGACAAAGAGGGCAGAGTACTGAGGGCAGTTACACAGAGAAGATGGACTAAAAGAATCTGTTTGAAAATCTGTTTAGATAGAAAAGAGAGGAGGTAGAGACTCACAGAGGCTTATGTAACCAGTGATTTACAGCTTGCATTGGAAGCAGCTCTGAAAATAGACAGGGAGGAGAACAGAAGTAAAGGAACACTCAGAGCTATTCCCATGCCACATGAATGTTTGATCACATGGAGGGAAGAGAGATGAAGAGGTAGCAAGAGAGAAGGTGAAGAGAAAGAGGATGCAAACATAAAAAAGTTAGGAAAGAGTCATGAATAGAAAAAAAGCAAAGCAGGATGACTACTGACATGGAAGTCACATTGTGTATGTAATCGTTAGATATAGCATTTGTACCATATATGATACTCAAAAAGCCTCTAAAAATGGGAGGGGGGGGGGGTGTATTTTATGAGCAAGCAACATTGTATTTCCATTGCAAGTAAACCAGGCCAGGATAATGACGAAGCCTGAGGAACATTAATATTTCAAAGTTCACCCAATGAAGATATTTTTCTAGGTCTGTTGCTAAACAAGCTTGAATTTCATTCCCCCCTCTTAATTCTTTACATAAGAAGCATTCAGTTATGTAATTTCTTTGCAAATGGCTGGCAGTGGCGCTGGCGAGGTAGGGTGTGGAGTCACACCAGGCGGAAGCATGAAATGTTCTTTTTGTCAGATGATCCCAGAAGCTGGGAGGAACAGTGGATTAAGGGCTTAGTAAGAAGAAGTGAATCTGAGAAGAACAGTGCTGAAGACTACACAGTAAACAATTACAGAATTACTGAGGAACTACACTAACTTCATCCAGTATGTTTGCTCGTTCTAGACTGTCTCAGTGTCTCACTAAACTGTTGTCTCTTATATGAACAGAAGATTTTAGCTCATCCAGCCAAGCAGATAAGATGCAGTACTTTCTTCTTGTTGAGCTCTTCCATAATCAGTTTCTGCCAGAGACAATATTTTGAGGCTTTCACTGCCTCTACTACCAAAAAGCAAGAAATCTAGTTCAGTTCTTTGGTCCGTAAAAATTTGCTTCATCATTAGTTTATGACTGTGGGTACAGTAAACTTGTCATAGGAGAGTGTGATGAGGTGACAGAGGCAACTAAACTAAACACAGGTGGTGCATTCCAGTTTGTCACTGAGAGTTAGGGCTGTCATGTCAAATTCATTCACTGTAATAATGTATATTTACAAAATGCATGAGCACAGCTCATCACTCAAGATTATAAAAAAAAAAAAAAAAAACTTTTGTATCCCATATGATGTACTGATTACACTGCAAGAGTAAAAGACAACAAATGAAGTCGGTTGCACTGACCAGCACAGAGTACCATATGCTCTTATACTGTAGATCACATTTAGCCCGTTAAGCCCAATCAGCCCTTATAAGGGCTAAAATAAATTTCAGACAGAATAATCTACTTCTAAGAAATATAAACAGGACAATGGTTTTTATTCTCAAATGTTGCCTGGATATTTTAGACCCTAATGCTGACAAAACAAGATTGAGTGTTTTTTTGGTGCTAACATTAATGTTTAGAAAGGATTCTGTTGCCAATCACTGGCATGTGTGTACAGGGTGTCGCTGTCAGCATGGGGTTATCCTCTGTGAAATGGAAGAAGGTGGGAGGCATCGAGGACAGAAGTTTCACATTTCTCCTTTGTTTTATTGCGAATTCTACACTAGGAATAAATTCTGAGGCCCCTAGATGTTGCCTGACACTAAGAACATGCACAGCCTTAGAAATTCTTTGGATGCTGTTCGCTGTTATTTACAAAAGAAAAGTGTAAATTATTGTTAAACATAATCAGCAATGATTAATATGAAAGAAATAAGTCTAGCCTTGCATCCCAAGATTTTAACTTTATATCCTTGTAAACCATAGCAACATTTAGTAGACTCAACCTTGCTGGTAGGCAGAAGCTGGATACAGAATCTAAAATGAGGCTGGAGCCTTATTTTAAAACCTAAACTTGTGCTTTGGAGATTTTTTTTCTGGACTTACTAATTTGATATTCAACCTTCAGCTTACATGAAAAATAGAAAGCGTTCATAAAATTGGAAGCATAGCAGTCCAACAATACAAAACATTTTAATAAAGTCAAGTACCACCTTAAATTCATCTTATGGAAATTATCTGCCAAAGTACACATATTTCTTGCCTTCTAGTTGGCATTGTATCATGTTCTGTAACCTGTACACTTTTGGCTTAACATGGCCACCGTAAAATCAGAGCACTTAAGAAAAATGCAACATTTGAGGAGTACTGTGCATTCTACTTGACACGCAAATTTCTTATGTAGTAAAATGAATTCAGACAGAATTTTTAAAAAAATGTTTAAAAAAAGACAGGCCATTTTCAAAAAAAGTGGAAGTCAGAGTCCTTCGAGGGTCTTCCAGTCCAATTAACTGAGGAGCAAACCATAATTACAGTGCACCAAAATCTAATTAAAACTATTTAACTCTGCAAAACTATGTAGAAATTATAATACCTATTCTGCTGACAATTACATGCAGCAAACTCACACGCCAGGTCTGTTCTTGATAGGTGGCACACATTCCTATAGGCTTTTTTAGACATGTTACTCATGCCCCAAAAATACTGACTTTTGGGTCCATGATTGAAATTATTTTCAAAAGCCTCACCAACTATCTGGATTATATACTACTGACACCTCAATATTATGACTTTAATGATTGAACACTTGAATTGGAATCTGTTGGAGCCAGAAATGGTTTTGGAGCAAAGTTCTTGTAGAAATCAGGGGTGCTGCACTTTGTAGGACTTTTGCCATAATTTTAATTTTGATAGCAAATGGCTGCAATTAGAGAGTGCAAATGTTCCGCTTGCAACACATGACTCGTGTTGATGCTGATAAGGCATATTCTATTATTCTATTTATTCCAATGAATATTGGTGCATGTACACACCAGATCGGAATGAATTAGTTCCCAAGTAAACAGCTGCCCTGAAATCCTCAATCAGAATGATTTCATACCGAAAGGGAAAAAGTCTCCATGTAAACGTACCCACTGTATGTAGACAGACACAGAAAAAGAATACAGAGTTCTTCCTGATGACTTTGACAACAGCACATCTAACTTCTACATTAGTGGTTGAAATATTTCTACATTAAAGTTTCTAAACTGAAACGTGTAGTATTGGCAACTATTAAGGAAAGTTTAGATGCTACACAGTTGAGTACGTCATGCTTATAAACCAGTAGCTGTTCCTCAAATGAGCTTAATAAAATGTTTCATTACTATTTCAAATAATTTGATTTAATTTAACAACACTACGACAATGAGGATATTAACAGATAAAATTTGTGTAAATGGAAATTGCAGCTCTGAGTGATATTTATTGAATGATTGGAAAAACTCATAATTTTGCCAGTACAGAACAAAACATTTAATCCATTACATGAGTAAGTGTTGTTTAACCTCTAACATTATCCCTTTCTTTCTCTATCTGCAGCATACAGCGCCGACTGTCTTTGCAGCTGCCTATCCTGCACCATGCTTACTTACCTTCCATAGGAGGGGTTGATGCCAGCTGCACAAGCCCCAATGGAAGCCCTGGTTCCAGCCCAAGGCACAGACACATGCCCCCCTCTTACCGGGTAATGGTCTCTGGTCTGTGAGCGTCATTCACTCCCCTACCTGGCTCTTTGCAAAGGAGACACAAATGTTTTTGTTCTACAACAAATAGACTGATATCATCAGCGTATGTGCGTATTTTGTCTTGAATTAGGAGGAGAGGGGGAAGAAGGGGGACAGAAGACAAAATCTCACTCTTCATACCTCTTCACCCTGGTCTCTCAAGAACTGATAACATCAGTCAAGAAAGGGTGGGAGATGACAGAGTGGGCACTGGATGACCCATAAAAACTCCTGTGATTAACATGTGTTGGCCATCTGCCCCCCCCCCCTGCTTAGGCAAATACACATACGCACAATCAGACACAGATATACGCAATTACAAACACATGCACAAACACAGTGACACCCCAAACGCAGAGCAGCAGCGGACCAGCCCTAATCTGTCGTGTAGCCTTATCTGCTTCAGAGGGGATTGTCTGTTTCTGTTCCTTATCTGTTGTATGTACTGTAAATGCTCGCGGCTACATGTGAGCTTGTCATCTAACTTAGTCTTTCACTGCTTTAGTGACTGGATGTCAGTTTGGGGACATAGAGTTTGCAAGACCCCACTAAAGAAATCATCCCAATCCCCTTCCCAAACTTGTGCAGACATGTAAATATCATCATTTCTGGCATTGATGTACTGTAAGCTTTGTATATGCTGTGAATGGACAATTGACTGGGTTCTAAGCGCAGAGCTAGCAACAAAGGCAGGATCATTTCAAATGAAAGCTTACTAAAGATGGCATCCTAAAATTAGACTTTAAAGAGACATTTGTTTGTGTAAACATTGATATATTAACTTATGGGCATCAAAGTCTGCCTGAAACACAAAAACGCCCCAGAGAGTCCATTCTTCTAACTTGGGGTAAGATGCACGCAGCTCTTTAGTCCACTTTGCTAAAATCTTGCCACTAGTTTTTGTCAGAGACTTCATGTCAGACTTTGCATAGGTTTCATATTTTAACACTTGATTAATTTGTCCTTAAAGCATGTTTTACAGACTATTGATGCTGCCTTTTGACAGGTCTCAAAGGCTGCATATGTTAGGAAACAGAGCTAAAAGATGCCACAAGAGTGTTTCACAGTTGTCTTTTATGTGTGTTACATGCCAACACATGCACACATACAAATGTTTGCTTAAAACCCAACAGAGCATCTTACTGATGAAGGTGTTCTCTGCGTTCATGACGGACCAGGTCGTATTGAAACCTACAGAATGGTCTTTATAGACTGTTACGATGTCCATCTGATCGTGCCCTCACAGCTAACCAGCACAGTTAAAGGTGATGGGGGTGTCAATGGCAAAAAAAAAAGGCACAGACTATAAAATCAATAGAATTTTGTCAGGAGATAAAACTAAAGAAGTGATGATGGAAAGGATGTAGGTCTACCAGATCCACAGCTTGACTGGATGAAAAGGTTGACCTGAATTTCCGTCATCATGCGGAGCTATGATGGTAATAAACACAGGAGTGTTGTGTTATAGGCCCCAATCGACTGTAGCTTCAGTTCCAAGACGGTGATGCCACCATCGCTGGTCACAGTGATACAGCACAGACACAGGGCTTTCTTTCACAGATAATACTGAGTGTCATTAAAAATCACTTCTCACTTAGCAACAGTGAACATACCTCAGTTGCTATGGAAATGTAATTCAGTGCTGCTGAGCTTGACCCAAGAAGGCTGCATTGAGCACAACAGTCATCAAGAGAGTCAGTTTTTTGTAAAACTTTTCTTCATGCAGGGGAAAAGGAAATGAGGACTACTGGTTTAAAAAAAAAGATTTTTTTTTTTTATCAAGTGTGAGAAGGTTTGTTCTCAGCATATTGTTTCACCATTGGTGTCTTGGTTTTTAGTTTCTACGGCGTTTGTTGAGCGCTGTGCCTGTTGTCTTATATTGTAGCCTGCAGGACCCACTCTACATACATAGGGTCATAATCGCGCTTACCCAGCAAGCAACATTGGCCACACATCTGTTACTTGTAAAATGTGTCAAAAGTTAAGTTAAATTCCATGCCTCAGTAAAATGGACAGTTTGGAAAGTCCACGGCGAAAACTCCACTTCAGCTGGATATTTCTTCTGCAAACTGGTGTCTGAATATGAACACTGTCAAACAGTCTTCGGTTGAAAATGATAGTGGAGAATACAGACAACGAAGAGACTAGCGAGCAAAGATCCACCTCGGACATATCAGGGTGACTCCCAGTGAGAGCTCCTCCCCCTTTCAGCCCCTGCAGAGCACAGGAGCAGGGAAACCCCGAGCACAGATCTCCAAGGAGTCACATCTTCTCCTGCACCTTTGCCAACCAGAGAACCACAGTCTCAGAACATGTGGGTGAGACATTGCCAGAAGGTTGGTACTTCCTTCAGGAGAAACAAAAAAACCAACTGCACATTTTATATATTACATTATACGTGATTGTGTACAACTTGCTGATACCCTGATGGTGGTGTCCATGTATGGAATATTTGGTATTTGGCTTTCTCAAGACGGCATGAAATAAAAATGTATAATTCACAGAGTTACATCTGTTTTTGCAACTGTTGTGATGAATCCACTCTTGTTCCATCCTCTCACCTGCAATTTGGTTTTACATATACTTACTTGCAAAACCATAGATTTGGGTTATTTTGACCTCTTGATCAGTTCATACATGTCAATGCCAAGATTCTCAGTGGACAAACTAAACATTTTCTTAACTACCATGCAATTGGTTTAGAAGCTGTTCACTGAGGGCAATAAAGCAAAAGTAGCAGCTAATGATCAATCTAAACAGACTTTCCCTATTATTTAAGAAATGACTTAATTACTAATACTAGTCCATCCAAAATACCAAATATAGTTCATCAGGTGGTGGTTTGGTTTTTTTGTTTTTTTCCTTTTTCTTTTATATTATGCCCATTTTTTAGGAAAATAAAATAAAATAAAATTCTGTCATGATTCATTTCAACCTTTCTCATGAATGAAAATTTGTTCAAATGCAATTGTTGTGGGTCAAGGGCTCATAATTTCCTGTAATAAATAGTGTCATGCTGATGGTTTGTATTTGCAACAGGTCTTTTTATTTTTCAGTTTAAAGTGGCATATATGATTATATTTGTATGTGTCATCATCAAGGTCTCTGGAGAACACAAAACATTCATGTGCAGAAATATAACAAAATGAAAAATATATTAAGTGGAGAAACACACAGGTCCATACTGTTTTGTCAGTTTGATATGTGGAACCACATGGCATTAAGTTCAATTAAGACTTTAAAATGGTAAACTGAAACTATTAAATGCAACATGTTCAAGCGGGGCAATAACTTGTTTTCTTATTACAGAAAGAATAGAGAATTATATATATATACATATATATGTATATGTAAAGATCTTTACATACATTCTCGTTTTTACATAGGAACTATTTCACAAACACGCCACAAGGGTTATTGGAAGTCTTTTTATTTATTTACAGTATCTGTAACAACGTTATGTACAGATGAGATCTAGATATCGAAAGTTGTATAAAATAAGTATCACACATGGAACACCTGAACATTTTTTGAGCCATTAGTTGTTTCTGGGGGGATTTGAAAAAACATTCTTCTTTTGTTGTCTGAATGTTATGGACAGCCTTTACTTTTCACATCATTGTTAAATAAAGTGCGACTGAAACTTATGCACTGTTTTTATCTTCATCTGTTGTCTACTAATTTTGCTCTTCATTTACTTTGTTGATGTAATCACTGAGTGAGAGTGCAGCTATTGGTGTTTAAGGATAAGTTTCTTTTTTTTTTCAACCTGGACCTTATTTCTAGGAGTATATACATGCATTTACTCACCGATAAAGTTTCTGCATCACTTTAAGTCCTTTGGAAGATACAACATTAAGTCGCCCTTTGGTGTTCCTTCAGTAAAATGGGAGACGGGGCAGCGATTTTATAGACATTATCTGCAGCAAAACTCCTTCATTTTGCCAATACTTTCAGTAGAATGAACGAACGAATGAACGAGTACTATTGTCCCATGAGTTCAGATTTTGCTTTCCATTAGTTATCAGGGTGTACTTCACACTTATTGGGGCCACGTGTTCACGATGCGTGCTTCCGTAGTACAGCTGAGAAGAGCAGCTCGCTACCCGGACAACAACAAAAACACAATTTTTGAAACTCTGAACTCACAGGACAATAGTACTCGTTCGTTCGTTCATTCTACTAAAAGCATTGATGAAATGAAGGAGTTTTACTGCAGATAATGTCTCATATAGTGGCTGCCCGGTCTCCTATTTTACTGGAGGAAAACCGATGGGCGACTTCATGTAATATCTTCCGAAGGACTCAAAGTGATGCAGAAACATTACCGGTGAGTAAATGCATGTATTTACTCCTAGAAATAAGCTCCAGGTTGAAAAAAAGAAACTCCTTTAAAGCAGAAAAAGCAAAAGACATAGTTCAAATGTTAAAGTGACACTACTGAAGCATATTTTTGCACTTTGGCGCTCCCTATTGGAGGCTAATTCAGCATCCGTTTTGCACTCTGTCTCTTCCTCCGATAATGTCCTCTTGCATTTCTTTGTTTTATCAGCAATGGTTTTCATTCACAACAGCCAGTGTGCTGCAGGCAGGAAGAAAGAGGGTTGTCTCTCAGCCTTGGGACTCTGCAGACTAACGACGGCTCTAGGAATGCACATGATAAATGTCATTGTGCCATCAAAATGAGCGAGAAGCACAGAGTTTTAAGGTCAGAAACTTATTGCTTTGACAATGAGCTGCTGATGATAACTTTGTCCAAAATTAACCTTATGACCAGAGGCTGTGCAGAGCAGGCTTTTACTAAACTGAATTTGAAAACTCTGGACTGAACAGTAGAGCTAAAAGCAGAGCCATTTTTTAATTTCAACATCTCCATGTTTATGGGATTAGAGTTTGAAACTTTTTTCTTCTTAACACATTATTCTTCGCATTTAAGCCAGAAAGATATATTTTTGTTTAGTCCTTCCGGGCAGCAGTAATGATCTTCTAGGCTACAGCCCCGCCATGCACACCTTTGTTCAATTCTCCTCTGATTTCGGGACTAATGAGATAAACATTACTCAATATGAGATACTTAGAAGTTGTTCTGGACTTTAGTTTGCATTTGAGGAAGTATGATTATACACTTCTAAAATAAAGATCAACCTTTGCTACATTCCTTTTTCTTTAAATAAAACGCATACACCGGATCATCATGTTAAGTTATTACAGTATGTGCTGCAAATGCACCCTTAAATTTAATGCTTCTTAAAAGCTCACATGCTTTTGACACTCACAGATAATTAGATCTACTACGTCAATTTTAAGGAATTTTGTGAAAACTAGGAATGAGCACAATTAATCGATTATCGATAATTGATCATTAAGAATGTTTTCGATCACATAATTTTTTTTCGATCATCCGACGGTGTTATAAAACAGAGATCATTCTTGTAGTGTACGTCTTGAAGCTATGTAATAAATTTCACTATGTGGCGATGGTAAAATATCCTACCGGAGGGGCGATATAGCCTAAAGACAGCAGAGAAAGCCGCCTGCGAGCTGCCGTCTCCCCCGACACAGCAGCTGAAAGAAGGCTCTTCTAAACCTCTCTATTAACGGTCTATGGTCTAAACATGAGAAGCACGTCATGTCTTGTGTGGGACCATTTTGCGTTAGAAAATGTCACCTCACATTGTAAATACTGCGACACGTTTTGTAAAAACAACCTGACAACAACTCCCATGATGTACCATTTAAAAAACGCTCATCTGACCGTGCTTAAAGGTAATGAATTCTCTGTTCAACCCACTGTTGTCTCAGTCTTAAGCCAGAGGAGCTGTGATGCAAAGCGGGCAGACAAAATAACGGAGGGAATCTGTAAAATGATTAAAGGGGATATGTTGCCCAGAAGTGTCGTCAATGGGAAATTTGATGAATTTGATGAATTTACCCGAACTACTCTATCAGTTTCCTTCACGGCGCACCGTTACCAGGCTCATTGAAACACGAGAAGCGAAAGCTGGAGCTACTGAACAAGTTAGCCACAGCAGCTAGCGTTGCCATAACAACAGACTGTTGGACCGCTTTAAGGGCAGAAAGCTACCTCACCATAACGTGCCACCACTGCTGACCTTCTCACTGAGAAGATGATTGATGCTGTAGAGCAGTGGGGAAATTAGATAAATACGTATTTTAGAAAAGAAAAAAAAATTAGTCTGCCTGTGGTATCTGTAATCATTTTTTTAACATGCATTTCTCAATGATTAAATCGATAATTGATTGTTAATTCTCCTGATGATCGATCAAAAAGATGTTCACAAATGCCCATCCCTAGTGAAAACCTGTTTTTTGTTTCTTGTACCAACTGTATTTGCTATAGTTGAGCTAACATTTAAGTGATGCTGTATGTTCAGTATGAAACAAAGCTTGTACTCATTACACGCAGAAAAAAAGGGTAACAGGCAGCAATAACAACAGAGTGGGACAGACTGAAATGGAGAAGGTGAAATATTGAAAATCATACAAAATAAATATGTGTTATCACACTTTTCACTGCAGAAACTGAACGCATCTCAGCAGGGAAAGCACAGGTGATATTGATGACTTGAAGAGCCATTCTCCCTGAGTCCCTCAGCAGGTTACCATGAAACATGTACAGGAGCATGCACATAATCATAAGAGAACAAAAGATGTGTCAGACTGTGTTAGTTTGTTACTATGGTAGGTAACACCTAAGAAATGCAGAAAATTCTCACAGCACACTGAAAAAAAAAAAATCAAACCACAAACACCTTTCTGCCCTAAACACAGATCTGTTTTGCAAGATGTCAAAACTGCTGTCACTAAGTTAAAAATAGATTTTCTCAACGTTGTTTCTCAGTTGTTTCTCAGATAAAAGGCAGAAAATTTTAAACTGCAGTAAAGTGTTGTCATGTGATATGCTGCCTTGTCAACACTTAGCTCTTTATTGGCACAACAAAAGACACAAGCTGTGAGTGTGATGGCGTCACAAAGAACAGACGTAAGAAGGAAGAATATATTTGGAATGAAAGTCTTGCGTGATGCGTTCAATGAATAATTGAAGTCTATGAGGGAATCCAGTGGGGCCACAAGATGAAGGAGATGAGTGCATTCCTGACAGTGTCACTGTGTGGCTGCAATCCTGTTTATATTGTATGTGCCTTTTTTGTCTTGTGTGTGCATGCATGTCTTGCTGTCATAGATCTTCTTTATACTGGCTCTCAAATATTTAGCATGTGGATGCTTTAAATGGATCCAGCCTGTTTTCTTCTTGAAGGAAAGGAGCAGCTAAAGCAACTATGGTCTACCAGATGCTCAGTGTGGTAGCCATTAAAAACTGATCAAATCTGTTTGCCAGAAGAAATATTCCCTGAGTGATCCAGAGCATTATGGTGTCAATGAATTTATGGATGCAGAAAACTAGGATAGAAGATCAGAAAAGACTGACTGTGCTTGGCATCAATTTGTTTGAAAGCAATTTTATACATTTCTCCTTCAGATTTTTCAAAGGAAATTACAGGATAACAGATAGCTTTGCGTTGACCGTAACATCGCACCATCCATACACCTCAGCAGGACATTGAGTGATCCTGAGTTTGTAAATCCAGAGTTATGCTTTGGCTGCTCCTTTGCCACTGCTGCTTATTGATTCAAGCATATCCAAAGATTTAACAGAGCAGCTTCCACAAGAACTGCTGCAGTGTGTGCAAACGCTGCATGACCTTCTCTCTTGTCTCAGCGGGATCATGCTGTGCAAATGGAAGGCAGGTTGATTAAGTTGACCTGGGTGTCAGTGGAAGGAAAGAGATGATGTATCTTCCTTCACTTGTGATAGCTATGCTGGTGGACTGAAGGCTTGGTCGGAGACTAGAATGGTAAGTACACAAGTTGGTGCTGCATCCAGTTTGCATGACTCCTGCACACATTTTCAGTATATTGATCTAACACTGAGATCAAGGACACGCTTGCACAGATTTTGCATAGAAATTTATGATGTATCATTTCGCTGGTTATTATCAACCAATGTCTCTTTAGATATTTGTAAAATGCCTATTAAAACAGTAGTTTCCTAACTGGCATGTTTTAGGTTTTAATGTCCTTTCCATCCATCCTGCTCCCAGAAAGGCTCTACTCACACACCTGATTTAAATTAAATGGCTCCAACAGCCTATCAAGTGTTTCTCTGTGACTCATTCATTTGAATCTGGTGTGTTGAAACAGGGAAGCATCAAAAACCTGCAGGACTGTGGCTTTCTAGGACTGAACTTGCCTACCCTTGGGTGAGGCTATTAATGCTTCTCAAAGGTGATTGGGACAAAGCATGACTACAATTACTACAGCAGGCCCACAGAGCTGTTCGTGTTCTGTTGGTAACAGTATGAATCATAACTGTTCTCACACATCATTTTAAGGATTATTTCTTTTGACCTTTTCTTCTTAAAGACGCACTATGTAACTTTCTGACCCTAGAACTCTGTGTTTCTGACTCGTGGCACAGCAACATTTATTATGCACATTTCTGGAGCCGTCACCGTCCAGCAGTGTCCCAAAGTGCCCCACTTTTGCTTCTGGGGAAGTCACGTGATGTGACATACCGCATCACATGCTAGCAAACAAATATCAACAAACCAGCCGTTTGAATATGCACCATCACACAAACCAGTTCCAAGCTAGCTGTTCTGGAGCCATCTTTCATGTTTCTACCGCTTTTATTCTGCATGCAGAACAATCAGCCGGCCACAACTGCTTCTACCACTGACGTCATGTCATGGAGAGGCTGATTACTAGCTGCTCAGATGCTTCCCTTAAATATCAGATATTTATGTGAAAACAAATCTGATTGACTTCCGACTCCACAGAACTACTTATTTTGTATTGTATTGCAAAATTAAATGAAACCAAGGTCGTGACATCAGTATTTTAATGTCAGCCTGTAATGGTGGTACTATTAAGCTCTATTATCCCTTGCTTGTTACACTTGTCTTTCACTTAATTCTCATGTTCACAGTCTACCTGTGTGTTTTAACACTTTAAACAATGTTTTTACAGTGTATTAATTATCATATTAAAGAACCACTATGTAAAAATGATGTAGTAAAGTTGGAGATTGCAGCCATCTAGATATGGAGAGATAATGCACTCCATGTTTCCACAAGTGTAAATACCATAGATTGTCCTCTTGCGAGAGGACCTGTCACCAACCCCTTTGTTTCTCTCCTTGCATGTAAACACCACTATTGACCAAGTTTGTGTAGCTACTTCTTAAACAATGCAGAAGGTTCAGTGGCCAAGATGCACATGGATTCAGCCCCAGATAGAAGCATGTGGAAGGTTGTCTGCAGCAGGTTGTATCTGAGGAGAAAATCCATTAAATTCAATGTATATGTGTAATAAATTATTTGTAAACTGTAATCAGGTTTGTGTGCAACTTTAGGTTCTTGGAAATGTGGCTCAAATGTGCACATAAATATCAAGTAATTATGAAAACAACCTGAATTTACTCATGCACAAGTTACAAACTGCACAAACATTAATATTTTACACAGAAGATGCTTCACAGATGTAATGATTTCTGTAACAAAATGGCTCTTGTGAATACAAGTCATTAAATGTATTCAATCTCGAGACCTCCATAGAGCAAAGTTTGTGCGGGTTGTGTACAACCTGCTGTTAACAGCTTCCTCCTTCAGTAACATGCTTCCACCTGAACCTGAGTCCATGTGCATCTTGGCCACTGAACCCTCTGCATGATTTGAAAAGTAGCTACACAAACTTTGTCAATAGTGCTGTTTATATGTAAGGAGAGAAATGGAAGGGTTGGTGACAGGTCCTCTTGCAAGAGGACAATCTATGCTAGTTATTCTTGTTAAAACAGGCAAGCCCAATGAAAATGTTGTAATAATAATATAACAAACTATTTGCTCCATAGACCTTTTTCATAATGATGCACTATAACTTTAATATTAAAGTGTCACACTTAACACACAAGAAGCCATCAATATACAGTATTTCTAATGCACTAATACTTACTACTAATACTACACTTTGAACACAAGAAAGCCAATTTTGATCAGGCTCTGAAAATATTAAACTTTGAGGTATTAAAACCCATATCTCCCACCCCCTGCCTGAGATGCCATTTACAATGAGGCATGACTCGTTGAAAAACTAAAATACAGCAGCAGAGTTTACAAATCACACACACACAAACCCATACACATGCAGCTGTCAATAAACCAGAAACTGCTTCTTCTCATAGCATCTTTATGTTGCCTTTGCTTGCCTTACAAAACTCAGAAATGTTAAAAAAAAAAAAAAAAAAATCCCTTACATGAGGGACCAGACATAATAATACACTCATTCACTCCCTTTTTTTAAATTAGAGCTCCTAAGGTCTCAGTAACCTTTGTCATCAGTTTATTTTCTGTGGCACTGGTCACCATTGTACCCATTAATCTCCTCCACACAAAGATGTTCTAGATGTGGCTTTGAATCCCTCTTCAGTGCCACATTATGGCAATCCAACCTCATCACGAGGAGTGGTCAAGGGCACACCGGAGAGGACTGCTGAGAGAGAAACATATGCCTTATATGTATTAGTATGCTAGTCAGAGCAACGAGCTCTTCACATAAATGTATTGATGAAAACCATGATGATCATTCATGTTTAAATTGAAATACCTCGGATAATGATTCAGTAATTACTTCACATTAAACAAAAGTGGAAAACCGTGTGATAAATAGCAGGTTTGTCCCTAAACCTCATTTCACTGTTCGAAAAAGAGCCATTTCTTGGAGGAGCACCTGCAGCCGAGATTGACGGATGCCTCCACACACACCAGGATATGTGATTAGAGAGTTATGGCCAATAGTCACAGTCTCCTCCTGTAGATAAATTTATAGCAGGCATATAATGACAGCATACCTGGCTGAGCCCTCTGTAAATCTACGACATTGTCCTTGAGAACCGTAAAAATATCTACAAAGTCCCCAAAAAGCAGCTACAGTAGCCTGAATGGAGATCTGCAGCATACGTATAGACAGCCATACACCGCATGACTTAAACCTGCTCCTGTGATTAAGATCCTTAGGTTATAGCTGCTTTCATATTTCTTTTTAACTATGACTCAATAACTTCATGCAGTATAAAAATGTAATTTTCTGCAACACACCATTTACCAGAAATTCAGCAGTTCATCATTAGGCATTATGTTCTGTATCTTTTATGTTTCGACTCTCTTTACTGTCATTTTCACCAACAGCAGACATGAAAAAGCTATGCAAAAATTACAAATGGACTTCTTAGTGTTAATCCCAAAGTCATCAATTACCTGGTAAATGCAGAGGAAATTTTAAAAGCCATTGAGAAGAAAATGTGCTCTAGAAGAACTAAATGATAAACTAACCATCCAATAACAACTTCCAAAATATTTAATTTAAGACACTGGACTCAGGTCATATGACCTGTACTTTTCCAAATTGGACCAACTCGCATGAGTCATGTGACGCTTTGGTGTATAAAGGCCAGTGCTACTTCCTGTTCACCAAACAACTGAGGAAGGTGTTGGGATGAACACCGAAACATCTTGTGTTTTTTAAGTTTGTTTTTAAAGCCCAGTGTCTTAAATAAAAATTTTTGGAAGCCTTTCACCTGGACGAATGAACCTTCACTGACACATGCAATAACCACAAAAACACTTAATTGATGTTTAAAAGAAAAGCGTTTACTAAGTGTGTGTGTATGAAATTAGTTTCTTGAGTTTCTAGAAGGGATCTTTAGGATGGGGTTTAAAATAAAGCTACAAAGTTTAGTTTTCAAGACCTTTCCCGTTCAGATACATAAAGCTCACTTAGGATACCCTTACTAGTCTGTTTCAATTCATATTTATATTATATGATTTAACAACTACAAACACATTTAAGCATGATTCCCACCTGTAAAGTAGAACTTTTGACTGCCTGTAGGTCAATTAATTCTTCAGCAATATTATACTGTGTATATTTGTGTGTAATATACTCCAGTCATAAATGGGATAAAACATGCAATGACAGGTGTGGCTTCTATTAAGTAACATGAATAGGTGAGGCATCCAAGCCTTATTTGGAAAATTACAGTTTTGTAATTATAATCATTTTTCATTTCATTTAAAGATGATTCAACAAAGTGTTATAAAACAAAACATTTAATCAGTTGGTCACAAGTAACAATTCAACACAATTCTTAATTGTATTTCATACAACTGGAGAAAAGAATGTCTGCGATCTTTAATCTGTTATTTAAGAATCCAGCCACCATATAAACGTGTCCTTAGATAACCTGTGAGTATGCAGTTGTGTTGATATCCAGCAGTGTGTTATTCTTTGAATGTAAAACAGAGGTGTCAAAGTAAAATACCATCCAACCGTGATGTTTATTTTCACCATTCTGTTTCCACCCATCAAGGCTTTGTGCAGACTGACTGCGGGGCTTGTTCGCTGTGAGGTTGTCCTATGACTGACCCATGACTTAACTGGCTGTCGCATGGATTGAATAGTTCGCCATCGAGCAGCTGTGGCCTTGATGCCTCACACAGGCCTGTGGCCCTCAGTCCAAGCATCCATCTAGACTTGAAAGACATAATAGTGTCAGTGTTGATGGTGCTAAAGAGACCGTTTGTTGATGTTGAAGATTTTGACAGCATGGTCAGCACTGGCACTAGCAAGTTGGACCCAGGAGCTCTCGTCCTCGACTTCACTGTCTCTGTCGCTTTGTCCAATCGGCTCGGTGTTCTCTCGACCTGCTCGGCCAGCCCTGGGCCTCCAGCGGAGTCGCTTGACTGCCAAAGCATGGCTTTGTCTACGAAAGGACGTGTGATGAAAGGAAACAACATTCTAAATGTGGACAAAAACCTACCGTACATGCTTTACAGCCGTTATTACTCTCCCTTTCAAATGAAAATATTCAGAAATACTTCCCATTTGACTGCAACACTGCTCACCACAAGAGAAAATACGAGACATAAAAATAGTCGAAACTGAAGTAAGCATGGTTGCAAATGGCAGTGAAGCTTGTCTAGCCTTCTAAGTGGCCTTCTAATACACCATTACTGTAAAAGTACCTGTCTGTAGTTGGCCTCCTGACCTCCACAGATGATGACCAATGTGGCATAAGACACAAAACTCAAGACATTACTGATCCATGGCTTCTATCTTGACTAATGCCTTCTTCAAAGGAAGCAGTCATTTGCTCCATCCCTCTTTTGTCTTTTTCTGCCACAACATAACAAAAAGCTTCTGCCTCTCAGCGGACATCAAACTGAGGCCAAACCACTCTCACTGTGACAAACTGCCCCACTGTGTGCAATGTCAGGGCCACCCGAGGCCTTTCAAAGTTGCAGCTGATAAACTTGACATGATATGGATACGATGTGTCAGTTTCTCCACAGCTGGTCCAGTCACCTCCTCCAGCAGCCTCCTGGCCAGGTCTCCACTTGTACAGCAGGATCTTTCCACACTCCAGGCCAACTGCAAGCAGGTAGCTGTGAAACAAACAAGAGCAAACATGTGATGTAGAATGGTAGAGCAGACCCTTGTAGGATCTTTATTTATTCCAGGCACTATTTTTACATCATTTTTGGTCAAAATGGGTCATGTGGACAAAAATCTATAAAGCTGTAGTCACAAATGGGGCACAATAAAATCTGAGGACAAATATCTTCAAAGTAGAAATGCTTGTTTTTGAATTAGAAGTTTATTTTACCAACACTATAATCTCATTCAGGACAACTCGCCAGCTGACTTTAACCTTTTATATATGCATTGTATCATATAAATCTGTTCATGCGTTCGATCTACAGGCTGTGCTTCAGCACTTACACACTCAAAGAATGCAATGCAAGGGTGAGCCACTCTGAAGATAACCTTAATCACTTAAGACAGCGACAGACTACCACTGTACCTGCGCCAGCCAACTGTACCTCAAGAAACTTCTGGTGCTCCTGCACTTATCGTGAAAAATATCCCAGCTGTGGAGCTGCAGCTAATGAATCTGTGATTTTGATAGACATAATTGTCATGAATATAGAGCTTCATTCCTCCACCTTAACTTGTAGAAGAGAACAAGATCAAGTAAGTTTCCTGGGAGCTTAATCTTATTTGTAATTACCTAAACTGACAAGCATGCTGAATGAAGATCCCAAGTATAGTCAGGTCTCTTCAGCCAAATAATAATCTCAGCCAGTCAAAGACAAAAGCAAGCACGTCTGAGTGCAGAGAACCCTCTTGCAGGACTAATAGCCTTTTCATGATTCTTGCTCATTTATTGGGAATTAATGAGGTGCATTAGCTTTTCTCATGTTCAAATATACAAGAATTAGCACGCAATAACATCCTTAAAATAAAACTGTGAATCTGAATTAATTTCTTAAAATTTGCACAAGCTTATCAACATCTTTGTAAAAAAAATTTTTTAAAGAGATAAAAGTAATAATTTGACTCTTAAAAAAGGTTAAAAGGTACCCTTTCATGGAAACTAGCAGTTTCACTTAAAATTAAAAGTCTGTCAGACATTTGTCTAAGAAAACTTTCCTAATTTTTAGCTTTTACCACGGCTCATATGTATGCATCATCTCATTAAAATACTGACTCATTCCCACAGAAAGACACATCTTAGCCAATAAATTAGATGATAAATGCTGACATTACTTTTGACATTGCTGAGCTTTGGCTAACTTGTGGTTTGGGGAAAAAAAAAACTTTACAGTAACATCTGTGTCTTTATCTTGTGTATCGTTGCTGTTCTTGTCTCCGTTATCTTTGTCGGCATCCATGGATTCCCCATTAAGTTTCACCAGATGAGAGTTAACATATGTCATGCTACTGTCTCTTTATCAGTGCACCACAGATTTCTTGCTGATGTTCCTTCTTCTTAGAAAACCAAAATGATTTCCAAACATTAGTTAAGATGGTACATTTGAAACCATATCAACATCATGATCAGGCTTTTTTCCTTTTGATTTTTTTTTTCACCCAAAAGCAATAATGATTGCCGTATATGCTACTTGCAACACTTGATCTCTTTGTCAGATTTAGGTGAGTAAACCAACTGAAACACTGCTGAAAGGAGTGCAACCTTGCATATTCACCATAGAAGCAATGCAGACCTGTTCTGATATTTATACCAATGTTGATGCAGAAATCTTGGCTGCTCTTTATTGATCTATGTAGCCCTGATTAAATGTAGCAAGCCTCTGAAGGGGAGAACGTTTAGCTTGTGGTGCTAAATGTATTACGTAAAAGATAAAAATCATCAGAATAGGTCACAGTTAGACTGATATCCTCGAAAGAGAAGAAACATACACCTGATAAAGGAATAAAAATTTAAGGCAGGGAAACATAAAACTGATTGTAGACCGACAATGATGTTATCGATGTATATACAAAACATTTGACAATACACTGAAGCATAAATGTGTGTGTTTGTATGTGTGTACCTGTTGCCAGAGCAGAGAACAGGGCAGAAAGCAACAGCCGTAGCAGAATCACCCACATCCAAAATAGAGGAACATGGTTTAATTTCCACAGGAAGCACAGGTTCTTCAGAGCACTCCGGTCTGCAGGGGCCCCACACTATCACCTACACACACCACAAACCTTTGTATCATAAATTTATAATGCTTACTATTCAAAAAGCAACTTTGCTCACTTTATTACCTTCAAAGTAAATATTTTCATGTCTCAGAATTAAGTCAACATGTTTAAGATTACCTTCTTGTCCCTGCTGGATGTCACAAAGTACTTGCTGTCGGGGCTCCAGTCACATGACCAGATAATTCGACTGTGCATGGCCGTGTCCTTCCCTGTGTGTGCGTACAGAGAGAACAGGGGCTCTGCAGGGGAACAAACGGGAACAGAGATGATATCAAATTGAATTCGTACACAGTACAAGAGTGTTATCAGCCAAACAACATAACATATATTTGTCACATTTCATTTGTCTCTTTTTCAGCAGAGGACGAGCTGGTAGTAAAACTCTGTTATGATTATTGCACTATGACATCAGCACCTCTAGATTCCTGCCTCGCTGCTTTGTGGTCACAGAGCCTCTCCGGAGCGACAAATAAACAGCCCAACAAGACAGAGAACCTCATTCCAGCCCTCCATTTCAGTCAGTTTTGGTTTATGACCTGCTGCTGTTTATTTCCCCGGCCTAAGTCATTTCAGACCCCAGATTGGTTTTCCCCAGAGAGCTTGTTTGTATGCTGCTGGCAGCCGCCTGTCTGTGGGTCGGCAGCACTCATGCTCCCTGCACACACAAAACTGAGCTGGCAGGTGCATGCAACTGTGAAACCCTGGTGTCGCTGCAAAAGACTGATCTAACCACTGCATGTGTCTGCTAACAATACTCTCCTTCTGTAAAATGCTTCTATTTGATGGCGTTTTGTTTGGGACAAGTCCATTAGCAAGACTCTGAAGGGCAGAGGTCAGATGTAGCAAAAAGAGAATTAGTACAGTGATTATACATAGCAGTGCATTTGAAAGACTGCACAGATGCGGTTGAATACTGCACAAAAAAAAAGAGAAAGAAAAAGAGGGCAGAAAGGTAATGGTGTCCCTCATAAATGATGCCAGGTTGCTTGACCTACAAGGGCAAGGTAGAGGTGGGGAAAAAAAGGGAGGAGGACATGCTGAGACAAAACAGGTGGGAGGCAGAAAATGTGTGACTAGAGGGAGTTAGTGTGTTTGATCAGCACAGACTTCATTTAACCTTCCATCGTCTAGCCAGCGAGGCTGTGTGCATGCTCTTCACAATCACCTTGAGTGATTCAGCAGCCAACCAGAGCAGACGGGACCCCCCACACACACACACCTTCCCTCCCCTCCCTTCTAACAAATACACACACAGTCATGCCTTAGTGCAGCCTGCCATAGAGTGCAGAGCTGGTTTTCCTCTGTCAATGCAGATTAAAACTATCCAGAGCAGCCAGCAGAAACATGAGATGCTTTACCAGGTGGTGGTGGGAGGTAATCCTTTGGGTTTAAATGTCATGCTCTGCTCATCTCAAATGCAGGAGTGAGTTATTTGTCTGAGTCAGGGTGCTGAGATTCCCTCATATAAACAACCTCAGCAGGAACACACACTTGTGGTTCTGCTCTCCAGCAGTGGTCTTTAAACAGAGGGCACCAGCCAACAGAGTCACTGATGCAGTGTCAAAATCTGTTGATCCGTTTGTTTCAAATTTGATCTAAAATGATGATGAAGATGTCTTTTTTTTTTTTCTTATTTTTTTGGTGTGTAGGGATAGGTCAAAATACCGGGATTGGTACCAAATTTTTCAAACTTGTTTGAGACCTGATACCTCGCTGATAGCTCTCAGGTTACCACATTGTCATTAGCGTATACAGTATGTTCAGCCCAGGACTAGTTGGACAGTTATTTCCTCTATATCTGCCACATGGTCAAACTTTTTCAAGCTCTTCTGGGAAACAATAATAAATTAAATAAAAAATAAAAAAAACTCATTAAGGTTTGGAGTACGATGAACAAAGCAAGGATGACAAGCGTAAACTCCTCTGACTTTGGTATATCTCTTACCTTTGCTACCTAGGATGCATCTGGTTTTTCCAAGGTGAAAATGTGAAGGTTTTTTTTTTTTTTCCAAACTGCAAAGTGCAAATCCACAGATGAGCACTGGAAAACTCTCCTACTTATGTGTCTGTATGTGATCCAACATTCACTCAACACTGATATTGAGATAAGGGCTCTTTGGGGGCCATGCTGATAGCAACAAGACAACTTCTTCTTCTTGTCAAGACTGCATATTAAGAGTTGTCACGCTGCAGATTAAGTTTGGGATCAATCAGATGCACTCCCGATGGCACTGTCTCATAGAGAAGAATCGGAATAATTGATGTTCCTGAAACTTTGTACAACATAAAACTGTTTCTGTTTTTTTGCCGGGTTTTTTGTTGTTGTTTCCTTTGCTTTATTTTCTGAAGGCCTTTATCAATGTTTAATATTACTATAAAAAACAAATCTAGCTAAAAATATTGAAGCTTGTTGAAAAAGAAGCACAAAGACAAATCAAAAGCAAAGTCCATGAAAGGTCATATGCTTGTTTATACAAAAAATCCATTTGCACAACTAAAGAAAGTTAAAAGATTTCTTTTTCACCATGAAATGACATAAAACAATTGAAAGTAAGGTAAAAGTTGGGGAAAAATGCAGGCATTAGCCATTTCCTACAAAATCTGCACTCTGCTCATATAGCAGTTTTGTTATTTTTACTTCCTTCAGTAAAGAACTCAGATTTCTCTGCATACTAAAGGTGTGCTGTTACCATCTACAAAGAGTTCTTTCCTCTCACAGCAGACGTAGCTCCTAAGCTGAGTAAAACACCTTTATCTGTAGTTAAGGCTCTTGTTTCCAGACTTATGAGACTGGTTTGCATGATGTCTGTCCAGCAGCAGGCTTCACTGGCCTCAAACAGAGAGGAAGTGGCTACTTTCAACTTCTTGCACCACCAATTACAGTTGACTTGACTTTGCACATTAAAAAAAGCTACAGGTTAAATCAATGTTAGAAATGATGTGATGAGACTCGCTCCAGAAATGAGCAGAGTGATGTGCACCCCCAAAGAAATAAGTTTGAATAACAACAAAGGAGGACAAACATTAATAAAATTCATAGTGTTGGCAATTAATGAAAACAGGCTGATGAAATGTGTTTACATTTCATATAATTCAGGAAAAAAATCTTTCCTTTAATAGCTGCTTTTTGGACTGGTTTCAAAGCATCACTGGTTTCGCTCTTCATAGTATTAATTAATTAGAGGAGTCCTTCCAAAAAGCCCAGCTCGACTTGGAATTCAATTTAGAACTAATCTGCTCAATGGATTTACCTTATTTTAATTAATTTGAATTGGGATAGCTGATATCTGCCAGAAGGCTCCAGTGTTGTCCTTTTGTCTTGAAATTCAATCAAACAGATTTTTAATTAAACTAAATTTGTTGGCAAAGCCCCATGACAAACTGTTATCTCATATTGAGCCACATGGTTATAAGCCTCGTCAACCAGTTACAGTTAACATCTGCATCCATCCAGATTCATAAATGTATTTAAAAAAAAAAAAACTTGATTGAGTTTAATGAGACCTGTTGCATAAACATACTTTTTATTTGGTTACAACAACACAAAGTTGCAGCCATGACAGATGTTTCATGGATGTTGCTTTTAAGACACCAATACTCTGCACTCATTTTCACCTATTTTTCATGCCATGAACAGTGTGATGTCACAGGTAAGTTGACCTTTGGAAAATAAAATGTCATCGCTGCATCATTTCACCATATTTGACATTTGTGTGAAATTTTCTTTTCCGTTCTCACCTGGACTTCCTGCTGTGGGCAGCCTCCGTCTCCATAAAGACCAGGTGCGATCTCTGGAGACGGCCAACAGGAACTGTGCGTCAGGTGAGAAGCCCATCTGGGTAACAGTGAGAGTGTGACACGGCAACATCTGCAACTGACGCCATGTTGTTGTACTCCACAGCAGCACTGCTGCATGCTCAGCTTTAGACGCCTGGTGAGACAGTGTAAATCAGTTCATCTCTGCCAGAGACGGTTTCCTCTTTTTATTGTTGTTTTTTCCCCCCCTTTCTTATACAAACAAGGTAACGCTACCTGACTGACAGCTAAACTTTTTACTCTATTGCCCTTTGTACAGGAGCATCCTGTAATTCCGACATGGATTATGACCTGGGTCTTATCACACTGACCTTGCATGCAGATGCAACCACGGTTCTTGTGCTGTCAGATGCGAGGCAGAACATTTCAAAGCCATGGCCATACCTGCGGAGAGTGAAGGACAATCACACAGACTATTCATTAACAACCCCGCTATTTATGGAAGGTCAGACAGGATTTTTGATACAACTAAGAGGAGGATGTGCGTACGGTCGGCTAAATTAAGCATTCACTTATTCCAAAGCGTCAGTCACCATCATCACTTGAGGACAGGTAAATAATTGGAGGGTGAAATAAACATACTGATCTACCATGACTAGTTCTCCTGCTGACAGAGGTGAACAATGATGAAGAAGCAACCAATCACTCACAGCCTAATTGCTTTTAGGTTGCCATCACCTAGTAATTTCAAAATGTCAACAAAATGAAATCAGTCTTCAACTCAGCTGGAAAAAAAAAATCTTTTTTTTTTTTTTTACGAGGAAGCTTTCCAACACTGCAGCAATTTGGCCACAACAGTAACAGCATTATTTATGTAACAAAAATAATATGTCCACTTACTCATTTTAATGTTTCTATTATGCAGCAAATGATTCAGGAGGTGAAGCCAAATGGAGGCAGAAAAACGCTTTTCAACACACACAATGTCCACACCTCCAATAAAAGGCCATGCCATACGTCATGTTTATGGCGGATTGACTGGTAAATGGATTTAGCATTGGCAACAAATGGAGGCGATATATTCACCCTGGAGAGGAGGCTCATGGGACAGCGGAAGCTGGATTCTGATTGGCTGACAGATAAAAGGGAGCAACAATGAAGAGCCTTGGGAAATCCATCATTTTTTATACCACCCCCCCCCCAGGCAAAATCAAACAATTCCATCTGGAAATGTTGCCTAATTAAGAGATACATGAAAGCTTTTTATAAGGAAAAGAACATTAAATACAAAAGTATTGGATCATGTAGCACAGTTTGTGCACAAGGTTTTCTTCACCTATTAGCCACAATGTTCTGATTCAGTTCAAGACAGATCAGATTTGACAGTTCACAATAATAATTACAAGTTTTCACATCTGACCATCATGTG
Organism: Atherinomorus stipes; assembly: GCA_023101725.1. Lineage (NCBI taxonomy): Eukaryota > Metazoa > Chordata > Actinopteri > Atheriniformes > Atherinidae > Atherinomorus > Atherinomorus stipes. Next base: position 290,378 of record JALJCO010004382.1, read on the forward strand.
GATGCAACACATGTGCACCAGAAATGATGTGATGGTGGACATTTGTCCAGCTAGGTGTTAGTAGTACCGTATAGGAAAAGCCAGAAGGCTGCCAGCAGTGCTATACAACTATTGCAGGTTTAAACAACAACACAAGTGTAAGCAAAAAGCTGAATACAGTAGCATCTTTACTTATGATGCACAACCACATCAGATATAAATCTAATTCTAGGACCAAATAATGAACAGACACAAATCAGATTTGAACATTAGAATCAGCTGTTAGATTTCTGCATCCGCACAGGCTTGGATAAAAAAGATAAATGGAAAAAAAAATCCAAAATGTGCTCAGCTAAAAAAGAGAAGCAGCAATCCATCTTTAAAGACATGAAGGTCAGTCAGCCCACAAAACTGCTTATGTGTCATCACATAGAGTAGCTTTGCTGGTAACACTAGGTGGTTGATTTAAATTTAAAGGCATGCCTAAACAGCATCACTACCACAGCAGCATTTTGCAGTGACATGCCATCCCATTCGGTTTGCACTTAGTGGGATGATAATTGCCTAAACAGGTCAATGACCAGAAACGCAACTGTGGGCTACATAAAGATTAATTAACAAAGACAGACAGTGGAGCCTGCACAATTGCCCAACCTAAACCGAGCTTTGATGCAGTGAAAGTCATTAGATTGACTGATATGACCAGAAGCACCATTCCATAGAAGTGAACCAAGATGGCAGTTTTCCAATAAGGACCTTATTGATAAACAATAACACATGTAGGGACCACCAGACTTTTTATACAAGATGTAATAATGAGGGCTGTAACATCAGCAGTAATAAAGCTGCAGAAGAGATGAACAAGATGTGAGGAAATTAAGAGTGGAGGCCAATGCACGTCTATACTGTAAATCACCATAATCTAATGAAGACAGAAAAGACTTTCAGCCACTTTCCTACAAAGAGCAAGGGGGTTAGCTTGATTTCTCTTTTTTAAAAAAAAAAAAAAAAAAAGTATTTGCCATAATCTGGCACCAAGTTATTTAATTCAAAATCATACAGTAAAACAAGTAATCTAACAAGATGCAGAATATTTCAATAATGGATTCTTGTACAACAAAAATGTGAACATTACTGCTGTCATCACCTTTAGATAATCACACACTTAGACCTATGTGCTATCAATACACATCTGTCATCAGTAAGTGCAGTTTGGACTGTGTTCATGAAGTTTTGGCAAGATGTGATGGTTCAGCAACACAGAACAATGTTGTAGCATCTGTGGACAAAAGTTTATGACAGGTAGTTAATCATGTTCATCTGTTAAGCAATTACAGAGTCTGGACTTGACTCTGAAATTTGAAGCTGTAAACTAGCAACATATGGTCAATGGGATTCTCAGTACATGGAAAACAGGCCGTGCTCAAGCTGAAAAAACAGATCCATCAGCGTGATGGTTACATTAGGAGTGTTAAGAACATTAAAAGTGGCTAAATCAGCAGAGACATCAGCGGAGTCAACAACATCAAAAAGGGCTGGACATCCGCAGAGGACAGTGGTGGATGATTGCAGGATCCTTATAAACTATATGGAAAACCCCCTTCACAATACCTAGCCAAGTTAAGAACATTAGCTACACCTTTACTTTTGAAGTGTCATCTTTTAAACAGCACAAGCTTCAAACTATTCAGAACCTCAAAAAAAAAAAAAAAAAAAAAAAGGAAAGTCACATTATTTTTTTAAAAACTTTAAAAAGCCAAAGTTGATCTGGTACAGCGTCATTTGAAGGCACGAAGCTATCAAACTATATCCCCCAAAAAAGAATAAGGAAAAACAAGTGTAAGTGTAATAACCCCAAAACACACTGCACAAGCAATGCAGAAGTTTTTTTTTTTAAATACAGACAGAATATTTTACACAAGCTTTTGGTACTTACAGTTTCTGGACCTCTGGCCAAAGTGTGTTCTGGAGAAGATGATCCTCTGGTGGTGGCTCTGCACACACACACACACACAGACAAATCCAGATATGCAAAAAGACTGAAATCCTTGCACAGCTGTTACTTTCAAGGACCTGAAAACAGAGCTGCTCTAAAATTCAAATACAATCGCTTCAATATATTAACAAGGATTACACCCGAGTGAATATTATCATTTCTTCCCTTTAAATCCCTTCACTGTTAATGAGAGACAGAGAGGACAGTGAATATGTGCACAAATGTGCGAAGCACATCATTTAAAGGGATAATGAAAGAACATAAGTACCATAAAGAGAGACAGTGAGAGAAATAATAAAGAAAAAGCTACATGCTAGACTGAGAAGAAGATGATCGCCTTGAGAAAATATTCTCTCACATTCTATTCTCTTTGTATATACAGTAGCTTGATGAAACCCTCAGCCCTAAAACTTAACACTTTTCCCCCAAAAAGCTGTTTGAAACAACTGCATCTTTATCTTCAACTCCTCACTGCTGCAGGTTTTAAAGGGGATCAAATCTAGCCGCTAGTCAATCCTCCCACTTGCACCAACAGATCTGCACAAGCACAACTTTGCCTGCAAACTGTATGTGATGGAAAGCTACGCTCTTCATCTCACTGGTTACAGTTATTGGTCATCCGCTCCCCATTCAGCCTAATTGTTCATTTCTCTCTCTGCCAGCAGAAGCCAAAATAACAAGTGAAAATGTGTTGTTAACAACGGTCTCCACACTTGGTTGATCCCCACACAGCCCAGGGTCATCAACACTTAAATTTGCAATCACATGAGTCTGCTTTCTAATTAGCATTGTAGATTAAGGAGTAGCTTCAATCATGCTGATGACAGCCCTTCACACCCTCTAGCCCAGCGGTTTTAAAGTGCTGCGTTACTTTTTCTTCATTTAACTCTTGTTCATTTCCAATCTGTTTCAATGAGTTTTTTTCTTTTTGTCCATTTTCTCTTCCTGTGTGTCCCCACTAAACCTTCCCCTAAATGTTAATTTCCTCAAAAAATCCTGTTTGTTATTCTCATATTTGAGATTTTTTTGAGTCCCACTGTCCTATTCCTGAGGGGTATTTTTAATTATTATTTTTTGCTTTTGCTTCCATCACTGCCTCTTTTTCTCCATCTTTTATTCCCAACCACTTTTTCTGCTGAAATACCATCAGCCTCCAGCAGATCTCAGACAATGTGGACTCCAGATGTTAAGCAATAACTAAGTGTCCATCTGGCTGCATATCATTGTCTCTCATAAGAATAACAGGCGACAGTCAGGCAGGAAGTTTCAAATGTGTGCTGAGGCTACTCACAGGATGGCAACGAGGAATATAAATCATATTCTGAAGCTGCATATTGAGATAGGGATTCCCTTTGGCTTCAAAATGATTCATTAGCAAGGTTTACCACATTTTATGGAGGACTATAATATTTCCATTTATGCAGCTTTACTGTACCGGTCAGGTTGAGTGGGTGGAAATAAGACTCCTGGTATTGGTCAGATATACTGTTGAACTGCTGCTCTTCTTCATTGGTTTTTGGGACAAGGTCACCTGTAGATTAAAATTGTGTGGCAGTTTCATTTCATAAAAGACTGAAAATACTGAATAAACTGAAAACGGCACAGCAGCATTAAAAGTTTCATGGGGGCTGAAATTGAGTTTTGAATGAAAAGTGATTATCAGACAAAACTCGGCCCCAATATGAGCTGTGAAAGACTTGTGCAGTGCTGAGAAATTGCTCTATTTTACCTGTAAATACAGCCTTGTTGGACAGACCTAGGGCAGGTGTGCTGGCTCCTTCTGGAAGGTTGGCAGAGTCCTGGCAAAAAACAAGACATAAAACAGGAGAGACATTCACAAATTCAACAACTCTGCAGAACATTTTAAGTGGACGTCATAGTTCATTTTGTAGTTTACACAGTGGAGAAGTTTCAGAGGGGATCTGATTTCACTCACGCTGGATATCAGCAGCTTCTCTTTTGACGTCCCAGAGATGTTTGCAAAGTTCTCCACAAAATTACGAGGTGCTTGAAACACTCTCAGGACTTTCTCATCAGCCCCTGACACAAACTGAAACCTCCCGATCATGGCCAGACACTGCATATCGTATCCGTGGATCTGTGGCCGTGAGATTTCATGCCAGGTTGCCTGTAAAAAAAAAGATGCGAAAAATACATACTTAAAAATGTCGGTCTGTCCACCTAGCTGCCTGTGGAAGCATCAGCCTTCTGCTGATTATACCAACGCTATACCAACTTTATTGGTATAGCGTCAATTCATGACAATGTCACCTCAAGGAGCTTAACAGGCAGAGAAATTCAAGTCAGATTCATCATAGCCTCACGAAGGAAACCAACAGATCGTGTCATGCTTCAGCCCATTTATTGTTATTAATAACTGTTTTCTTGAGTTGTTAGCGGAGTTCACCTCCCAAGAAATGGACTGCAGTTTGTCAAGCCTCTATACTTTAGACCTGTCCAGCATGGATGTCCAACCCAAAACCAAAGCTTCTGCTGGTATAGCTATAGGGTCACTGAGGCACACGAACCCTTTGACCACAATAAAGTGCAATCCCTTAGGGGGAAAACAGAAAACATCAATTATAAATGATAAAAACAAGAAATAAATATATTTTTTTCCAAGGTTTAGCAACCAACAGCATAAGAATCGTCTTATTGGACAGCCATTAGACCATTTGACACCTGCATCTCAAATCAACAATATATACATAAAGTATACATATACACAGTGATGGAGTAATGAAGAGACCACCCTCGTTTTCTCATATTTCTTGGTCATTTTAATGCCTGGTACTACTAAAAGTACATTTGTCTGGACAAATATAATGATAACAACAAAATTAGCTCATAAGAGTTTAATTTAAAAACTGATATCTAGCCATTTTCCATGCTTTTCTTGAAAAGTGATTTTGGATATTAAGCTCTTACATCAGTAGCTATGGTATTGTACTTCAAAAACAGCTTTCAGGCATTCTAGATTTTCTTTCCTGTCTCTTGTTGTCACAGGATTCACACCACAGTTGGTACTCAATTGCATAACCATTATTTTTTATGACAAGTTGATCTCTTAATTTTCTCCATGATTATAGGCCTATATATATATATATATATATATATATATATATATATGTGTGTGTGTGTGTGTGTGTGGTTGTTTGTTTGTTTGTTTGCGGGGAAAAAAGAGCTTTGGAAATCTCATGCTGTTTTCGGCAGGTTTGATATGAGGGGGCACAGTGTTTGTTTGTTTGGGGGGGCAGTGCCCCCTCTTGCCCCTGCCTGACGCCGGCCTCGGCTAAAACTGTTTTCTCAAGAATTTTAGACAAAAAGAGGAGGTTAGATAACGGTCCGTAATTAGCTAACTCTCCTGGATCAAGAGTAGGTTTTTTAAGCAGAGGTTTTATTACTGCAGTCTTTAAGGACTGAGGTACATATCCTGTCAATAGAGATAAATTGATCAGATCTGATATAAATGTGTTTATTAAAGGAAAAACTTCATTAAACAGCTTGGTAGGGATGGGATCAAGAATGCAAGTAGAAGGTTTGGATGCCACAATTAATTTGGTCAACTCAGAAATCTGTAAAGGACAGAAATGATCCAAGCATAAATCAGCATCTACAGAGGTCTCTAAACCTCCTGGTGGTAAGACATCATCAGTAGTTGAAAGGATGTCATGGATTTTCTCTCTAATAGAAACAATTCTGTTTTTATATAGAAACTCATGAAGACATCACAGCTGAGAGTCGGGGAATGCATGGCTCAACAGCACTATGACTCTTAGCCTGGCTAAAGTGCTAAAAAAGAAACCTGGGATAATTCCTATTCTCCTCTATCAATGATGAATAGTAAGCTGCTCTAGTCTAACGTTAAGTATTTTTTATGAACTATTAGACTTTCTTTCCAGATTCTGTTAGATTTGGCTTTGTTTTCTTGGTGCAAAACTAAGGCACTGAAAAAAGGGAAGACAGATTGATAATTCTCCTATTCAAGTTGGACATTTCCAGCTTTAAAATAGAAAGGGTTCACACTGTTGGAAGGTTGGACAGCTACTTTATACTGACCAGATTTTCCTCTGACAATAAAAGCTGAAGTGTTGTTCACAATATGAGGAAAGGTGGAATAAATCAGTTTGACTAGATCAAGTCCACTGTCCTTCCCTCACAAAAATATATGATTGCTTCTGTGGAACTCTTTATTACCTAGACACAACTTTAACAAAATTCAATCAGTGACCGAGGCTAAACATGTTTTAGCAAAACACAGCTGGCAGAATGCGTATTAGCCTTCGACTACATCGCACAAAGGTGGGAGAAAAGAAGCATACCTGGAAACAATCATTAACATGAAGTACAGCAGCAAATGAAAAAAGATGCCATCTATGTAAAGTGAAGAGCAGCATGCCCCTCGTTTTATGCATTTTCTAATTAATTTATAGCTGCATACTGTAGCTTATGAGCTCTTTTTCTTTTAATGAGAAATGGCTGAATTCTAATGACATCTCTTTCATTTTTCCTTCACAGGAAAGACGACAAATTAAAGGGCATGTTTAATATTAACTGCATTGCACCACAGGAGTCGGTATCTCTTCATAGACACAAGATATTTCTCAACTTCCAGTACAAAAAGGCACCCATCTCTTTCTCTCTCCAGTGGAGGATGCCACTGAGGTAAAGTTCAAGATCCAACAGAATTATTTTCATGTTAATTAAAATAATTATCATTGTTTCTCAGGGTTTTAGAGTGTTTTCACATGTGAAAGTCCACACCATGGTCCCAGCTAGTGTTGATGGTTCAGAACAGGTTAAACTTGTCTCCATCTGATTAATCAAAACAAATTAACAAGATTGTTTTATTGCCAAGGTAAAATCATCAAGACACTACTACTAGAGTACCAGACTTGCATGAATTTACTAAATGAGCCATTACAAGTCAACTGTTGCCAATGAGCAAGGAGGCAGAACTGCAAGTAGTCCCCTGGGGCTTGACAAGAATGCTTCGGGAGAATAAAACCTGCTGACGCCCAATAACATCTGACTCAAGTATAATGTGAAGGTATTTAATTGGCATTCTGTCCTGCAATAAGTGAATCCAATAAACATGGGCTCCAGCTCAGCATCATTAAAAACAACACTTAGCTGTACACAATAGATTTTACTCTGATTGTCGAGGTCAGGACAACTAAAGAGCAACAAAGAGCAGAATTATCTCAGAGACGTAAATCTCAGAACCACACCCTGTAGTGTAACACCATCGCTCCATGTTGTAGTGAATACACCTGTCCTCAAGAGAGGACTGCTAAGTTTGAACCTTATCTGAAATTACGATAAACCTGCAACAACATGCAATGGGAAAGATTTTAATCTTTGTTTTAGTAGGCGTACTTGAATTTTAAAAATAAGTTTTCATATTAGTTTTTCTCTTTCTGGTTTGGGGATAGCTTGTCATAAACTTTCTGTGGTCTAAAAGTCCAAACCATCCTAAAAATGTGTTCATGCTGTACACAAACCAATCTGGACTCTGGACTGAGACAACCAAACACTGGCCTGTTTGACCTGTTCTGTGGGGACTTTTTACAAACAAAATTTTAGTCCAGATCAACCTGACAGTCCAAATGTCTAAGCCAAATGACTTTATTGTGAAATCACAATTTATTTGTGGTATTAACTAGAGACATTAACTTGAGGGTCATTTTTTTATTCATTAACTTTCCATATAAACATGTAATAACTACACTTATGAACCCTTACTCAGAAAGCCAGTTTAAATTTCGGTATAAAAAGGTCAAATCTGTTTAAAATTTCGAATTCCTTTTCAAAATGATAAAACATAGAGACCTGATTTCTGAAGATTTGTAGAATATTTATGTCTTCTCACTTTTGACGTAAACTTTATCCCATCACACGTATCTTTCACCCAATTTTCTTACCCGTTTGCTCTCTTGCTTCCTCCACGGAGTGAACAGTCTGGTGGTCTGGTCTGAGCTCACACTAAGGATGAACTCACCCTCAGGATCCCAGCTCAGGTCTTGGACCGCATTAAAGTGACCTGATATGACAACTCCTGGTCTCCACTCTCCCTGAATGAACAACATTGTAAAAGTTAGAAATATCTAAACATTCATCCCTGCTGTCTAATGGTGAGCTCTATACTGAATGTTGTGACTGTAGCGTCCACTGTATTAAATAAACAACTGACAAGAGAATCTCGGAAACATCTGAATTAGCCACCAAAACCTTCAGGTTTGTGCTGACTCTTATATTTACTGTCCAACTGGACATAAATGAAACCCAGTGATCTCTGAACTTACAGTGAGACATTGAACTTCCCTTCTTGTTCAGATGAATCAAAATGAGCCAATCGAACTGAGTGGCAGAAAGACACTTGGTGTGACAAAATATTCTAATCATTATCCCACAACACGGCAAAGCAGCAGTACACAATATCTTAAAAAAAACGAAAAGAAAGGGAAAAAAAGAAAAAGGAAAAAAAAAAAAAAAAAAAAAAAAGGACAGGAAAGAAAGAAATCCAAGAGAAAAAAACAAAAGAAAAAAAAAAAATCAAATTTTAAATCAAATACTAAAATATAATTGCTTTTTGCTTGTCTGTTAGCTGGCTTATGCAAAAACTTCAATTTTAATGAGTTGGAGGAGAAATGAAAGGGCTCATGGTATCATAATTTCAATTCATGCCATGTTCTTTTTAAATTCAAGCCACTATTATTTCCCAGTTTTCCTACTAAACTTTGCAGACTAGGCCTCACAAAACCTATCAGATTGATTTTGACTGTTCTACAAAGTTGGCCTTGGCCTTATTTGGTCATATCATGAGAGGCCCCAAACCCTTGTCTGAAAATGGCCTGAGTAAATTACAAACAAATCAGCATTACTTTGATCTAACAGTTAAAGTAAATGTGACCACCAATCTCACCTCTTTGTCTTGGTCCTTACACCAAAGATGTAACGCTCCATGAAAAGCATGAGCCACAATCATGGAGCCATCTGGACTCATCCGGCAACCATAAAAGCCCAGAGTGTTTCCACCCACCTCCCCAACACGCACCTGGTGTTGAAGAAAAAGAAAAACCATGTTAGCGGGACAATCATTACTCATCAGGACCAACAGCTCATCTGCCTTTTAAGCATCTTTGTACATGTCAGGTGGATGTAGATCAGGTGGATGAGGACAATTTGATTCTGGGTCAGTTCTGCAGACAAAGATGAAAGCAGCATATAACATCAACGTGCTGCACATGGAAAAACTACATCTGACCAAAGAGGTTATCCATGTGGACTCTGCTGTTTCTTGGAGATTTGAGTCCAACTGCCCTCATCCTACATGCTGTCAGGCATACTTGTTTTGTCCAATGCAATGGCTCTGTATAAATCTAAGGGTTACTACAAATGAGGGAAAAAAAGCCTTTCAGTCTCTCTCCAAGACTCATTAAGGAACAGAGACCATAATGGCAGACAGAAGAAGACAAGAAAGAGGGAGGAGATGAAACAGAAGATTAGGCTGACAATTCAGATGAGAAATCAAGCAAAATGGCTCTTATTAGAGTTTAATAAATTCTGTGTTTTGTTTTGTTCCCCAAACAAAACCACAACTGTCTAACAGTAATGAAGGCAGATGCAACGCAGCATATTACATTACACAAATAATCATGAAAGATGTTAAAGCCTCAGAATGCTGACAGAGGTACACAAATTGGATCTGCATGAGTTTTTGACCTCTGTGACATGTTCATATAAACTGTGCAAACCCTCCACTGGGTCTGAACTTCCAGTGATGAATTCAATCTTAAAACCACAGTAATCATGGCCTTTCAGATCAGGGCAATGCCAGAACAGAAAAATGAATCCTTCAGGATTCTGGACACTTGTCCAATCATGGGTAGCTTGCTTTTGAGCATACAATCACATCTTTATTCAGTATAATGGTTTTATATGAAAATCAAGAGCAAACAGCCTTTTCTTATTGAAATGTAGGTGGGTATTACTCCAGCAACCTACTCCATGTAAGGTCAGTCTAACTTACTATGCTTTTTTAAAGTTTTGTAAAGGCTTGAAGAGAAATGAAACTAAGCAGAAATGTTGGATGTTAAAGGGGATTACAACTGAACCTGAACATTACGTAGTTATAATACAGAGCAAAAAGCATCCCATAAAAATATAAAAACCAAATTAGAATCTGCATTCAGTTGTCCATTTGAAATTAATATTCATAGAGAACAGAAACTACATACTACAATAAAAGCAAGATGATATTTATATTTCATCGAATTGCTTGCATCACTAATAGGATTTAATGCAGGATTATATAAGCAGATAGAAATAACTACAAACAATGAGGAAATCAATCAAAAAGTTCATAATACAGAAAAAAAAATGATGAGGCAACAGAAGTTTGGTTTGCACAGGGAAAGAAGGTCTTATCTTACAAATCCGACACACGCTGCAGAAAAGCAAGACTTTGAGTCCTCCAGGTTAACGTCTCACTGTCAGAAGGAATTAAATCTATTAACAGCCTTGTTGGGCCCTGAGGCCTCAAAGGCAAATTGGGCCCAAAGGGAAGATCTATTCAAATCAATAGGAGCTGAACCAACACTAGAGACTGCTGCACTGCTCCCTCTGCTGCACTCTGAATCCAGACATATCTGTATAATATCTCTTCAATCTTTAATTAGCTTGTTCCTTAAATTATATGTGCATTGGCAGTAAGGAAATATTAGAAGTACTTAACTTGTACTTGAATTATTAAAATCAGGTGAGTTATCCGGCTCAGCTTGTTATCTCTTTTTAAAACAAGGAGTAAAAGTGTGTTGAGCTGCTCAAATAACATCCAATAATGTTTGTGTATGTAACGCGTGTGAAACAAAAAACCTGAGAGGCAGCGATATAGACATGCTTTCCCTTCGAATGGCATAATCTTCCAGCCATGCAGAGGAGGGAAGAAGACAGAAGGGGGAGGAGAGACAGCCAGAGACATAGATGGTGAGATTGAGAGAGGATGAGATGCAACATTAAGCAGATTGATTTTAAAATTCTGCACACGAGAGTCAGCCGTAAATCATGCAAAAACTCACAGAGGCAAAAAGCCGTCATCTGTCTTGTTTACGAGAGGAGGAACAATATGGATGCGAGGCATGCCTTATCGACTGGACATTGGGGGTATTGGGGAGGAATAAAACAAGGACAGCTGAGACAGGAAGGCATAGATCATTCCTGGAGAGAGGAGAACGGTGACGGACACTGAAAGAGCTTAGCCAAGCTGAGAAAACCCATACAGCGTGGAGCACAGGTTTTCAAATCAACCTCTCAGGCTTTTATGCCGACTGACACAGACGGTGAAGCTCTCATGTACGCTCATCTGCATTTGCAGAGAAGCCAACAGAAACAGGCTCTCTCTGAGAAGACCTGCTACCAGCCAAAGTCTCCTATCATGTGCTAGAAAACAGAACTGAGGTGTAGTTTTCCTCTTTAAATTCATGTCATCATTGATAAAGTAAAAAATATATATATATACAGTATAATACATACATATACAGTATATATACATATATGTATATATATATATATATATATATATATATATATATATATATATATATATTCATACATACACACTCTGTCATTACACGTTTCAGATCTTTGTTTATTAGTCAAAATACCCAAATTTTTAATTTTTAATTTAACTATTTAAAAAATAGGAAAACCATTATATTAAAAAAAAACAACTAAAACCAGCAAAAAATTGAAGCTCAATTGATCTTAATGTTAAAATCAAACATACATAGTTTAATCAAACCTCTCTATTTAATCCCTTGTTAATTGTTTTCACATTTTATTCTAAAATCATTTCTTGGATCTGAAGACTTCTCTTGATCACTGAGAGTGATACACCGAGGTCTGAAAATAGGTTATCTCTCAAACACACACATGAAGTAATAATCCCTCGTGGCATTGTGGTGGCCCGCTGTGGTCAGTCAGAGACGTTAATTAACAGTGTGTCTTGTTAGTGAGATGTGCTTTACGCAGCGGTGGGCCCGGACCGCCCTGCTGCTAACCCACCTCTCCATTAAATCGCACCAATTACTCTAATCAGTGTGAAAATGTGGAGCACTTCTTTGTAAAAATCGGCTAATTAAGGCACACGTGGCTGGTCATTTAGCACTGCTGAATCTGCCCCCCCTCCAAAAAAAAGATTACAGTGATTTTGATGAGAACAAGCATTGGTCAGGCCAATTCATGCAGCAGAAAGCACTCAAAAACAGTACAGGCACCTTTAATCAGAATTTGTAAAGCTATAGAAAGTAATTCCCCAGGGTCTTCATTGTTGAACGTGTGTGTTTGTGTGTTTGAAACAGAGCTTCAGAGGTTAAGCTTCCTTTGTAGGCAGGGAACCTGTCAGTTCAAAGGCTTTGGCTCTCAAATAGAAATAGAGGAATAGAAAGGAGACTCATATGCCATGCACTTTCACATTCAACAAAAAGGTTACTGCAGGTGTGGTGGTTATCTATTTATTCTTTGATATCAAGGAAAGTCTAAAGCTGTGATAGAAAAAAAAATTGCGCCAGACTTGGCACCCATCGCAGATTCTTTTTCCCTTCCACACTCATCTGTTCAGTTTAGTAATACTGAAATGAATATGTGACATCAGCAGTGGCTTCGGGCGCTAATCATCCCTCCTTTGTCAGAAAGGAGACTCCAAACTTTCACGGTCTCCCCTTTCTCTGGTCTTTGTTGCTCGTCACAGTGGATGTGAATGATGAGATCAAAGGTGCAAAATCTTTCTCATCACCCCAGAGTGTAATCACAGTCTGGGTGAGCCACCTCTGTGGACTGTGTGCGTATGTTTAACAACATCTGTATGTGTGAGCATGTTTTCCTCAGACTTATATTTTTTTGTATTTCAGACACGAGTAAGTGCTCCTGTGCAGCCCTGAACCACCTGAGAATGTGGCAGATGTATTTAAGAACCCCCAAAAAAAGAAAAAAGGTGTTGGCCAGATGGGCAGAGAGCTGCTTTTTCTGTTTCATCCACACTTGTGTTAAATTTAGCCCCACTCTGGCACAACAGCAGCTGTTGGGAGCTCAAATAGGTGAGGTAGAGGGGAGAGGATGGAGAAACGGACAATGGGGAGATAGGGAGATAATGTAAGAGAGTAAGAGAAAAGGCGGTAAGTAGTTGAAGACAGAAAATTATGACAAGTGAGGTGAGGAGTGATAGAAAAAAACAAAGGTGGAGCAGAAGCTTGGGCTTGTCTTCCACCAGCTTTCCATCTCCTGTCAGATGGTCTGGGGAACAGTGTAAAAAAAAGAGGTTTGGTGTGGTTGAGTGATAGAGTAAAAGATGGGGGAGGACAACATCGGCTTGTCTAAACTCACAGTGGTGCGCCGGGCGCGGCGCCTCTTCATCACTGTCTATCACTTCTATTCCTGACACCTCAATGTCAGGGAGAGTGGAAACTGACGCAGGGGCACTGACAGCAGGAGAGGGGATCACGGGTGGAAGGCTGAGCCTCCACATCATGTCAACAGCTACTAAAAGGAAAGATGGCAGAAATATAGTATGGAGTGGGATCTGAATGTGTGTATGACTGAGCAAAATTTGTGATGACTTTGGAGTGATTTATTCCAGCGTGTGTCAGTGTTTAAACACCCACCCTGTATCCATACAAACACTGACCTGTTCTACCCAAACACCAGATCCCTCCTCAGGAGCCCAGAGGATCATAGTTTTGTCCATAGATGCAGAAAGTAAACTAAGAGGCTGATGCAGCTCGCCATCTGCAGGGGGAGACAAAGAGGTATTCACATATGTAACCTGGACCAACAGACAACCAATTATAGTCAACTACTATTGGGCCAGTTTTCTTCACCAGTTTATTAATGAAGTCATTAATTTCAATAGAAAAAAAATCAGACAAATGCTTAAAATATAGTTAGGTTTTTGCATTTTGTATTTTCCAATGCCAGCTGTTATGAATAAAATCCAGTTTTGCAGAAAAGGGAAGGCAAAAAAAAAAAAAAACATAAGGTAATCTTTGCTGTGGTTAACAGGTTTTTGCCACCTGCACACAGAGATAACTGCAGGCAACAGCACTTCCCATGCAAAGACAAACTGCAGGGGGAATACAATATAAAGGATTTCTGAAAAACCTCCTTTGGTTGACTGCATGCTGTTGAATAAAAACACATTATAATCTAGCATAAATTTAATACCAATGTTGGGAAAAATTGAAAAACAATAAAAAAGACAAAAACAAGTTGTCTTTTTCCTTGGAATTGTGCAGAAAAATCTACACACGGAGGGGAGAAAATGAGGGAATTAATCACGATATAATGAGCTTTCACAGCCAATAACTTCTAAACACTCAAGTCAACCTAATTTACTTCACACTGTCACAGTGTCTTCTTGCCTTTCTGTAAGCATTAGCACAGAAAGACAAAAAACAACACTGTCTAAAGAAGTCAATCTATGTAACTATATGTGAAAGTCAAAGTAGTGGAAATGTTGAGAGATTCTACTAGAAAACATTTGATTGTGTTGTTTTTCATGAGCACAGTGCAAAGATTAGGAAACTGACCTGCTGGCAATTTCACAAAAACAGTATGAAATGTTAGACTGTCCTTGAAATGAGCATCATTAGTAACTGTTCATCTCACTAGATTTTAGAATAAAGCACCTTTATAGGCAGGAGGCTGCCAGTGCACTCCATAAACCCAGTTCTCGTGGCCTGCCAGGACTGTTTCAAGGGACACAGCAAAGACTGAGGACACCTCTGCAGTGAAAACACAAAGGTTAAATGACAACATTTAAATATTTGTTGTCCAATTAACAAGGAAAAAGTAGATGATGTAACTGGAACAGAATTCATTAAACTTGTGCATATATGAGTTGCATGGGTAAAGAAAATTAGACAAATTCTAACTTTACAAAAGTCTGTCCTGATCAGAAAAGCATCTTTCATTAACATAATCATTTAACGCCCGTTTTTTTTTTGTTGTTTTTTTTACAATCATGCCTGGCTGGAGCACTCACCTCTATCATTCACTTCAAAAATGTCCTCTTTCATTCTGATGATGGTGTGATCATCCTCTGTGCAGGTGTCTGTGCCAGACTTGGCACAAAGCCTCCACACTCTGATGAGAGAGTCCTGGGAGCAGCTGGCTAAGAGCAGCTCCCCCCCTGAAAGAGCCGGAGAGATAACCCAAAAACCTTCACCACCGAGGTTATCTTTCAGTTGACTTATTTTGTATTGATGGCAGATGTTGCAACTTGTAGATCTTTTATTTATCAGTTCCACATGTGGTTGCTGCTGCTGACCATTTTAGAACAGTTATGGTCACAGGCCGTATTTTCCAGAAGATTTTTTCATATATATGTCTAAGAGCGCGTTCTCGTTTTTGCTGTCCAACATGGCGACGAGGAAGTATCATGTGACCCTGTGGCGACACCTGTACGTCCTCTATAAATCACACTTTTCTCATAGTTTATCTGTGTCTGCAGCTTATAATGCTGTGCAACTTATATATATCAAATTATATATAGTTTCAACTATTTTTATATGTTAATTTATATTGACTTATATAAACCAAGGTGTGAACATTACTGTCTAATGCCACCAGAGGGCGCGCTGAGAGCAAAGATCCTAAAATAACTTTATCTCAACGAGAGGCATTCATTTTGGATGTCTGTATGGTGGAAAAAATACTCAAAATGTAAATCCCTCTTAATTATGATGTTAATGCCAGTTTCATATGCAAGCATTAACTTTGGATTAAAAGTGATCGGGGATGTTTTACCGGTTACATGTAGGCCAATACAAAAAATCCAAAAAGTGTGTTTTTATTTTAGTAAGAAGAGTTAATTTGACCTTTCACTTCTGTGCTTTGTTCTGTCACTTGACGTTCTGCCAATGATAATAAAGGGTCTCTTAAGATCGCAAGCTGGTTAACTTCCTTACTGGTAACTTCTTTGTTGGACTTGCTAGCTTGTTATGCTAACTTAGCCGATTGAGCCTCCAAGGTATGCTCTTTATGTTATTGTGTAGCTGAATATCTGTTAATGTGTTACGTTTACATACCAGACACCTACTCAGCCTGGTGTTCTAAATGCTATTGTGTAGCTGAATAACTTGTCTTTCCAGATTATGTCTGTTGTTGATCTTGGATTTTTTCAATGAATTTCTAAATAAATGCCATTCATAGTCCGGAGCAATCTGTATGATTTTTCCAATTTGTTGCACATTTTTTTGTCTGATGCAACTTCTGGTCTGGAAAATATGATACTTAAAATCATGTTTTTAATGCAATTCATTCAGAAATCAATTCATTCCATGTTTTTCTCTGCACAGGACTGTGTAGGAGCACCCGTTTTACCCTTTCTCCAACACTTGTTCGCTTGTCAGGACGAATTTTAAGACTTCAAAGGCTGGTAAACTGACCCATGTCTCGACCTATTGAATCATGAGCCACACTCCAGCTCACTGTGGGTGTATATGGTTGAACATACTGTAACCAGGACATCTTTACCAAATGTTTCATCCGCCAGAAAAATAATTCATCAGAGCAATTTTATATTAAACATTAGTCATGTAACGTGAATGGGAAAACTAAGTATTATACCATTCAGCTTAAAGCAGAGTTTTTGGTTACACTGGCAAGTTATAGGCTAAGCTGGACGATTCAGACCTAAGCCCTTAATTTTCCTGGTGAATAATGTCCATTACGGCTTCAGCTAGCATGTCTGTAAACATTCAGCTCCTGTTTTATCAGTGATCTGTTAGAATTATAATCAAGGCTGTGACAGGATGGCTCCCGACTGTGATGTAGCCAGTTAGACAGTAGGAGAACGGGCCAAATATACAAAGACAGGTGGTAAACAAACCACATGCAATTATTCCTGAGTGTCCCTGTCTTTCACATTATGCGTGCCAGTTGAGTTCAGTGGCCACCGGTCCAGTTTTCTCTCTGCCAAAATAAACAGACATAAAAACCCCTCTGTTGCTGCCACCTAAGGCTCTCTTAGTCTTGAGACAAGGCAAAGGCAGGCTATTATTTTATATCAATCACACTGTAGTGACACTTCATGAGACAATGATTTGTTTTTGTTTTTGCCTAAACCTCTGTCAAAGCTGCTTGTATTGCTGACTGTCAGAATGATGTTCATACATCACTACAACTTTCCCCATACATTGCTATCAAGTTAACCTTTAACATGGAATAATGTTTTCTTACTTGTGACGGCTTTACTGTAACAACATTTCAGTATCTTAGTATGAATCTTAAAATAGTGTTTTGAGGAAGCTGACATGCTGCTATTGGTTTAATATTGTGGAAATGTGCATCAAGCACTGAAACCCCAATATAATAAAACTGGGATAAAACTGTATTTCTGCTGCAGCCAGTCATTTAAACATTTTTTGTTTAGGCTATTGTTCCCATTGGAATTCCTCAAATTAAACAAAACTGTCTCTTTGCTCGCTTGTAACTTGGCAGCATGCAGCAGTTAATAGACTGATGGATAGGGCAGGTTAAAAAAAAAAGCTTTAACAAAAAATGTTGCATGGAAGTTTTATAACTGAAGAGATCAATTCACTGAATCTGAATCCACTCCTGTTGTTAAAATACTGTAACCCTTCTCATGAAACTGGCTGACGGCACCTTGGTGGCACACCAACAGGGTTATCCAGTGTTGTGACCTCACTTTCAATCAATTTAAGATATTTGAGCCAGAAAATACAAAACTTTTTAGGCCAGTTTGTCAGATGACAAAGACTATTGTCTTGGCAACAGGCAGATCATGAAAATGATATATAATCAAACTTCAGGGTGCCCCTGTCTCACTTTAGATCTTAAACTTTTGTAGTTTGTCCACAACTATGCCATTGCATATGAATACAGAACTGAGACTAAAAAATGGGACACAAATACTGTGGAAACTGAACAAAGTACTTTTTTAGAAATGCTTTGTGTACATGATATCAATGGAAGACTCAATCAGCCATCAACAAATATTCCAATAGTGAAACTAACATGAGTCTTCACAACCCAAATTATTGAGCTAGTTTTCTTTGTTAGATTACTGAAAGTCCGACCTTGTGGTTTCAGTTAGTTTTTAACACAATCGACATTATCCAATATAAAAAGCCTTTGTTCAAATGCCTACCTTTGCACCGCAGTGCAACCTGACTGACAGTGAGTTGAAGATCTAACATCTGTCACACTGAGTTTTGCCAAAACCACTTAAATATTTTCTACTTTGAATTTGAAACCTCTGCTTCGTAATTAAACACAATAACATTTCTATTTCATCTCACTGCTTTTTGAACTTTCTTAAATGCTTTTATTCCTTAATGAAAATTAATAAGATACAAGTGGTGCACATGCAGCAATGTGTCAGAAGTTCACAATGCTCTGCATCCATGTGTTAAAGTGATGGCAAGTTTCACAAGCATCATGTCAAACTATGTCTAATTAGGATTGACTGATGCAGATTTTTTTAGGGCTGGTACAATATTCTCTCATCAGCCTCAGCCAATTGCCGATACAACCTGTCGATATTTGGGGCCGATATTGCATTTAGCCCTAAAGCAGTGTTTCCCAATCCTGGTCCTCAAGTACCCCTGCCCTGTAAATTTTAGTTCTGTCCAACTCCAGCACTCCTGATGAAGATTAACTGAACTGCTCATCAAGTTCTTTGCAAGCCTGCTGATTAGCCATTCATTTGAGTCAGGTGTGTTAAAGTATGGAAACCCCCAGAATGTGCAGGGCAGGGGTACTTGAGGACCCGGGGCCTCATTTATAAAGCTTGCTTGCATACAAAAGAAGCCAAAACAGGTCTGCGTATACAGGACTGCGGACACGACACCAATTTAATCAAACACATACGCAGCATTAGATGCTTTATGGTGGGGTGCTGTGCTTTCCCATCGGCATTACACACAACGGGTAAAAATCAAGTACCTACAACTAAAATTCACAGTAAATTTAAGATATTTTAAGACCTTCATTTCCAGGATTTAAATGTAATACTTTTTTAAGACTTTTTATGGACCCACGGGAACCCTGATAACTATCCCTTGCAGTGTTTGAATCCACCGCAACCGTCTCCTTCCTGTATCAAAACGGTCAGGGACACATAAGAAGCGTCAATTGATGTCATATCTGCAGTTATGTATCCGCAGGACAGCGCGAGCCCAAGTTTGGCCAACGAATCGCAGCGCATTATGCAACACACACCCTGTTCAAGGCAACAGAGCGAGACATGGGTGGGCTTGTTCTTTTTGGTTTTTAACGCTTCATCCCTCATTAGCATTAAAAAACTGGACATGCATGTTTATTCTTTCACAACCCCTGTCCCTTTAAGATAAAAAAAGAAACAAAGCACTTCAAATGAATATATAAAAGAGAAACAGTGCACTTGTAAATGAATATTAAACAAAAACATTATAAAAAGGAAAGGTGCACTTGTAAAAATATCAAAAAGAAACATTAAACATGTAATGTATATAAAAAAAAAACTGCGGCCTGTATAGATGCCTGTCTGTAAATTAAGCCAAAGGGGGGGTATCAGCCAACACATCAAATGAACCAGCCAAAACAGATAATAGCCAAAAACGCAAATACCAGACGGGCTATGTATCGGTCTATCCTTCATGTTTAATGAATGTGTATATTGTGCAGTACATAGAGAAGTTATATTTTTTCTTGGGGGGAGGTTAATGTAATAACCCAAAATCTGTCTGCAGTTACACAATATGTACAACAAAACACCACAACCCCATCACTCACCTGTAGATGCCCATTCCACTCCACGAACCCAGTCTTCATGTCCTTGCAATGACATGGCTTTCTGCAACTGTTATGGAGAAATTCAATCAGTAGCTGCCCTCAAATTCAATAATTTGAAATCAAAGAGTTGGGAGAGGACACATAAATGAGCGGCTTCTGAATAGGTACTGATTTGTAGTTACCTGTCCTTTGGATTGCACGTACAGATGCACCCGAGAGTCATCACCCCCACAGGCCAGGATGGGAACTGTGAGAAACACATGAAGCAGACTGCATATATTTATGTCAGCAACTAGGTGTTATAAACAGTAGGTGGAGGGAAGGATGATGCACAGCATCAAACGGGCAAAAGGCATGTAAACCAGCAGGCCAAAATGACATAACACACCTCCAAAGCTGACTGCGGTTTGAATATGACATTCGGTTACAGACGCTACAGCAGCATTGTAAACTCAGAAAGATGACTTGAGAGGAAACATGTTGGAGTGTGTGTGTGTGTGTGTCGGTGTGAAATGTGTGCAGCTTTAAGGATTTCTATGCGAAAGCAGCTTATGCTTACCTCCAATGCCTGGCAACAGTGTCAGGGAAACATCCATCATAAAACCGCTGCCAAATGACAGGATATGGAGGCACTCAGCTGAGGAGCACACATGCATATAGAATTAACTTGTTACACTGATATCCATCCACCATTTAAAAATAAAAGATTGTATTTTGAATATGTGCCTCTCTCTCCACATGAGAAATGTTTTCCAAAAGATACCGTTTCGTTTTACACAAAAAGCATAAATGTATTTCAAGACATAGTCACCAATGTAACATACATCAACTTTTTTACATTGATTCTATGACTATTTCTTGCCAAATGGCTGTTGTTCTTCAACAAACTTACTTCTTCCCTCCTTCCCACTGAGTCTGAAACAGTTCACCGAGACAATTAAGAAACTCACAGTACTCAGTTTTGCACTGATCAAACAGCCAGAACATTAATTTGCAGAGTTTTATGTTTTTGAAACAGATATCAGTGCAGAAAACTGGTGTCCTCTGGGACTCTTAGATCAGTTTGCAACGTAAAGACTTTAAAAAGAAGCTTTTATGATTGCTCCCCTTTGTCATTAGAGTAAGGTAGACTAATCCTCAGCTTAAATTAAAATTCATACACAGGTCTTTATAGCGCTCTCACTCATGGGCATTAAGGCAGCTTTCAGAAACATTTAGTGCACATTGCTGCAGTAATCACCACTCAAATAAAACTTTTCTTTATGAAGATTTAAACACTCAGGGGGAATTGTTGGGTTTCTCTGTTCAGAGTAGCCTGAGATTACATGTAAGGTAAATTCTGACTCAACAATATTTAGTTTAATTGAAGTGAGACACCTTTAACTACAAATCATAATAATCATTGGCACCGTGCCTCATAGGGAAACCAGAACTCATCTGTTTGATCCATATTTTCACCTACAGCTGCTGTTACCAGCATTTTATCTCATCCTGTTATAACTGAATAAATCTATCTAATTATTTATGTAGAAACTAGTTGCATTTCAACTTTGTGAGGGTGGAGGCTTGTTTTGATGCACTTTAAATAATATCCAGAGATCTTCATGTTTTGTTTTGTTTTAAATTTTCCATTTGTTATAATAATCAACAAACAATTTATTGGATAAAACAAACTTTCACCAGTGTTGGTGCCCACTTAGTTTTAGCTGAAGAAGCATATAAAGTGCATCCTTATCTTTTTAAATAACTCTCATATATCTTATAGCTCCACTGTATTTTAGCTTCTCTGATCGTGAGTTTTTAAATAATCTTCACATGTGCTTCATTTGAGTTGATTAAACTAACTCTTAACCAACCGAGTTCCCCACCTCAAGGTTTATTTATCAGGTAGGTTTGTTAAATCTGCTCTGAATGTCAAAATAATTAAAGAAAAATAGCAGGTTACCAGAATAGATTGCCGAGTTTACAAAAGATCAAACTACAGAGCAGCAAGATAACTGCAACACAAAATTATGTTGAGCTCCTTGATTTGGCTAAAAAGTTTAATCTAAAAATAGAAATGTAAATCTCTAATATAGTATCTTACAGTATACCACAAGATAGCATGCTGTTGCTGCTGTTTAAAGCAGCAAAAATAGTTGAACTCTGCTTTGTTTGAGGTCTTTCCAACACTTATGGTCCAAAATTACGACAAGAATACTGTGGACTAATTCATGAATTACTATGTAAATTTTTTTCCTTCCCTCTTACCTTCTTTCGCATCACTGCAAAGCCACAATCTAACGGTGGAATCTGATGAGGATGAGGCCACCAGGATCTTTGAGTTCTCCATGTAGACTGTATCCACAGCACAGATAGGACCAGTGTGGCCCTTACACTCCACCGACTGGATGAACTGGGGACAGAACAGCATGTTCTTATTCATTCTATTCATATAGCAAATCAAAACATATACCATCTCAAGTTACTTCAAAGTAGTATTTAAGAAAGAAATCCAACAATTCTTCCGCCTAAGTACTTGCTTTAAAACTCATTTGTTGGGAAAAAAAAATAAAAGTGGGAAAGTTTTAGTCAGACACAGTATCTGATGCAATAAGTGGTTACCTTCCCATTTTGAGCTTCCCAGAGGATGAGCCGATTGTCTGAACTTCCCGAGACAAGATGACACTCTGGAGCTGTGAAAACAATGTGACAGTTACCACAGTCTGGGATGCTTGGTACAATCTAAATTCAACAACATGCAATACTATGCTGAACTACAGTTTTTGCAGTTATGCAGGAACAAACAGGAGATCTTTGGTGCACAATCTCTTCAATGCACTTGTAGCTGAACAGAAGGAGCTCACTAGCCCACCTCAAAGAGCGACTGAAAGAGTTTTTTTTAAGGAAGTAGCAGAAGCACAAAAATGCACATGGTTTTGGAATAAGATGTTTTACTATCGCAAGACTGTGATGGTTGGGTATTAGGGCCTAAAATCAATATCACCATATATTGAGCAGTTCACTGTGAGAACGATAAATGGATGAAAACTCGTTACAGACTGGATGGGGTGGCGTTTGAAGGTTCGTGTAGCTCAGGGTCTTAAAGGGACATAAGCACAGCCTACATATAAACAGACAAAAACAACTTTTCTTTTCATTTTATTAAAACACAGAATATACAGATACAGTATGGGCAAAATTACGTTGGTTACTGCTGTAAATTTCTGTGTCTGTAAATTTTCAGTTTGCCATCCAGCCCTGCTGGGTGTCTGTGTGTAACGTAAGCATGGTGGAAATAAATGATCCGTGGTATCACAGTGGATCACAAGTTCAGAATCCTGATTCTATGTTTGAAGTAAATTATGTAAAATTCTTGTTAGATTTCCAGAGTGTAATCATTAGTTTAATTAGAATGAAAACTGCCAGAAAATAGAGACGGAGGACCTATCATAATATGTATATGCTGCAAGAGGATTGTAACACCAGTTAGAGAAAATGACTGTAAAGGCACTTAAAACAAACAGAAACACAGACAGGATATGTTAATAAACCAGAGGGGAACAAGCAGACCAAAGAAAAACAAAATGCAAAATGACTTCCAAACATTAAATAAGTAAAATTTAGGTCTAAATATCAAATAAAACATCTCACTGGTCACAGAAGTCAATATCCTGGACCCATAAGTAACATCTTGGCTGTGATGATGACAACGAAAGGCTATTATCAGCTGCGTCACTGACACAAAACCGACTAATTCTCACCATCGTCTTTTCTGTCAACCCACTGGACTGCATTCACTCTCCCCGTGTGTCCATTCAGCACAGCGACAACTCTTCTCTCCTACAGTAAAAACAAATATTTCCGTTTTTCGGCACCACAGTGTTGAATAGCCTTTAATGTTAGCTACAACCATCAGCTAAGTAACTTTCGGTTAAGTTTTACACTCTTCACTACCTGAGGGTTGTACAGCGCCACGGAGTTGCATGTCCCGAAAGCAATGGTACTCCCTCGACCCCAAGAAACACAATTAGGTGTTCTGTTTGCACAACATGCTACATGGCATGTTTCAATTAGGGACGCCGCCATCTTGACAGAAAGTTATGGAGTTCCTGTAAATATTGTCGTCGGAAACGGCTTCCAGATAATAATAGTTCCGCACCCATACGTTGTAATGTTCTTTCTTTTTAACTTACCAAATATACATTTTATTTTCCGTACAACTCAAAAACAATTTTACTATGTTATTCAAATATTGGTGTTTATTACGTGCTAATCCTGGCATAATGTTGACTGTAATCTGCACTGCTCAGTAGAGTCCAGTAGATGGCGAAAGACAGTCACATAATCTAAAGACATGGTCGCAGTCCTTCCGCTTAGTAGAGGCTCTTTCTGTGCACTATAGATATCTTGAAATGAAAAGTATGGTTTAGCTTTAAAAAATGATCTCATATCTTAAATACTTTCTGAAAAATCAAAATGAGAAGGATAAGTTAATTATTCTTGGTCTGTAGGCTGTAGATTTATTATTATGGGTGTGCTAAATAATACTCTTAAGCAGACCGATTGCTCTTTACATCCTTGCTTAGAGAAATTTCAGCAAGATGATTGCTTAAAGATGTAAAATTTTGTACTCTAGCAGAATTTTGGTCCCTACAATTCATTGAGCCATTGTTCTACATCATTTTTTATATATTATAGGAATAAGAAATCAAAATGCTCCTATTATAATATGCCTTCTAGGCATATCTGTCAAATTCTAAACTCAAAAGTCTGACAATGTAACAATATGATATAACTTGACAATAAAACTATAAGACAGTTCAGCAAAGTAAAGTAAAAAATAAGGAGATAAACTGAGAAACACTGGGATGAATGATGAATGACATTTTGCATTAGGCTGAAATGACTTCGTCAACAACCAAGCTGCAACACACACACTGCTGTGTCAGACTGCGTTATCCCCTTGCCAACTCTTGATTGGGGGTGACTGGTCGCAGCTGAGCAAGCTGCCAGGCAGGCAAGCTTGCTTGTTAAAAAAGAAGCAAATTAATACATAAAAAAAGGAGAGGAAACCTTAGGCTTGTAGAATTTCAAAGGTTGAGGTGACACTTTTGTTACCAGGAGTTTCAAGGCGCCCACTTGACATGATTGTAGAAAAATATCTGTTGGGGTCTGGGAAGCCTTGAGTGTTATTATAAATGACAGTGCAGCAGAGACAAACAGAGATAGAGCTAAATAATATGAGGAAGAAAGAGGGGGTGGCTGGCTCTTTTTTGGCTCCTTTCTGACCACGCTGGCTTGCACTGTATAAACGTGGGACAAAGACAAAATAGTAGCCCAAAACAGACAGCCTGTCACCGACTCTCGGGCAGAAAATAGATTATGTTTGTCTTGCCATTGTCCCTCTTCCCTTGGTCTCTGTAAAACAAGATTTAGACAGACTTGGCAGGGTGAGACAGCGTCTCTGTGGTGGATACCAATGCATCTATGGCTCTTATCTCAGGAGTGGCAGCACGGCAATAGCTGGGATACGGCTGAACAGCTGCGTCTGTGAAAAAGTATCTCTATTATCTTTGTACTGCTTTGACTGTGTATTCATCATCCAGTTGTGGTGAAACCTCTGTAGCTGCTTATGTAACGCAACTTGAATGTAGCAAGTCATTGCAGGAAAGAGGAGGTTTACTTAGGAAAAACCCTGTTTCTTTTTACCAATGCCTGAATAAAAGAGTATAAGGATGGACCTTTATCTGCTATGGTTTTTGTTTTGTTTTTTAATTTGTTCTTAGTCTATGGTTCTTTATCTCAAGGCTATCTTTTAAGCAGATATGAAGGGGTCATTTGGGACTTTGATTTGACAGTACACTCACTCTGCAGCAGTTGCAAAGGTCTGATTTTAGGGTGATAATGCTCAGGAAAAAAAAGGTTCTTGCTGAATTGCATATGGTAAGAAAGTGAAATTAATAACATATCCAGCAGGAACATTTTAATAGTACTAATCCAGTTGTTTCTGTTTTTGCGGGCAGGTGTTGTAGCTATAAATAGTGGCTTTATTACCCTGTTTTTTAGTGTTGTTCTCATTAAAACTATGCTAATTTCAATATGTGGCCAATTATTATTTCTGAAAGAGCATCAAGGGAAGCTTAGAAAATTTAATATAATTCTAATACATTTGCAATTATCTTTCATTTTAAGGACGCTGACCAAAGAAATTAAAAAAACAGTCTCCTGTAAAATGCCTACAAGAACATCAGTCTAATTGCTGGAGGCATCGAAACAGCATAAAACAAAATAGTTTTCTGTGACAATAACATACTTAAATGTAAAGCTAATTTTATAATCAGAAAGGGTTTTTTTATGTTTGGATATTCCAAGATACTTCATGGTGTCTTCTGTTAATGTTATTTCTTGCACACTCATCTATGAACGTACATAATTTCCCACTGCTGTGAGTCAGGCTAAAATGGTAACTAATCAGCATATCACACCTTTAATATTTCAAGGAACATTTCTGTTTCTGCACTTAATTCTGTGTGTGTTCTCTTTCTTTGAGGCAATGCATGAAAGTTATCCTGGTGCATGGTTTTCCAGTTTGCAAGCTAGCAAATGCAGCTGGTGATCATTTGTCACCTCCACATATCCCCCATGTGTTTATACCTACTCTTATGCTATAGTGACGCAGCTGTCATACTAATTAAATGTAAATGATCATGAGTCTGTGGGGAATAATTATATTAATAATAATAATACTTTATTTATATAGCCCTTTCCAACAACCCGCAGGCAATCAAAATGCTTTACAAAAGGTAAAACGTCACTAAAACATGTCAACATATACATCAGTTATACTAGCAAATACAGATATAGACATGAATAACAAAAAGAAAAAACAATAATAAACATAAAAGAGTAAAAAAAAACCAGAATAAATGACAAATGCTATTTGGTGTTAAAAGCAAATGAGAATAAATAAGTTTTAATTTTCAACTAAAAAGAGAGATAACATACAGATGTCCATGAATTGACAGCAAAAGAAACTTTTGACAGCGAAGAAAAAAAAGAAAAGAAAAGCCAATTCCAACTGTGCTGAGTGTCTTGTTGGCTGCTGCCTTGTTCTATTTAAGTGTAATTAAATTAGCTCCTTGCCTTAGGGCGCCTCTTTGACAGGAAGACAGCCACAAACAACACAGATCACTCTCTCCTTATTTGCACTTGTGTCTGATTTCACTTTTTACTTGAAGATATATAAATATCTGAATTCTATTGGCTGCTTATTCTGCTGTGCTTGTTATTTACAAGTAAGCCAATGTCATTTTACTTCCAAAGTCTGTTGGCATAGAAAATAAACCAGCCAGAACTAAACTAATCTAAAAATAGTTTGCTTACAGAAAATTGTTGATTTTTTTGCTCCAGAATGATTGGCCTCTCTTTGCCTTCAACTGCTGGCAGGTGATGGTGTCAGGATTTAGAATAAAAGGAGAATCCACAAAAACTTTTGTCTTTTCAAGTACCACTTTTTGCCAAGCTTGATCAGAGAATTAGCAATAAGTTCCATGAGCATATTCCTGATGGCAAGATTGCAAAAAATGCATGAGACACCATCATGCTTCTGTGACCAATGCAGCTACAGGGGTTCCTGAGAATCCTGGAAATCATCCTCATTCATTGCAATTTGCTGCAGCATCTAGAAATCAAACCTGAAATACTACAAGAAGGATGTCATACATCTAGTCAACTCAGAAAAGCTGCTGAACTCTCACCTTGACTCAGCTGGACAGAAAGACACAGATGCTGTTGTTAGATGAGTCTGTACTTGAGCTTGCTTTTGGGAAAAACTGATGTCTAGTTCTAATGTTCCAAAGACAAAGAAGGGATTCACTTAAGGTACAAATTCACGATCTGTCAGAAATCCAGTGTCCATGGATGACATCTGGAGAGACACTAGCTAACATCATGAAAATATCTTTTCCTGATATGATTATTTACTTCAGCAGGAAAATGCCAGACATCATTCAGCTCGGCTTAAAACAGCCTGGCTTCATAATCACAGTGTGCTTGACCGACCTGTCTGCAGTCCAGATCTGTCTCCCACTGGAAATGCATCATGAAGAGGAGACTCGCACAGCAACACGTTTGATTTGTTCCATTTTTCAATACAATAAAAAAGCACTTGGTTCTCAGTCCATGCCCCCCCCCCCCAACCGCTGGCAACTACATTACCTCCTTGGTAGAGGTAATAAACAAATTGGTCCTTTAAAACACTGGGCTTTACTGAAATAGAACAGAATAAAAACTCAAGGTCAATTAATTTTACCATGAAGATCCTGAGAAAATTGTGTTCTTAACACAGATAAAACTGAACTAAATTAAGTAGCTCAAAACTTTTCAGGGTCAGTGAGTAAAAACATTGCAAGGCCCAATAGACATCCACCTCACCTCAGTTTGAACTCCTCTCCTCCGCAGAGGTTTTCCCAGGTCACTGTATCGCACTAAGAGGCTGAGTTCAGCAGCAGGTCTCAGACAAGGACACAGCGTTTTTACACGCGAGCCATCTCAGTCATATTTCTCACAAACAAATGCAGATCTTGCACAGTCTTGTAAAGAGGGGCATTATCATGTAAAAGCACGCACATTAAACGCCTTCTTCTAAATGCATGAAGAGCGCTTTCCTGCTGGAAATATTCCCATTTTAAAATGCATACCTTTGCATCCCAAATTTCTGTCTGCTTATCCAACAGGGGGCTATGACAGAGTGCACTTATTTTATGTTTTGCTGTCTGCAAAATGACTATCTCCTCGGGGTCAGCGGCCCCCTGTCCCAGGAGCTACACAAACAGAAGGAATGATCCAGAGAGAAAGGAAAGTCAGCGCTTCTAAAGCGCAGAGAGAGAGACTGTAGCAGCTGTTAGCAACATAATCACAGCATGCATAAGCATCTCTTATTTAATGAATAACACCCTTGGACAGAGAGAACGAAAATACACAAATGAGACTTCCTGCTTGTGCCGAGTTTGAGGAAAACTGTAAAATGCAATGTGCCTAAAAGAGATTAGAAGCAGAGGAGCAAATATTGAATATTCCAGAACAAATTAGAAACTGTTTAACAAATTTGACACTGAGAGTCTGTTCTCACTCGGTGAGAGCAGACTCACTTCTCTGTGTATTTGAGACGGCGGTTCGGAAGCTATTTGTCATGTAGTTAACTAAACTATTCCCAATGAAACATTCCAGGATGATCATATTTCTTATCTTATTCTTCCTTTTAAACTTATCTACTCTGACCGGAACAATTTAAGCCAACACTAGCGAATAAAGCACCGTGCAAGTAGGCTGACTGGGGTTTGTTATCATCTTATCAGCTGGAAGACAGCCTAACAGCAGATTACCACAAAACAAAGCAAAAACAAAAACACCCAGATATCATCTAGCTGGTAGGAAGGCCATTCATCAAAGTGGGATACAACCTTATCCACCCAAATGCCTGCATACCTTTATAATGAAGCACTGTAAGTGTGTAGTGTTCATGGCTTTGTGTGTTTGGAGGGAGAACTATGCAAACAGGGAGCTTTAAAGTAAAGCATAGCTGTGGGGTTTTAAATAAATACCGGCTGGGCCTGCGAGTGGCAGACAGCCTTAACACACCCACACACACACAGACATACAAACACTCGCAGTGACCAAGCCCACTGCTGACACGGGGTGCGAGCCGGCCACCATAGTTGATGATAAAGCCGTCACTAACAGTGCTGTAGTGCTTACAGGCCATATCTGCTCTCCACCATCTGCTGCGTTTGTAATATGAAGTATTACTCACCACTTGTCATCCAAGGACTGCGCTAGTAAAGTCAGAAATAGCTTCTGGAGCCACTTGAGGATGCAGAGATTTTGAAAATAGTTTATTTGGGACTCAGACAGAGGCAGCAATAAAGTACATGCAGTGCTGTTACGGATTCAAATCACTGGGTCACAAAATAAGAAGAGGAGCAACTTATTACTTGGGAGAAAGGTTTTGATAGATTTGTGAAGTTTAAACACATCTCACAGGGCTCAAGCTTGACTCTTTTTTTCAACTTTATATCCAAAAGTAGTTTGGTGAAGCAGGAAGAGACGAGGGAGCGCGAAGACTGCGAGATTTCAGGCATTTATGCAACAGCTATCAGATATGTGAAACAGAACATCTCATGGAGATGGTTGGATTTTTGTTACATCTCTGAACCACAAAAAAGTTTAACATCACTGAAATCAGATTAAAGCCTGCACACAAATGACATGAATGTGACACCTCATTGTCTTTGATCAGCCCTACATTTTTACACCTTTACATCATATTGTAATAATAGAATTCCAGATCAAGTGCTAGTGGCAGATAGAGGCGTACCCTCACGTCTTTGGTAACTCACATTTGACATTCAGTGACTCTTGTTTTGATTGTTATTGAAGCCTCTGTGTTGTCGTCATCATTTTCAAGAGTTTGCAATCAGAAAGAAATCTCACAAACATAACCTGGATGGAAAACCCAGCACGAAAACAGCCTTTGCTTCCCTTAAACTTCCCAACAACTCTGCAGCTTGCCAGTGACCATACAGCTGTTGGAATAATGTGCTCTGGACAGACAAATCAAAGACAGAGTTGTCTGACTACAGTAACACGAGACGTATTAAGTCAAGATCAAAGACATCTTTTCCAGAGAAGAACCTCATACGAGCTGGGAAGCATGGCAGTGAATATGTTCCCATTTTGGTTTGCTTACTGCCTCGGGGACTCAGCCGTTTGCAGCCACTGATTAATCTGTGAATTCTACATCGTATCAAAGCATACTTGAAGATATTGTGAGCCCATCTGTCAAAAAAAAAAGAAAAAAGAAAAAAGAAAGTGAACCAGAGCTGGAAGTGGACCTTTCTACAAGATAATGAACCTCAGCAAACGAGCAAGTACATCAAGGAGGAAGAGGAAGAGGAAGAGAGCTACAGAATAACCTAAGCAAGACCCAGATGTGGATCCCTTTGGGATTTCAAAAGGACGACACATGAAATAAAAATCACAAACACATTGCAACTGAAAGAATTCTCCATGAAAGAATAGTCCAACTTTTCTGTAAGCCGTAGGCTTTTTCTTTTAGAAAAGGTGTGTTAATAAACAATTTTTTTTTTAAATCTGTCTCCCAACCTCTGAGACAAAGAGTTTCCATCTGTTGATGTTTTTATTTAATATATGACTGAGTATGCAAAATTTCCTTTTGATGTGTGCAGAATTCCTTCAAAGAGGATAAAATGTTTTTTAGTTCAAACATTTTCTTTTTCTTTTTTTTTTAAGAATCAATGGACTGTAGGCTACTTTTTTCACATGAAGCCTTTCTGCTCAAAACAACAACAAAAGAGTCCACACTTATCCCCAACTCCTCACACAGGTCTAACTGAAATGATAATGGGTTTACCCTAAGCTTTTGTAATCAGATTTCAATCAGCTATTCAAAATATCTCAGTGGGAGACAATTTTCTGTTTGTGTGAGCACAAGGAATTCAGACAAATCTGAGTTCCAACTTGTTTCAGACAACAGTGGTCGCCCTATTAGAATTTATGTCGGTGTTTGTTAGCAGTTTAGCCACTTTCATCTAAAAAGGGGCAGAACGGAGTCATAAATATTTCCTTTCTTGGAACCAATGCAGTCATATTTTTTTCCTTTTTGGAACCTAGAGCTCATGAAAACAAATGCTTTCTCCTTGTAAACAAAAGGTAAAGTTTACAACTCTGGATGTTAGACACTGCATTCCAGTGGTTCAATCTGTGCCAACAGCCGGGTCTGATGGGGTGTATTTGTACTGGAGAGGATGATTATATGAATTATATTTCTAACACAAATACTTCTTCTGTAAATGTTATATTAAACGTGCATGAATGATAGTTTTAAACATCTATGTCACATTAGATCTCTTTATACAGGTCTAGGTGCCCTGACTATAGATCGTTTATGTTATCATTTAGATCAGATCAATTACTGCTTTAACATGAGTTATAATCATTTAAGAAAATGAAGGTGAAAAAAAAATGTAAATAGTTACTGTGATCACTTTTCACAATCTCGTGCGTCACTTTAGCAGCCAGCAGTGCAAACTTGAGAGTATTCATGGCGTGTCGTTTGTGTGTGTGCGTGCAAATATATACATGTATGTGTGTGTGTGTGTGTGAGTGTGGTTGCCCACAGTGGTGTGCTGCAGTCCGCTCCCTGCCGTAGTTGAGTAAACTACATGGACATTAGCGGGCGCAGCGGCGCAACCACCGAGCCGGAGTGGATTAAAACAGCGTGCTTGTTGTGGAGAGCCACTCGATTAACGCCTGTGTAACCGAGTGGCAAATCCCAGCGTGTAATCGCGACTCCGTTGCACCACCTTGCAGCTGCGAAACAGCAGAGAAAAGAGCTTTTGGGAAACTCAGAGAAGCCGTACATCGTGATTGTGTCAGCCTCGGCGGGAATGGCTTCATCTCCGTGCGGCAACAGTAACTTTGATTCCGGCCTGGAAATCAAAACTCGCTCAGTGGAGCAGACGCTTATTCCTTTAGTTTCGCAGGTGAGTATCTCGTAACCATAAAAACATACGTTAGTTTGTTAAATGAGAAACCTTTTGAACTTTTTTGGCTTCATAACTGTGTGTCGGGGATACGAGGCTAACTCTTGTGTTTACCTGTTTGCATACTGGCTGCATGTTTCCTTCTCGTGCTGCGTTTAAAGCCCCCGCGTGCGAAGAGCTGGCAGAGTTGTTATGGCACTGTAAATACACTCCCAGTGTGTCTGCCCAAAGTGGCAAGTCGTTATTGCTCAGAAACTACGCCAACTGGTTACAAGTTGCACACAGACCAGATTATCGAAAGTTTAAGCTGGTAGAACATTCACAGAGATGAAAGTGATACTTCGGACATAGATTATATGGGGGCAAACTTGATTTGCAGACACACGACTACTATGAAACAACAACAACAAAAAGACTTTCTTTCCTGAGATGCTAACAAACCTTCACGGGAGTCCCCAGACGGTCTGCTTCAAGCCATAAAAGTTTTCCCAGAAGTTACAAGTCTCCAGCTCTGTGACTCCTATTTCTCTAATGGGCCACTTTGAGGCACGTGCTTTGTTTTACAATAAACACAAGAAAAAGAAAGCACCACTTAAGGCTACTGCACTCTTTCAACAGCTCTTTTGCAGTCCTTGCATAAAAGTATAGATCTTAGGTCAGTGATCTAATTCATCGCGTTATTAGAACCACAAAATAGGCTATAAACGTTTTGTGACACACATTTCACAATAGGTTAGGGTGTTGATATGATTTTCACATAAAATAGAAGATGGTTTTCGTTTTTACAGAGCTTCTGCTTTTGTTAAAGAAATTGGGAAGTGAGTTGTGTCCCTCACTGGGAAATGACCAGCCGTCTAATGAATGCTAATATCCTCCAGTTAAGCAGGAGGGGCAGAGAGCTGTAAATGTTTTGCTGTTTTCACTGAGAGACAGTGGAAGAGACAGGCACCTCACTGTCGGGTTAACAGAGTGGGACAGGGATGGGTATGTGGGGCATGGCATGCGGTGTCCATGACACTGCCCCCCTCCCTTGTGTGCTCTGACAACTAGCTTTCTCTCTCTCTTTGCACTGGCTCATTGCAAAGATAAGGTCATCCTGTACTGAATGAATGGGTTAGTTATCAGAAAAGTACATCTGTTAGAGAAGCTTTGTATGGAGGGTTCTTTATTTTTCAGTCATTCGCTAGGATATAAGAAAGAAAGAGAAGAAGTTTGCTACTGAGAAATTCAGGGTAAACCTTGCAAAATGTTGTTATATTGTGGAGAAGTGTAGTCTTTTGCAAACTTGAGCTCCTTCCTGCTGGGAAAGACTGGCTCGGCTCCAGTGCATAACATAGAAGAATGTGTTGAATGCTGTCATGGCATTCAGAACATCATCGCTGAATAGTGGGCCTCAAGGACAATGTTTCCTAATTTTCTTTTTTTTTTTTTTTTTTCTCACTGTGAGACATGTCCCCATAGCAACAAGGCTGTGCAATTCTGAAAGAAACCACATCTCTAAAGACCGTCATCTGTAAATTTTAAGCTATTGTTGTTGTGATGTCATCAGGGCAGGACATTGGTTTCACTTGTTCGTAATGAAGGGGAAAAAAAGCGTCAACAGATGTGCAGAATTAATGAATGAATGAAAACAGAGAAAAAATTGATGTATCCATTGATGAGATTAAACTGAATATTGTTTAATGGATTTCTTCAGGACCTGTAAGATGAGAGAAGCTTAAAGGAGCAACATATAGCAACAAATAGCACTCACAGAGAAACTATAGTGACAGCTTAAAGGAGCCCTATCATGAAAAATTGACTTTAAAGAGCTTTTCAGCATGTTACTGTGTTATTTCCTCATAAAAAACTTCATTTAAGTAGTTTTTTTCTTCATTTCTGCATGTTTGAGTAATATATATGAATATTCAGGCCAAGCTGTAGCTTCCTTAACATAACTGACACCGGTATACGCAACGAGGTGGCACCAATCACGAAGCGACAAACACGCATGCGCAGCAAGCAAGACGCCCTCTTTGTTCAACAGAAACTCTTAGAGAATCCTAACCTATACACACTCTCTGAGAAAGAAACTAACAGCCTGCAGGAAGATTTCCTCAGAAACAAGAGAGACAAGCAGCCATCAGCTAACAGACGTTTGATCCAGAGTTCAGGAGATTTTTTTTTTTTTTTAAGCTCTAGAGGATGGCAAGTTGGGAAAAGTGTGGTTGCGTTCAGCGTGGGGTTTATTTTAGGGCTGAAAGATATACCGTTATCGTATCTATATCGTGATATGAACATTTAAGATATTAATATCAAAAAAGCAACTACATAAAAGATATAGATTTCCCATGTGCTTCTCCTGCATGTAAAGCTCTGGAAGTCACAAACAAAACTGCACTTTCCACAAAAGTGCTTGGTTTTCAACGAACCCGTAGTTGTATCATATTGTATCGATATTGAGATGTCTGGCATGAATATCGAGATATGAAATTTTGTCCAGATCGTTCAGCCCTAGTTTATTTGTTGAACTGGACGAATTAACTCAAGTACCCCCGCCTGCGGCTTGCAGGAGACGGATATTAGGCGGCGCTGGACATCCGATGGGCGTGATCAGTTTGTGAGGTTAGGGTTAGGGGCTTAGGGATAGGGGGAAGGGTTATAATAGGCGGCTTAAAACGGTAATGTGGGCGGAGTCGGACATCCGACCCCGCCCAATGTTCGACTCCGCCTCGTCCTCCAAGCCGCAGGCGGGACTTTCTCAATTAACTTGCCCGAAGTGGTTGGATTATAACTTCAGGAGCGGAAAAAAAACTCAACTTTGTGTGTGAACTTCACTCCTGACAACTTCATGAATCTCGGGCAGTGAAGTGTTTTTTTCTCGGGGATTACTTCTGAAACCTGACGCAGTTCCTACTATAAAAACGCGCATGGACAAACAACAGCACCAGTGAGTGAAGCACATCTCTCAGCTCATTGCTAACTGTTAGCCTATGATTTGTTTGCTAATTTACTTACTTGTCAGGGGTCTCTGTGGTACTTGTGTGGTGCTGCGTGTACTTCAAACTCCATGTCAGGCTCTGGCTTGAGTGCATACAGCTCCATAACAGGCTGTTCCATTTTATCCCTTCGATCGGAGTCCGATTATCCATCAATGTTTACAAATAACGTCCATGTGAGCTGCCGGTGCTGGTGCTACAAACAATTATGCGACCCTTCAGACCCTTCAATGACTCTTCCGGGGCGACGTCATGAAATGGGCGTAAAACAAGTTGCAATTGGTCGAGAGCTCCGTGGTTTAGTGCAGTCAGCCATCTTACTTCCGTGTTGGAAATTAGACGCATAGAAAATCTAATATTTAACACCAAATCAGTTTCTATATTAGCGATGGGAACATATTTAGCATATAAATGCCTGTATTTGACTTTTGGACCATTTGAAAAGCATGACACAGCTCCTTTAAAGAGTGAAAATTGTCCATTTTAATAGTTTGTCCCTCCTAGGCCGCTGTAGGCTACAAGGAGAAGGACATACACTGTCTGTAGATGTAAAAAGGTCATTCTAAAGTAACAAAAATGCAACTTTTCATGTTATCCAACACCAATAAACTAATACTTACAAATAATATCTGGCACCTACTTTGGGAAAATGACTTTTAGATTAGTTAAAAGTGAACTAAGAAAGTAAATATGATAATATACATAAGTAATCAGATAGATAGTTAATGCTTGCCTTGCAATATAAAATGGTAGCTTGCTTTTTTATGTAATTGAAACCAACACAGTGAAGAAACATAGTTGCTTTTTTCATTGCATTAGCAGAACAAACCCGAGCCTCGCTATAAATCTGTAGCCTCTTTGTAATGATAGCCAATGCAGAGACTGATGCTTAAACAAGCTGATGTAATACAATTACAGCCTTAAAGTGTTTATGATAACTTAATCAGGATGGTTATGTGACATTTCAGAGAATTGGTATTGCCTGACATCGCTTTTAATTGAATTATTATACTTAATTGAAACACAGTGACTGCGTGGGCAGAGTTGTGCAGCTTTTCTTTGTTTTACTTGTGTGTGCATGCTTATGTGTTGTGCGGGTCATTAGATAACTATCGAGGAGGAAATTAAAAAGCAGCGTTAGTGAGAAAATCCAGTGTTTGATAAGGTGCAATGTTGTGCACCTTTCCTTTTCCCCCCTTTCCTCTCCACTCCTTGTCTTGCCATGGTGTTGATATCTTCAGGCCTCTGTTATCAGCTTCACTCCCACCAGGCTGTAATTATAGGCCTGGGAGTCTCCCAGCCTTACTAACAAACACACATACCAGAGAGATACATGCACCCTGTCCCACCCACGTCTCTCTTTTTTCACGTTTATACATTCACCAGTCATATTGATGGTTTGTGTGTGCATTTAGGTTTTAGAGACGGGCTCTGCATGTCAACTTCATTGCTAATGTTGCAGCTGCTCTGAGTTTTTCCAATCCATGTTAAATGTCTGAGTCCTGTTTTCATAATGGACCACCTGGGTGCTTTTGTGTTGCACCATTTAGCAAACTGATCTCCTCTTCAAATTCTTTTCAAACCAAAGATGTATTTGCGCAATTTTTCAGAATTTCTGAAAAATGCTTCTGCTCTCTCCAGTCAGGAAATTTCTGATGTGCTTTATTTCGCCGTCACCTGCAGACTCGTATTGAGGGTCCTTATTATCCAGATGAATTGCTCTGGTGGTGGTCAGAAATGTAATGGGGCGTCATGCAGAGAGAAGGGAAACAAAGAACGTGTCTTCAGTTGTGTGTGTCCCACCTGTGATGTGGTTTATAGCTAGCAGGAAGGCAATTAGAAATAATCAGCCTCCTTTTTTCCTGGAGATCTGACCCTTGCTTTTGAAGTGATGGCTAGTGAAATAACTGCTCTGTGTATATATATATGTATATATATATATATAATTGAGGCTTGTTTTCTTTTGGAAACACCATAGCCTTGTCCAGAGGCAGACACGGTGGTCCTAACTGGATAGGTGTAAAGGTGTTGTTCTTGTGAAAGGATGTGTGAGAAGGAATAGGAGCTGGGGAGTAATATCTAAGACTTTGATCAGTTTGGTGCACATTAAACACTTGTGACACCCTGGCCTTGTGATTACATAGCTCTGCTGTCTCAATCATTTTTCCTTACGACTAAGCTGGGAGATTTTCTGCTATAATTGGGCCTGGAAAATTCGTTCTCTGTCCAAGTTTGTTAGCGTCGACTTTGTCATGCTTCCAGGGTTTCTGTGGTGCTTGCGTTTTTGGTTTTTCTTTTTTGCTTTCTGATGTGCTAAGAGAGGACTGTGAGTAAAAAAGCCTTTCCGTGTTCATTTTTTTTTCAAACAGGATTGAAATGGCATGTTTATCACCCAAACAAAAGCTCAGGGGGGTTGAGGATGTGATTTGCTCAGAGCTTTACCATTTTGTCAGAAGATTTCCACATTAAACAGAATGCTGACAAATTCGACTCTATAAACGTGTACATCTAAAATTTAACAGCGTGGCAATCAGTCAAATTTTCATCCTTCCCTGTGGAAATATTGGAAGAGTAGTTTTATTGGCGCATTATTCCCCCTCTTAATGTTCTTGGCCCTGTGCAAAGTGGCATGATGAACATCCAGGTAGTAAAGTTGCTTTTTATACTCCGACAGAGAGGCAGAACCATTGCCATGAGCCATAACAGATCTTCTTCCTCCAGCTGTATGATGATAATGAAGACAAATGAGTCCCGGGCACGAAACCACATGAGGATTACAACGTGTGTGCACATGCATACACACTCAGCAAAATGTAGTAACCTCATGGGAGTGGGGTACAGTAAGCCTTTACTGTGTGTATTTGAATGTATGTGAAAAGTGTGGGGGGTTTCCATTGGGTTTTTTCCATACTTTCCACTTGCACAAATAGTGATTGTTTGCTGATTTTTGACTGAACTAAATTGGCCAACACGCTGGTGTTGTTTTTCCGCTCCAGCTTGTCACCTTGTTGGCCTTCATGATTTTGAGGCTTTGACCAAAACATCAGTGTGTGTGTGTTTAACACATTTTCAATGCAGGTTGTTTGTCCTGTTATGCCATTATCAGGAGAACACTGTGAAGAATCGTTGACATACATGCTGGGTGACCCTATCACAAATTTGCATACCAGCACTTGCATTTGACAGTAACGTGCAAAAGTCCCGAGCCACCCATCTTTTTTCACATAGTTTATTCAGATAACAAAAAATGGGTGCAGTGGATTCCCAAAAATGGAAATGGAATATATAAAGATAAAATAAAGTTTGTACTTCTCTAACAAAAAGTTAACAAGAAGAAAGTCAGGTTATTTGGTATGACTGCCTTTCTTCTTCCACACAGTCTGAATCTTTTTAGACAAGTTGTTTTGTATTTTCTTTAAGCAGTCGTCAGGAATAGTTCTCCAGGCTTCCTAAGGGATGTTTCAAAGCTCTTCGGGGGCTGCCATTTTCTCTGTTATCCATCAAGTTGATCCCACGTTGCTGTTATAAAGTTGAAGCCTGAGCTCGATAGAGGATTCATCCCTCCATTAGACCTGTTGCAAATGATTTTCAGCCCAGTTCTTTGTGTCATTTGGCATACCTTAAAGCTTTTTATCACTTATTCTCCTCCCAAAAGAAGGGTTCTTGACAGCCATTTTTCATAGAAACCATCTGGTGGGGCTTCATTGAACAGTAGATGGATCAACTGAAAGACAAAATGCATCTCTCAGATCTTGGGGTAGGTTTTTATTGATTTAGTTTCTTTCTTTTTCTTAAGAACATCACTTTCAGCTGCTGTAGTTTTTTTTTTCTGTTCTCTACTTGTTCCTTTTTCCTCAAATTTCTTTCAGGAAACAGTGCACACCAAGCTGAGATATGCTAAATTTTGGGGATGCACAATATATTCGACTCCCTTTTGGTATTGGCCTATATCAGCCTTAAAACTGAGTATGGGACATCGGCCACCACGCCAATATTTAACCGATGTTTAACTGATAAGGCCGCTGTTTCTAAAGCCTAAAAAAAAACAAAAACCTTGTTTTCTTCTTCAAAAACTTCCTTTTTACAGACTTTCAAACTTCTAAATACAGTTTCTTTTAGGATGTTCTGTGTGAACAGAGTTTATACATGGTCATTTGTGTTAATAACCAAACACCCCCTGTTTTTGTGTATTGTTTTTTTTTTTTCTCTCTTCTCAGGGAGGAGAAAATCCAGGTCATTCTATAGAATATAATGCACATATCCTATTAGTTTTGTTTGAACAACTGTCATTAAGTTTGAC
This sequence comes from Atherinomorus stipes, assembly GCA_023101725.1. Classification (NCBI taxonomy): domain Eukaryota; kingdom Metazoa; phylum Chordata; class Actinopteri; order Atheriniformes; family Atherinidae; genus Atherinomorus; species Atherinomorus stipes. The sequence goes on from JALJCO010004382.1 coordinate 329,969, forward strand.
TTTTTATACATAACATAGGTTGAGGTATTTTTCTAATTTTGCACAAGAAATGAATATTACATAATTTATTTTTCAGATTTTATATCTGTATCTATATCGGTTATCGGCCACATGAGTCTTAAAATATCGGCATATTGGATATCGGCCAAAGGCAAGACAAGACAGATAAGTTTCATGGACATTTCTGGTTTACTTCCGCAGTCGATCAAATTCTGCTAAGCGCTTTTGGTCGAGTAAGATTTGCTCTCATTTACATTGAAAAGTAATGTCTCTAAAATGGATATATTCTTATTTGTTTCTTATAATAAAAAAAAAGTGTTTTATGACCTCCTCACCCTGCTATGACATTGAAGTGGGAGGATAATATGATTAGATGGCCTAATGTTACAACTGGCAAAATATATTCGCACTTTGTTGAGTCCATGGGGGTAAACAGGAACGCCACAGACTTACTGTACATAGTGACACAGTCGACTGTGTGTTAATAGCCGATACAACATGGCAGTTAAGTGTCCATGAAGGTGGATGTTCAAGGTGCAGATGTTCAATGGCTGGACTCACAGGGTCATGCAGCAGCACAGCTGCTGTCCTATGGTAAGTTCATCACTTTACAACGTACATATTTATTTGTTTTCACAAGATGCTGCAACCACGTATGGCACAATATGTTCCAAAATCCCTTTTTGGGGTTTCACAATATCCGTTTTTCAGTCATCATGTTCGGGAGCTCTTTGTTTGCATGTTATTGATTTGTGTATGTCCTCAGTGTAAAATACCCTGTAACGGCGTTAACCGGAAGTCCTTAGCAGAAACTAGCAGACATGGCGGCTACCACGGTTCTGGTGTGAAACTTGTCTATAATTAGAACTGCCCGCTTTTGATTGGATCATTCCAAGTTAATGCAGTGTGTAAAATGTCTGAAAATGATTTATTTTCTACATCTTATTTATTACACCTTCTAAATCTTATTCAGCTTTTAAATATCTTTTTACAATGCATTTCCCATTCCCTTTTTTAAGCAAACCAACAAGTGCTTTTTTTTTCCCCTCTGTAGCCACACACTGATGATATTGAGGTTATTTTGGATTAATGTTTTTCCTAAGGACAATTTGGCTGGAATCAAACCGCTGGACTCCTGACTGGAAGATGCCCAATCTGTAGCCTGAGCTGCAGTTGCTTCTCTGTGTGAACAGGGTTTTAGGATTGTCTTGAGAGATTGAGTGTGTTGTTTAGTGTTTTGTTGCAGCAGCATGCCCCCAGTACTCATTGCCTACTCCTTGTTTCAACTCAATTATAAATTACAACAGGCCTGACTCATATCGTTGTTGAATAAATGAGGGTTTGAGGCAAGTCCTTGTTCAGTGATTGGTAGTAAACACAGTCAGCCATCCTGCTTCATCAAACTGAAATGAGATGTTATTCCATGCAGCTCCCCCTGTTGTTTAAAAATCGGTTGCATTAGTCATCCAACTTTGTCAACTCAGAGAATTCATTGTCTCTCTAGAACATCAGACCACTAAACCGCCCACCTTCAGTCTCTCATACCGGGTTAGGGTTAGAGTCATACACGCAGTGCTTTTCATCTCTTAGATACAAACACACTTGAGGAAAGCTTGAATGGCCGATGTTTAACCCTTTTCAAGCTCTCTTGTACTCCTCTTTGCTTTCATGGGAGTCATTAAGAGCACTGTTCTCTTTAAGTGCCTATAAAAGGGTTGGTCTCAGATGTCCATCCATTGACCTTTGCTGTGTATATTTTTATGTGTGAGTTAAATTTTTGTGTGTGTGCGATACTTCCAAGTAACCCACTCTCTGGGGGAGGGGATCAGTCACCTACAGAGAACAACATAGTTAACTTAATGGTGGAAAAAAAGCTGTTTTTCTCCCTGAAATGTAGGATATTTGAAGGTTAAAGCTGATAGCAAAAGCTTCTCTTAACTGTCTCAGTGATAGCATGCCTCTGACTAAAACATATAGTTTGAACTTTGAAGGCTGTCTAAGTATTGATTAAACAGGTGCCATTACCTTAGCTTGCATTGCTTGAGTCCTTTGTTTTGTGTCAAATGAAATTGGAGAGCAAGTTTTAGGATCGGTTTTGGTGTTGGGATATTTAGATTGTTGGCTGAATTTCTTAAAGCTCTCCTGGAGATCTCAACTTTAAAAAAAAAGAGATGCTGTTAATTGTTACAGCTCAGCTCAGCATTCTTGTTCAGTGCAAGTTGAGTGCCTGGCTATTACCTGCCTGTATTTATATATGTTGTTGGTTTACGATAATGAAACAACTGTTAAGTGTGAGTACACAGAGGGAGATCTATGTCAGCAGTGATGCAGTGCCTAATGTAGCGTGATGTTTTATATTGAACAGCCTCACTGGGAGCAACAGGATTGGATTGAAACAGATGAATAAACACACAGTAGAAGCGCAGACAAGGTTATACTTATTCACATTAATTAGGAGTCATTCAGGGAGCATCTATAACGTCTCACAAGCAGACATATGCACTCTTACTTGGCCTTCACTGAAAGCAGGCACAGAGATTTTAAGCTGGAAAGAAACATAGCCAATTATTATGTTATCAGGACAAAAAAGACAGATGAGTGACAAAACACGGGTCACTTGCTACAATAATTGTAGGCATGCATTCTCCTTTTTGCCTCTGCCTTTGGTCATGTATTTGCAGAGATAAAACCTGGCATATCTGTGACATCTGCTGCCTGGAAGACAGCAGGTAAACTCGTGTCTCTTCAGCGGTCAGCTGTTTGTCTCCCACTGTTTTCCTGTTGATGCTCATGTGGCTTGCCACAGTGATAATGCTGGTTTTGGGAACATGTCATTGATCAGGGTGGTTCACACTTGGAGATTGATGCACAAAAGTCACACAAACCTGCAGTGACAGAATCAGTTTGTACAATCTAATGAGTGAAACAAGAACTCATTACATTTTATTGCATATCCAGATCAGAAAAAAAGACATCTCTGAGCAACCTGGTACCTATCTTTACATCTCATTCTTACAGCTCTTATTCCAGTAATTATAATTCGTTTTTTTCTTTTTTTTTTTAAGTTCATATTTTGGGTTTTCCATACTTAACCTTCAGTGGGTTGTCCACACCAAAAGACAGCCATTCTCTAAATAAATAAATAAAGACGCGTGTGAGCTGTCTTGTACCTCATCAGGTTTGATTAAACAGTTGACTGGGCCCATTTTTAAGATGGGTTAGGCCTTCAAGAGACAGGAACTAAAGAAAATGTTTTTTTCAGAGAGCAAAATGCAGTGTTGACGAAGTGGATGATGAAAGAAAAAAAGGTCTTCTTTTTAAAACATTTAAGGATTTAAACTAGTTTTTATAGACCACTAAAATTCTATTTAAACGCTGTAAATGAACACAATAGCTTCTTTATTAAGTTTTGTGATCCATTCAGAAATGTTAGCTGACTCTATCTTTCCTATCACAGCATTTTAATTTGATTAAAGAAACGGTGAAATCTTGAAGAGGCAACATATCCGTGTTTTGTGAGCTGCAATCAGAAACATGTTGGGAAAATATGCTTTGCTGTTGCAACCATTGTTCTCTTTTGGTTTGATTGCCATGATTTTTTTTTGTGAAAGTAAAATGATTCAAAACTGAATTATCTGACATTCATCCTAAAGCTATCCAACTACCCCCCCCCCCCCCCCCCCCCCCCCAGCTGCAACAACATCACTGACTGTCCCACAGAGGAATACTCCAGTCTGGCTTGTGTGTGTTAATTGCTTTCTTCGAGCGTCTTTGAACTTCTCCCCTCTCGATAATGAGTTCGTTTAAGGAGATGAAGTTTGACAAGACAGAACAAAGTCGGCGGAAGGACATAGAGAGTACAGAATACCAAACATTTTTCATCTTTTCCAGTTTTGGATATCTGGAAATTCCGGATCGTGAAAGTTAACTACTTCTAGTACAGATATGATCATCTCATGTATCAAGACAACCTGATTTTCAGTCCTTGCGGGCGTAATGCAGCTCACCGAAGGACTGATACAATTAACCCTTCACGCAAACCCAACAATTTCATTAGTAGTTGTCTGATAAATTGGGCTGTACACTGGATTGGCAAGCATGCCACCTTTGACCTTGTGTGGTATGACTGTCAGTGAGTGCAGCTTTAGTTATGCAGGATTCCATCACTGTATGAGGTGACGTTCAGGTGTTGTTCTGAGGAAGTATCTGTATGTAAAATGTTGTAGCATCTCCTTTGTATGCCATGCGCCCCTCCCCTGCTCCTCTGCCTAATTTCCTGGTTTAGTTTTCTTGTCACACTCGCGCTCATTCATTCTGTTTCAGCCTCAGCAGAGGGGGTAAGTGGAGAGGGATGAGGGCTCTCCCTCACCTATCTCTCCACATGCCCCTCTGCTTTCTCACTTTTAATCTCAACCTCTCCGGAGAGTTCCCTGTCCATGTATGGCATGATTAATTATGCAGCTGACTGAAAAACTAGCCAGAGGCTACAGGTATTGCACATAGCTGAGAAGCTAAGCCTTACAATTCCTCATAAGATCTTTTCATATTTCTTTACTGCTGTAAACGGAGACATAATCCCTGCATTTTTTTTTCCTCCTAAAGAACAGTAGTGGGTATAACATGTAACCCGCTGAGCCAGGTTTGGATGTCACTTTCTTTGACAGAACATACCCTGAAGTGAATATGATGGTGGTATTTTTGACATCTTTTGTGTGACTGTCACATAGCTTGAAGGGAAATGTGTTTTGAAGGTAGTGTTCAGAGCAGAGTTTTAAGGACATGTGATCTTAAACAGTGTGAAAAAGGATTCCACATCAAAAATAGGATATTATTTTTAACTCAATACGCTTCTGATTACCTAGATGAAATACTCTGAATCAGTCACTTCTTGTACTTACTATATATATTTTGCTGAGTGGGTCTGCTTTCAAAGTGCCAGATTTTCCCAGAGTCTTATTAAACGTGAACATTTGTAGTGAAAGAAATTGGAAATTCTCTGTTTAAAGTCACACTTTACAAATCAGTTTTTCCTCTTTGTGATGATCTTTGCTTTGAAAGCCACTGAAGTGAAAAAAATGGCATTTGTATCATTAATGCTGTTGGAATCCCCCCCCCCCAAAAAAAGTCTATTGACCACCGGTTCACCACATCACAGATACATTTGTCCTTTCATTCATCTCTAGTGATCCATGTCCCACATCAAAAACCTGAGAATACCTGATACCCCCCCCCCCTCCATCTGTATGAGGAGGGCGTTCTCATCTTGTCACTGTTTCTGGATGACTGGAGCCAGCGGGTGACAGCTGGGGGCCAGCCAGCCGGGCAACACAACTCAGTGTGTGTTTAATGACACACACTTGGTGCCAACACCTATAAATACGTTGAAGCCACTCACCTCCTAAAAATAAAGTTTTATTTGTTCTGGACATTTCATTCGCTTTGTTGTTTGACTCCTGAAAGGAGATTTTAAGGTGCAGAAGACACAAAAACGTCACCTGTGCTGAATGAAAGTGTGAGTGGGACCTTGTATATTTACTGGCTACAGGTGTTGGTTATTTATATTTATTAATTAATTCATTCATTCATTTATTTGTGTATTTATCTGTTACCACTGGTGTGAATAGTAACCACACAGGACTCTAACTACTTAAAGATGTGTGATGTAGTGAAAGCACGTTCTCTCAGACTTCTATGAATGTGTTAGAGTCTGTGAGTGTGTGTGTGCCACAACACAGGCCATTATGCAGTTGAAGTCACGGGGGCTGCATTCCTTCAAGGGCTCATGTTTCAGGTCGCTACCTTGTGCATGGGTGTGTGTGTAAAATTGTGTCTAAAAATTGTGTCTGTGTGTCTTTTTTATAGGCACATTAAGACTGGGGTTAAAAGTCAAAGTCCTAAAGGCTGAGACCTTTGGATAATCTGTACAGTCTGCTGTTTACTAGTTAGCACCTTCTCCTCCAAGGAGTTGTGCATCATAGCTTGCTTATCACTTTCATTAACAAATCCTCCTGCCTGGCCCCTATCCGTCTCATAAAGGGTTTTGATGTTTGGTTTTGCACACTTCATAGCTTTATTAAGCAGTAAAATCGACTTCCTTCTCAAATGTCACACCCTCTTTCTTGGAAGTGTCTTTTTTCGTCTCACTCTGGGGATAGCTTCTGGTTATGTTGATCATTTTCACACCTGACCTCTTTCCACCTCCTCCTTTAAAAGTCTTCCTGCTGAGTTCATGGAGAGGACTTCTTTAGATGTGTTTCTCAGTGGGGTGCATCACAAGGAAAACACCTTTTTTCTTTTGGTCTTTTCATGCAACATAACATTTTCTCTTCAGAGCGTGCTCTTGTTGAGGGAGGCTGTCACAGAGCCTGCTTAAGCCACTTTCACACGCCATTCACTGCACACTATTATTTGTCCATTACTTGTAATTACCCATCATGATGACTGATGGAATGTTTTCTAGGCTGAGTTGGCAAGCAAGTAGGATTATCCTGTTGAGGACTTTATACAATTACCCAGTCATTAAACACAGCCCTGCATGAGGAAAACCTAGGGGGGTTGGCAGGGGGATTCCATTGGTTAAATTGTTTGCACCTCAATATTGTGTTAAGTTGCCTGTCATAGTCTTGCTAAGGTGACTCAGGATGACTTATTGGAGTTTCCAATTAGACATTTCACCCAAAAGATGCTGCTTTGGGAGTTGATGATGGTGATGAACAGATGCAAACTGTAAGCGTTGTTATTAAGATTCTACCTTTGGTTTAGTCAGAATTATGTTGTGTGATGCTGATGGGTTTCTTTGAAGGTTACGCAAGTACTTACCAGTCTCACTGACACCATTGAGGAGCAAAATAAAGAATACAATAGTGCATCAGGAGCTACTCCATAACCCTTTCATGTGCTTTCATATTAAGTTTCTGCAACACAAAGAAATCTTTGTGGGGGACAATCAAGGTTTGGGGTTGGATGGTGAGAACAAAGTGGGAACAGTGCTTCAGGCCACATTGTGCTTTTCTAGGTCAAAAGGTTTCAGAGAATAAGATTTGTTTCAGCTTATGCAAATCTTTTTGAACAGCTTCCCCGCCTTGCTAAGGTGTTTCATCTCGCAAGGTGAAACTGATTAAGATTATTCAACTTTTCAGAGGAAATCGGTGCCATGGCCGGCTTTGTGCAGTTTTGTCTGTTCACTATTCCCATCACAAATTTCCATTCACCTTGAGACTGGGGGATGAGGGGTGCTATATATTAATTGCAAATTTTAGTCTGTTAATGCACAACAACAAAAGCCCGTGTGTGCAAATGAAACCTCAAACTAAAATGTGTTTTTTTGTTTATTTTCTTTGTGTCTTCCTTTCAGGGAATGCAGCTGAATCGTCTGTTGCAGAGCTGCTTGTCACATTTTGTCGGTGAAATGAAATATGATTACACGAAGAATGTGGAACGAGGCCTCTGAGGCATGATGTTTAGAAGTATGAAGGTATAGAAGCAGCCAAATGACAGGAGATGGTAGACCTCACAAATAGATGTCATAATGATGCTTTTCTAGCTATTTTGCATTTGAAAATGGAAAGAATATGAAGCAACCTGGTCTTCCATGGAACAAGGCAGCCTGTGTATCCAGGGGAAATCTGTTACTGCATACGGTGTACATTTCCAAATGGGTGGGATCTCATCTGCATTACCCCACTGCCTGGGCTAGAGATGTCTTTGATATTGTGTCTTGGATGTTTTGCAAAAACTTGCTAAGATCAAAGATGTCTAAGTTATCAGGCTGCCTGTGATGGTTTCACTATGAAAACTTGTATCCACAGAAAAATGCTCCTAAGCCTAAGTTAGAAATCCTGTGTTGACAGTATTCAGAGTTTTCTTTTTGTCAGTAACAAGCTGACGTCACTTAATTCAGATTGGTATTTGCCCCAAGGCTATTTTCAGAAAACAGGGTTTGTGAGGTGTTGTGCAGTATTTTAAGCCATAGAAGCAAAACTATAGTTTTTCAATTTTTCTGAAATATTTATGTCTTTAGCTCTTGGTCAATGTCAGCTGAGAGTGGTTTTCTGCTTTCACAGGTAAATCTCCATTATTAACACTTGCATGCAGTAGGAAAATCTTTCGCTCATCCTCAGTTGTTGGCTGAATCTACACTAATGAAACACCAAAACAAACATGTCTGAATTCAGCAGAACTCCTGTGTTGGGTTTTGATTATAACAGGAAACTGATTTCAACGGCAAATTTGAAGATTATCATTGGAAAATGCAGCTTTTTTAAAAAAAAAATTTATTCCATAAGTGGTAAAATATCTGTTTTGCATCTCATAGTTAATTTAAGATAAATTAGTAAATGTTCTCAGCTGTGATTTAGATGTTTGACTGGCGTTCACAGTGAACTTTAATCTTGAAAAGCAGATTGTTTTTATTTATTTATTTTTTAAATCAAAAATTACATAGCCAGTTACCATGGAACTAAGGCAAAACTCTTTAAGGGGGAAAGTCCACTTGTTAGTGGCCCCAGCACCCATTATTTATTCTTTCATCTCAAGGATATTACTGTCCCTGGCCAAGAGATACTTTAGTATATAACCTAGACAGCATGATTGTTTTTTTTTCCCACTATAAATTAAATAAAATAATCAGATAAAATGTTCGTTAATGAGCTATAGAGGAGTAGAGTCTTCTGTTTATTTCCCAGTGCATCAGATCTTATTATTAACTGGCTGCTGGCTGTAACTTAATTTTTAACAAGCAATTAAATGACAGGATCATGGTCCTTTGGAGAGGACCCGAATGCAAACACTTTAAAATTGAGGATATTACTGCCACAGTCCATGGGACTCAAGATGAGCTGACTGACAAAACTTACAGATCAACAAGACAAACTAGCAACAAGCACTGAAGTAGCAGAGAACAAAGGAAATGAAGCAGGCGGTACACTGAGGGACAAATGTTGAATGAAGAGCCGGTATCATATTCATCAGTTAAACTCATCAGAATCAGAAATATATCATTCAGTGCCACATTTATTAAACATGCAAGAGTCAGGGGTGTGTGGGGGGTTATAACTACGTTATGGATACATTAGTCAGGATTCATGCACCGACGTGGTCAGCTAAACAGGCGTTTGTCAGATAGAAAGCAATACAGATTCACAAGGCAACTTACATCTACTTCTTCTCAAAGGCTTCATGTTAAGTGGACTAGTTTGATACTCAACGACTCCTTCTTTAAAGACACACAACGGAACTTTTAGCAGTTTTCTCAGTGACGCGCCCCCTATCGGCGGCTAAACTAGCATCCATCTTGTTCGTACCTGTACTGTAAGCTCACTCCAGCCAGTAAAAGACAGTCTTATCTTGACTCTTGTTCTGTCCCTTCCTCTGTTTCTTTTCCTCTCTTCCTCCGGTGATGTTTCCTTGCGTTTCTTTACCGAATTCGACATGATGCGCATTCAAAACACCCGCGATGTTGATACCTGGTTTACATCCGGTTGCTAGTGAGTGACGCGGTGCTGCAACCAATAGTTGGCTGCAACGTCACAGTCGCGTCCCGGATGGGAATCTTACATAGTGCTGTTTCTGAGCCCCGCGACGGCTCTGGGCACTGACAGCTCGAAAATGCGCATAATAAATGTTGGTGTGACATCAAAACGAGTCAGAAACACAGATTTTTAAGGTCTAAAAGTTACGTTGTGTGTCTTTAAAGGATGGTCAGTTTGAAAGGGACCCTTCCAAAGAAAAAGTAATGGCCACTTACCATTGTTCTATATTTATGATGGAGGCATGGTAAATGCAATTTGCAAATCAAATCCACATTTAATGTCAGTTTTCTTTTTCTCATAACATAGGAGAATTCCAAATGGTCATGTCTTAGTCAGATTTTAGCGTGAAGATGTTGATCCAGATTTTTCAGTCCGTTCAGAGCAATGAGAGAACGCTTTCGGGCTCTGGTGCTAACCAAAGAAGTGAACTCTGGTCTGCTTGAAAACCAAGGGTCTCAGTCTGCTTGCAAGTGAGGTATAAGGGGAAGTAATAGTTAAAATTGCAAAGAAGAGGGCAGGTGAAGGTTTCATGTAATTTCCTAATACAAGCTCTCCAGTACTCTTAATAGGGCTGCATGGGGGTACACACCTCACTCATGGTGCTGTTCATATCAACTTGAAAAATTAAAGGCCTCAAAAATCGAACACAGTGTTATGACACATGAAATAACCTCTTTTAACACATATTATACCGTGTAGAAAGCATTTTTCTTAGAGAGATCAAAATAAAATCAGGTACAGGGCCTTTAAGTGTAGGTACTTATTTGCGCTTGTCCTGCTCCTTTTCTGAAGCCCTGCTGATTCTCTCTCAGCTGTCCACAATAAAGCAATAACCTGTGGATGCGTATTGGTGTGTTGTTTATGTAGCGTGTTATTTGCTCTGATAGAAAATAATACATTAATCAAATTATTAAACAATAATTAAAAGAAATATTATTTACATTTATTTGTGTTTCACCCTTAAAATCGCTGTTTGGCCCGCGGCTCACTGGCACATTTCCACTTTGGTCCTTGGAGGCAAAAGGTTTGGGTACCCCTGCTTTAAATATTTCAATCCAGAACAGAATGAACTTTAAAAAGCCATACAGGGAAATATCAGAAAGCCCAAATAAGGGGAACAAAGTTCAGACATCACAGACTGAAGCGTTTGTGTTTTTTCCAGCACATGAATGCTACGTGCTACAGTTGCATCCCTTGACATTTGCATCTTCGTAAATGTCAAGGGATGTAGCGTTTTTTAAATATAGACAGTTAAGTCTACTATAAGTCACTTTTTGATGATATGCAGATCCAGGCTCACTCTGATGCTTTGATGGTTTAGCAGTTTGAATGGTCATCAGTGACCAAATTACAATAAGATATCAAACAGTCCAGGAAAAAAGTCATTATAATCCACATTATATCTGAATTATTCTGAAAGCTTCACATCATTCATAAGCCTCCCCCATGCTGGTGTACTGCTCACTATTGTTACACTCAGCTGTTAGGGTTTTAAGGAAGAACAAGGCTGTGAAGCATGGCAGTGGTTTGTGTCGTGGTCTGGCGCTCTGCAAACAGAAAAGATTGATTCCCTCTGATTCCTTTTTCATCTTAGTTAACCTTGGATTGTGTTTAACAGGGCAAAAATTGATCCACAGCCATGTTGTTTGTTCACTCTCCAGTAAAGGCTACAGACTCAGAGGTCAGTTTCACTCTTACTGTTTGATCTCATCTTTCCACCGTGATGGTCTTAACTGAAAGAGAGCAATACGTTTTTAGACTGTCAGGAAAGGCACATTTTACCTCGTTTGCTCATCATCTCCTTTCAGCCGTGCTTTTACTCATTCTCAGTCTCAGCTGTCTGCCCTCTTTCCTTATTTACTGTATGTCCTGACCTGTGCCATTCTCCTGTCTATCTCTCCATCACAGCTGTCCGTCTGTTTTTCTCCCAGGTTTATCATTGGCTCTTATCAGCCTCTGGTTCCTCTAGGCTTCCTGCACCTCATATCAGTCTGACTGATTACACAGTAGCAGTGCTTTGCTTTCAAGATAGATTATGTGTTGCTGTCATTGTGTGCACAAACAAATCAGGTCAGTTTAGTCTCATTTCTTCCCTGCATTTCCTTTTCACCAAGTGATGCATCTACTTAGATATTAAGGAAATTTCCATGCACAGGTTTGATTTATAATTAGTATTAACTGGCACTTTATTAATAAAAGGAAACAGCTTTAATAATGATTGATTACATTTGGTTTGTCAGAATTTGTCATACACACAAACTGCCACAACCTCGGGTCAGAGTGACTCTGGAGAGCTTTCTGCTCAGCACACACAGAGGGCCCACTTAAGACTTGATAGATTTCCCATTATTTTTAGACAGCAGTGATGGAGTACCAGGTGGCGCGCAGCCCTCTCTGCTTCCCTTTGAGTTTCTCCTTCCTGAGTGGAAACACAACCCAACTAAGGCACTCAAATAGTAAGCCCGTCTGCTGCAAAGCCCCAGATATGAATAGTTCTTTATGTGAAACAATCACAAAAATGTAATCTGAAAACTCTTGGCCATGTTTCCTTCCCTCTATTTGGAAATCTTTCTATGAGAGGTTTCAAAGATGCTAGGAGCTCTCAAACTGTGGCATAGAACTGAGGATCGTTGCCAAGCTGTAATACCAAGCAATAAGTGGGATTATATTTGTCATTTATTTGACAGTGATTGGTCCCTTGGAAAATATGAGCCGAGTTTATTGGTTTGTCTGCTGTGTGCCAACCTTGCAATGTGTTCTGTTGTTTTGCTTTGCATTTCTTCTCATACACGTGCAGCCAGAGCTGATTTTAGACTGCTGTGCTGCCACTCACAATCATAGCAACTCCAAATGAAGTAACTGAGAAAACTCTGACCAGATTCAAAATAGTCTTTTTGTTAGTTTGAATTTATAAATGATTTATTTAACTACCCTTCAAAGAAACCTACTTTTTTAATATTGTTTTTGAAGTCAGAGCCAAAAGAGAGCACCTTGTCAGCATTAGAAAGATTTTGATACCTGTTGTTTAATTGTTGTAAGTGCTCTAGTACAACATATCTGCATTTTTCATTATATTCAAGAAGCTCTTTGGTGAGTCAGCTAATCTGGCCAAGCAGGAGTTCATTAACACAAAAAATGATGATGCATCCTGCAGCAGTCCCTGATGCCATGGAGCAACCAGGGTCGAAACAGGGAAGAGGTGTACAGCGTCTCACGCTGCGATTCTGATTCATGCAATGAAACATTTCAGTTAACAGCTCAAGGGGTAGATGCCACCTTAGCTTTAATGGAAAAATCCTGATGTCATGGGAAAACATTTAATTGAGATCAGATCAGATCTGACAGTCGAGCCGTGACGGCATGATTCTGAACCAAAATCCTGATTGAAATGTTGGTTCGGTTTGTTCCTGGATAATATAGTTTAGGCAGTGATCAAAACCTTTTCAATCTCTTCAGTGTTGACGTTGAGGCCTTATTAGATTTGGTTTCAGTCTGTTATTGTATTCTTGGATTTTTTTTGTAATCCAGATAAGGAACAATCTTTTTTTGCACTTTGATACTATTTTTTTTAATAATCCCATGCTTGCTTTTTCAAAGAAACAGTTGGAGCTCTTTATTTCTGAGAAAAGTGAGATCAGAACTAGTTTCAAGTCTGCATCAGAACTGTTTCCTTTTCCAAATTGAATTTAGGATAAATTTTGAGATGTTAAAACTGAGTATACTGAATAGTACTGGATGTTGCTCTGCTCCTTACCTTGGTAGTATGGTAGTAGATTAATTTACTGCATTATTGCAGTTGTAGGGTAAAACAGCTGTTTTACATAAATTCATCAACAAGCCCCAGTGATATGGATTTCTTTGCCATTTACTAGGGATGCACAATACTGTATTGGAATTTTGCCGATATCCAGTATGCCAATATCTTAAAACTCATGTGGCCGATCGCCAATATCGATGCCAGTATTAAAACTGACAAAAATAAGCAGTCATTGCAAATAACAGTTTTGTTATCCGTTTGTTTCCAACACTTGGAAAAATAGGGGTGGGAAAAAAAATATCGATACACTGAAATGTCGCGATATTTTAATATGCCGATACTAAAACAATATTTTAAAATACAGTATCTATCTGTTTTACTTACAAAATCTCACGAGATTTCACCATTTTGTTACAAAATCTCACAATATTTTGTGAATTCTCACGAGATTTCGTAACAGAACAACAAAATATCGCAAGATTTCGTTTGTAGAATAGATCGATACCGCGTTTTTAAATGTCAATATGATATTGACATATAAAAATATCGTGAAATTTTTGTTAAATTCTTGCAAGGTTTCGTAACAGAACGATGAAATATTGCAAGATTTTGTCAGTAAAATAGATTGATACCACGTTTTAAAATGGCAATATGATATCAGCATGAAAATATCGTGATATTTCGTGTATCAAAATTTTTTCCCACCCCTAGTTTTAGAAGTTTTAAAGTCTGTAAAAAAGACGTTTTTGAAGAAGAGGACGTTTTCTTTGACTGGTTCTTTTAAGAGTTTAGAAACAGCGGCCTGATCGGTTTAATATTGGTTGAATACCGGTGGGGTGGCCAATGTCCGATACTCAGTTTTAAGGCCGATATAGGCCGATACCGATAGGGGGCTGATTATACCGTGCATCCCTACCATAAAGAACTGCTTTGATGGACTGACAAAGGACCAAAGAGCTTATTTATGTACACTTTACATCCAAAAATACAGTAGATGTCCATGTTATTTTGGGGGTCATTGCTCAAAAAGTTTGAGAACCACAAAACATTGTAGCTTTTCTTTTTTGTGTTTTTTTTTCCTGGTTGCACATGGGCTGTACCGTCCAAAACTACCCTCATGATTCCAGTGGTATTCTCTGTTTGTTCCATCTGTATATGTATCTTAAACGCTGAGCATAAATTAACCCTAATCCATCTCCTGTCAGATGTTAAGCTGATGGCCATGTGCCTTGAAATGCAGTACCAATGAATGTCACAAGATTCACACTCTAAAACTCCTCTGGCTCCGTTAGACTTTCATTAAAAAGAAACAGATTCGTTTTAATTAAATGCAAAGTCCGGATTTTTTTTTTTTTTTTTTTTTTTTTTTACCATGTATCATTATGGTCTCATTAGGTAGCTACATTCCTCCTTATTAGTATTCTAGTAGTCATTTATGAGATTACACCTCCATCGATGCATATTTTTGTCCATCAGGATTCAGGTATCACTTTTACCTTTTTCGATTTTTTTTTAAATGACCAAGATGTGAACGCTAGCCTGTCTGAACTCAGGAAATTTACAAGCCAGTGAAGAATGTCTGCCCACTTGTTAAACAGCCTATGGTCCTGAGAGGTAATGTACCATCTTTAAGTTGAAAATTAAAAGCTTTTTTGGAATTTCACTAAGCTAGAAACAGGACTTAACTCTCAAAAGAAGAGAAAACAGAAAAAAGTCACTGTTCCTTCTATTAAGCTTTTCGGATCAGAGAAATAAATGTGGCAATGATTTCTTAAAGGACAAAGCATAGTATCATAATAAATGTATTCATGAATCACTTCTCAATTTACAGAGTTACAAAGGGCTTTCCGACCGGGACCAGATTGGGATGTTTACATAAACTTGTATACATGCAAACCTACAAATGTTCAAGCATCAAGTGGACATCTAAGTACACCTTTAAAAATTTATAAAAGAAACTGCAGCACCAAAAGTAGCATAAAAATGTGAAAGTCACTGAAACTCAAGGTATCTGCAGAGCAAATGTTTAGTACAACAGTGGCGATGCTGTGAACACGCAGGCCAAAGCTAAGATGAAATACCACCTCAGGGTGTTATGTCTGATGCTGACCCCTACAGTATATTCCTCAGTTACATGCCCAGAAACACTGAAGAAAGGGTAGGTGAACAGTTGAAACTGCCAAAGTATATTTAACCCTGCATGTAATCAGTATTCAAAGTTCATCTCTCCTTTACTTGGCTGACCTCTTCCTTGACTTTATTTTGTTTCTCTGTCTCACTGTCTTTCTCCCTCCCACCGTCTACCCAGAATTACGTGAGCAAAGAGGAATGAAAAGGCATATTGTATTCTAGTGAATGCAAGCTGTGTGTGTATTTCAGTGAAAGCCCTTTCTCCGCCACTATGCAGCTACATCGACATCACAGCCTTGGCATGCCACAGTAGGCAAAGGAGTGCATCATATTAAATCTCAAAGCTATCATGACAGGCTCACGGATGTTACCTGTAAAACATAAATGATGTAGATTTCTGATATCTTTATGGTAAATATATCATTTAAAGATGCACAAACTGTTTTACTCACTGACTGAAATAAACAACTCATCTTAGTGTAGTAAGATTGCACTGTAAATACTACACTGCCTCATAGCAATGGCTTTGCAAACATTTTTGGAATGTTGCCCAGGCTTGAAATATGGGTCCCCAAACATAGCTTTGACAGCGGGGCCTAAATGTTGGTGCTCCCCCTTCAGCACACGTGGAGGCTTGTGATGGTTCACTGAGAACATGAAGAAAATCCATCCTCATCTTGAGATGAAAGTTAGAGGCTTGGTGTTGTTAAAGTGTACAAAATTGCCAAGAATCACATAAGTGGCTAATGTTGACTAGTTGTTACCACAAAAATTACAAAAGAAAATGGCGTAAGACATTTTTTTTGTACCAAAATATACCAGACATAAATACAGAGGAATCTTCTTAAGGGCAGGAGATTGAAATATGTACTACACAAGCATATTGTGCACTGTTGGCTGTCATGTTGATTTACCCATGCTTCCTTCACTAATTGATGCCTGAATAGTTGTCTGCTTTGCAATATATATATATATATATATATATATATGTGTATATATGTATATACAGTAGGGGTGCAACAATACATGTATTCATATCAATCGTTCAATACAGGTGTGTACCTGTATATACTAGGTTCGTCTACTCATTCGACTACATTCTTCTCTAGTGTTTGAACAACTTTGGTGTTCATATTAAATACGACTTTGATGGTAAGCTGTTGTGGAGCAGAGAACAATGGTTAAAAAAGGCATGAAAATTTATTTTTTGTATCGAAAAAATATTGAACTGTGACCCAAAAGTATTTAACTGAACCGAACCGGGAATGTTTGAATGTTTTGTATCGTTGCACCCCTAATATATATATATATATATATATGTGAATGTTTGAATGTTTTGTATCGTTGCACCCCTAATATATATATATATATATATATATATATATATATATATATATATATATATATATATATATATATATATATATATATATATATATATATATCTGTGTGAGTGTGTGTGTGTGCGTGTGTGTGTATATGTATATGAAGGGGGGCTTCCTCTGAAAAAAACGATTCTATCGGGAATATTTACAGTTTTTTATGGGCAAATAAAGCTTTTAATCACAGAAACAGAGCTTCTTTTGATGATATACAGTTTATACACACAGAGATTCACAGTCACATTTACTTATTTTATCAGATAAGATAGAAGTGTAAAAGGTGCCAGTTTAATGTCATATGCTCTTGTCTTTTTTCTGAAAATATAAATACATTTCTAACAAGTATCAGACTGTATTATCATGTTTAAAAACATTCAAAAACCATCAAGCTGTATCTCACTGTAATTTCAAAGCCCTTGAAAGATCTGTAGTTCTGATTCACAGAAGATAAATGATACTTCTGAACCATTGTCCTTGTAGGTTATACATGGTGGGATGCAGCTATTATACATCCGTCCATTTTTTACACTTTATCCCATTCAGGTTCATGGAGAGATGGCGCTTATCCCAGCTGTCGTAGGGCGAGAGGCGTGGTGCACCCTAGACAGGTCACCACTCCAACACAGGGGGGCTAGTTATTATTCTTGGTGAAAACCTTTCCTGCTGATGTTTGCTGTGGATTCTCTTCGTGTGTCCACATATTCAAATGTCATCTCTGATAGCTGAACTCATGCTTGAAGGCCAAACATTGCCCTTTTCTTATACATCTCCAGTGGGGCACAGTCTGATAAGAATCCAAATTCATTTAACTTCTACTCCGGTGTTCTGTTTAAATTCTCTTTACTGTCAGAAAGCCCTCCTTTCTGTTTGCCTGCCTCTGTATCTAAAAGCCTCATTACACCCCGTCATCTCTGTCTGCCTTCATCAGTATCCACACATGCTTGTCTGTCTCATTGGCTGCATGTCTGTTGGGATACATGGCCAAGTGGGCTCAAGTTCATGTCATGTGCTTCTCCTTTGATTTATAGCCTTCATCACATGTCACTTGCTTCCTCACCCATCGTGTTTACTGTCGCTGCCCACTCCTCAGATTTTAACCTATCATAGGAAACTGGCTGTGTGTGCTACCATCATTCCAGCTTCAAGCAATTTGACACGTTTGAAAACATTACAAGTCACTTTTGTATGAATAGATTTCTACATTTAGAGGGGCCAAGCATTCATAAGAAAAAGTAGAAGACAGAGGTCAAATTTTTATCAGGCACTGTTTGAATAGAATTAATCATTTCATTGGTATGCCATCTGACTCGTTTGAAAAACATAGTCCAACTTTACTTGAAGCATTCACTGATTCCAAATGATCATACCATAGTGCCGTTAAAGTATGGAGCAGTAAAGAATCTATAGCCTGTAAATGGTTTGTCCTTTCTGGAATACAGTGGAAATAAGGCAGCATAGTGGACCCCACAAAGGAAAACTCACACCGTTTGAGGATAAAAACAGCTCTGATCTTATCTGATTAAGAACAAAAAACAATTCATATTTCCTTGTGAATCTACCTTACTGAAAGCGTTGCTGTGAATATTGTCAGATGTCACTGGATATAAGTGCAACATAAACGCTCACTCGGTCACTTTGAGGAAACATACATACTCGATTTAGTACTTCAAAGTGGCTTTGATTTGGGAAAAATGGGATTTATGCTGATCAGACTGTCATTAAAGAAATCTGATATGGGTAAAAAAGTCAGATTTTGGCCACTTTTGCTTTTTTGTGTGGACATAGCCTAATTCAGGCAGTTATGTAACCATTTTACTTCAGATCAAGAAGAAAGACAAGTGTTTAAAATGTTTTCATGACCTCTCTAGATTCATTACAATTGTCAAGCCTGTCACAGCTGATTTGACCTACTTTCTTTTTCTATCTTTGCAGCTCCATATTTGGGCTCCCCTACCCATTGAAATGTTGGATATAAATCTGAAGCCAGATTAGCTTACAATGTGTTGAAACCTGTGATTTTATTTCATTTTAGTCACACATTATGTGAATTTTGATAAAACTACATATGATTTATATATATATGTGTGTTTTTTTTTTACACATGCATCTTATTCCCCTCTTTTAAATCACAGCCGGTTTCACCTGCCTACTGAGAACAGCTTAAAGCTGGACCAGTATCGGTTTATTGACGAGTACAATAAACACAATTTGATGAAACAAGCGTTACAGTAGAATCCAATTGTGTTCAACACACAAAGCTGGAACAATAAATTACACTTGGAAAAAAAAGAAGATCAATGTGTTGATTTTTTTTCTTTTAGTTTGCTGCTGTGCACAGATAAATGGGACAGTTTGTCGAAAATGCTTGTTATTCCTTTGCTGCTTTTGAAATGATAATAGTTTTACGCTTCAATCCTCAGCAGCATCATCACCAGATTCATGTTGGGTGTGTTTAAAGAAATGCTGGTATGTTGAAAAATTCCTAAAATAACCTGCTGGATTCCCCTCTTCTTCTCATGTCAAAATAGATGTAATCAGCTCCTCTCATCTGCTTCTATAGAGACCACCAATAAAACCAAAATATTGGCAGATCTCGGTTTGTTGCCAATGGATTGGAACATGTTTAGCATTTTTATTTTTAGAGAAAGATAGTCACATATTTATTTCTGTAAGGACGCTTCAGGTTTGATTTTTAAATTGATTTCTTCAAGCACCAACAAGCTTGAAATATTGCTTCTCTATTATTCCTCCAGAATATTTGTGATTCATTTATTTATTTATTTTTTGCCTGATGCCAAGACTGTTGCGGTTTTTGTGATGGTACAGAGGTGAAACATTATTAACTGCACAGGGTGATGGTGCACACAGACTTGTGGAACAAATCTTTCTGCAGAGAGACTACAGAATGAAAATAGCTCTGACATGCAATCTAAGTCCTAAAGAATGCATTACCAGTCAAGACTACATATGGATGTGGTTCAGCTCAGCTTTAGTGCTGAAGTGAACTTCAACCTTGTGGTTCTAATTTAACAAAGAATGGCAAAACTTTTCTGCTGTACATTCTGCTCCTAATAGCTGACTCTATAACTCTTTCCATTGTGTCTGTAGGCAGCTGAAAAAGCATGAAAAAGGAACCTTTTGTAATTTTGGGCATGATTTATTGCTGCAGAATATTCTTCTTAATTGGCCACTGGCCTTATATGTTTTGCAAATTTTTTTCTTTGATAAACCCCAACTGACCAATTCCATTTGGACCAATTTGTCAATTCATCGTCAGTGTGTGCAACGCAATTTGTGGGCAAAATTAGAGACCAAAGCACACTCATTTCATCGGGGAATAAAAGAGCATAATGTCTACTAAGTTACAGGTTTTTGCAGTGTAAGCGTTTGATGATGCAGTAGTGTTACTGTTTCATATTTCCACTCTTATGCGCACGTAGTTTCACAGCATTCCCAAAAGGATGCAGCTTAAACACTGCAAGCTGTTACTGTACCATATCACGGTGTACTGTACTGCTGCAGCCTGCTCTGGGGACAGGCTTGAATCATGTACCGTGCAGAGAATGATGGAGGTTGGTGAGAAGAAGTCAGACTGCTGAAGTCACACAGGAGGAAGACTCAGAAAGAGGGATGTGTGACATCAGAACAAAGAAATATGTAGATGTTACGTGTCCTCTTCTTTTTGTTTTCCTCCTCTTTGCTTCACATCTTCCTATCTGCTCTCCCCAAACTCCCTTGTCTTTCTTTTCATCTCCTCGTAATCCAGAGTCTGGCTGTGGACCAGTGCAGCATCAAATTCTTGTTCGCTTGCAGCCAATTTGCAAAGAATTTGCTCAGCTATTAACATGCATGTTCAGTGCAGCTTTCATCTCTTTCTTCTTTTTCTGTATCACGGTCTCTAGTGAACAGCCAGCCACTCATCTATTTGGATCAATAAACGCTGAACAGAAGCTTGGCCTTTTCAAGGGCGCTACAGTGCAGATTAAGAGGCATAAATGATGCCTGGAAACCTCATGGAAAAATTCACATGGTTAAGACAAACATTAGCCGTGTCCTTTCGGGTGCAACAATGATCCCTTTGTGTTGTAATTGGCTGAAATGAGACCTGGAAGTATTCTTTTTCCTGTTTAACTTAACAATCCAGGCAATGATTAAAGGTGTGCAATGACCAAAAAATCACCAAAGTTACAAAAGATTCAGATTTTTTTTTCTTACATTAAGGACAAACAAAAGATTTCACTCTAAGGAAATAATGCTCACAGTTTCTTCTGTTCAGTCAGCAAACACAAGTTAGACATTACATTTCCTGTTATTTCTCTCTGCCTGGTCTCACCTTTGCACAAACTTGTGTTCATTTATTTCCTTCCCAAACACAGCAGTGCTGCAGAGTAAATACAGTATGTTGCATCTGCACACCTCCCTTAACCACAGACAGATAGATCTTGTACTTTACACTCCTATATTCACACACATGGAAATTCTTTTGCTTGATTTGGAATAGTTAAATGCTATGAGTTTTTATAGACTTTACTTATTTAAACTCTAGATTCAGAAAAAAAATGATGCTCACTTTAATTTCCTGGCTGACTCTTGCCAGCAGGACAAGTAAAACTTAATCAGTGACATAAATGAGATGAATAAGTTGACTGACATAACACCAAACAAATCATTATGGTGATGAACATCTACAATATGTGTTCAATGAAAATCCCAGTGGGGCCCTTTGGGATCAGCTTCTTCACTCTCACATTTTTCTAGCTGGTTTAGTTTAATATGAACTGTCTTTGAATACTGAATGACGATTGAAATGAAGATTGATGCAAATGAAGAACAAATGAAAAAGCATTTTTTTTCTACATATTTATAAATCTGAACATATTATAAATGCAGAGAGGCAGACTGACTCTGATAGCATCAAACTTTCTCCCAACATTTGCCAGTCAGTGAAACTGAGTCTGCAGCCCTGGGAGGCTGCCACAAATGCTTCCAGCTTTTGTTATGCTCTGATTTATAGTCAGCCACTGCGTCCTTGAGTTGCTAATCTAGATTTCCTGCTCACCAGTGGTTGCTGTTGGTTAGCGTATTGTGCTATTGACATTGAGGCATTCATGTCGCTTTTTACTCATGACCTTGTAATTGCCATCCTAATTATTCACAACAAAGAGAGAGGCGGCGATCTGTTGGAAATCAGCTGGTTGCATACCAAAGAAGGGAGAATGGAGAAGGGGATTGCCTGCATGCAAAAAAGCAGAGGTCCTATTATTCAGAAATATGACTTTTTTCACATTTCTTTTCAAAATATGGGAAGTCAGGTATGCTGATAGATACTTCATGGTGTTGTAGGTATGCTTTTTATTTGCCATTATGTGTGTTTTTGCAGGGTATGTATGTGCATTTGAGACCCAGTTGTGAAACATAATGGCACAGCTCTGTTAATGGACAAAATCCAGTATAACATCCTAAAGGGAAATGTTTTTCTGAACTTTTTAACTTTTCTTATCCTGAGGGGTTTTACTGATGGTTGAAAAACAAATGTGTGATTTTTCTCTCGCTGCACAAAGTTCAACTGATTTATATATACAAATACAAAGGCCTCTCCTATGTGATGGCACAGTATCAATATTATGTTTTCAGCACCCTGCTTGGTTCCTGTTTGCACAGCCCAGTAAATGTACCCACCTAGTAATCCCTAGTGGAGGAAATCCCAGCCAGGGCTTGTTCTCTGCTCTCTCTTTGTAATTCTAGGGGACTTTTCTTTCTGTTTGTTTTTCACATACTCACCATGTTAAACTTGTTAAACTAACTTTGCTATCCTAAGCTGCTGCAGTGTAACAAAAACCTTTTTCACACAGGAAGATCTGTATTAATGTGTCTCTTTTAACCCTCTGGGTTAGGGTTAGGGTAGAAGGATTCCCCCACTTCTATCTGTTATCTCTCCTCACTCCAAGCTTTGCTTCCTCTTTCATGCATTCACCTTCCTTAGGTTCCTGTTGTTGGCTTAGTGCAAGCCTCTGTGTTAATTAGTTTCACTGTTTCTTTTTCCATTTGTAAAACATGCAAGCCTTTTTCTGCATTCAGACATACATGCATGCATCCTGCAGAGTCAGACATATGAAAAAATAAATAAGGTGCATCACAAAAAAACATTAATTAGGTCTATTGCATAACAAGAAGTCCATTTATGATGTAGGTCTGTGTCACAGTGCCCCAATTCCCTGTGGTAGGCTACATGATGTCCAGACAGCTGGTGTTGGTGTTTTCTAAGGAGTATCCCACTATGTGTGTGGATGAGTCAGTGAAAAGTACTGGGCCTGCCGGAAAGGAACTACAAAGCTGAGATAATAAGGCCAGAGTGATACATGAAATGACAAGCGACAGACTAAAAGAAAGGCTTAATGAGTGCTATGGGCTGTGTCACGATCTTGCAGCAGAACAATAGACTAAGAATTGAAAGAAAAAAAAAACTGTTAAGTTACAAGTTCTGTCAACATAATGGTGATGTGAGGCCATCAGATTGATACCGACAGGAGTTTTTGTAGACAAAAACAGCTTGAGAGTAGCTGGGTACAGCAGGTTCCTCTCTCTGTCACTCTCCCCCTATGAGTCATGCACATTTACACAAGAGAGGCTGCAGGTTTCTGTCCTGACTGCCGTCATTAATCTGGATAAAGCAGGTATAGCTAATGGATGCATGGATGATAGATTTATAAAAATGGAAAGACAGAGCTTTTATTAGGGCTGGATTTTAAACCAAAGCCCTCTTTAGACATGAGATGTGCTACATTAATAGCCTCATCCTTTGTAAAAGCGATTTTATTCAGTTATTCAGACATACACCACATTTTCATCGGTGTTCCTCACAGCCTCACACCGCTAAGTCATGCCTGCAACAGTGACCATAGAATGTACATGCACAAAACTTGCTTTTTGTCTGAGATTTAATGGGGGATCAAATAAGGAATTACAATATAGCCCTTATAGAGTCTGCACTTTCTGACAACATATTTCCTTAAGAATACATATTAACAAGCACACTGCAATTGGATAAAACATACAGTACTACTGACAGGGGATGTCATCATATGCAAATATCACCTTCCTGAATGATTTCAGATAAGCTTAAAAAACAGCTTTAGGCATACAGCGGAAATCTCCCTCACTTATGTTTTATGGCTCACTGGAATGGCTGTGATTGGTTTCTCTGCAGAGAAACATTTCTGTTTTCTCAGTGATGCTTGAGGAAACTGTCAGTGGGGTGAAGCATTGTGTCCAGTTTTAAATGTGGGTCAGAAAATGGCAGCTATAGAAGTTTGCTGACTCACTAATTTAGACTTTAGTCCTGTGGCAAAAAGTAAAAAGGATTATATTCTTGGTCCAACTTTGGAAAGATGACTGCCTTTTATTGGTCTTTGATAGCAGAACAGGGCTGATGCTTTTCAGATACAGATGACAAACAGATGTCAGTGAATAAGTTCCATTCATATTGAATGAGGACAATTCTATTCCAGATGTGATGTGCTGATCTTTGTTGCCAACTTTACCTGACAGCAGAGGTTTAAATGAGTTACAATCTCAGATATCTGTGTGCTTTTCAAATGATTTTATTCAGATTTTTTTGTGTAAAAAAATGAATATGCAACAGCCTGGTGTGTCAGGATGCTGCTCATTCAAACAGCCATCTGAGCTCAGCAGAACCAGCATGTGCATTCTGAAGCCCAAAAGACTTCACAGTGAGAGATTCCCCTTCTTGGACCACTGTCAGCCGGGGACCAATTAAAATCACCACCCACTATTTCCTGACTCAAATGGTTTAACACACGTACACATACTCAAACTTAAATCCACAATGATAACAGCTGGATAGTAGACACAATCAATGCATAATTAATGATGATAGGTTCTGCCTATTCATTATTAATATCTTCAATTACCACTAAAAAGACCCACCTGAGCTTTTTTTTTCTCCCCATGTGTGCCCAGCAGTGGACTCTATGGTATACAGTTGTGTGAAAAAGTCTTTGCCCCCTTCCTGATTTCTTATTTTTTGGCATGTTTGTCATATTTAAATGTTTCGGATCATCAGACAAATTTAAATATTAGACAAAGATAACACAAGTAAACCCAATAATGCAGTTTTAAATGTCTTTTATTAGTAAGGGGTGGGTGGGTGGGGGATCCAAACCTACATGGCCCCGTGTGAAAAATTGATTGCCCCCCAAACCTAATAGCTGATTGGGCCACCCTTAGCAGCAAGACTGAAAGGGTTTGGATAACTGGAATGAGTCTTTAAGGTGTGGAGGAAGGAGGGCCACTATCTTTGAGGATGTTGTAATTCAGCCACACTGGGGAGGGTTTTCCAGCATGAACCACTTTTTAAGGTCATGCCACAGCATCTCAATCAGATTCAGATCTGAACTTTGACTAGGCCACTCCAAAGTCTTCATTTTGTTGTTCTTAAGCCATTCAGAGGTGGACTTGCTGGTGTGTTTTGGATCATTGTCCTGCTGCAGAACTCAAGTGCGCTTCAGCCTGAGGTCACCAACAGATGGCCGGATATTCTCCTTCAGGATTTTCTGGCAGTAAGGAGAATTCATGGCACCACAGCAAGTCTTCCAGGTCCTGAAGCAGCAAAACAGCCCCAGACCATCACACTACCACCACCATATTTTACTGTTGCTATGATGTTCCTTTTCTGAAATGCCGTGTTACTTTTACGCCAGATGTAATGGGACCTACACCTTCCAAAAAGTTCAGCTTTTGGCTCGTCAGTCCACAGAGTATTTTCCCAAAAGTCTTGGGGATCATCAAGATGCTTTCTGGCAAAACTGAGACGAGCCTTTATGTTCTTTTTGCTCAGCAGTGGTTTTGGTCTTGGAACTCTGCCATGCAGGCCATTTTTGCCGGGTGCTCCTTGCTTATGGTGGAGTCATGAACACTGATGTTCCTTGTTGACTGCCAGTCGGCCATCGTCCAATAAAAATGTCGTTCTGCCGATGGTCAGTGGCCGATTATCATATAGCCTATATATATATCTATATATATATATATATATATATATATATATATATATATATATATATATATTTCAATATTATACCATTTCAGAAAAGATCAGCGTTACGCAGTTTGCAGTACATGCTCCACAAATATTTTTTATTGGGCCATGAAAATAATCTTCTCATTGAGTATGTTTTTGTTTATTACTTTGTTTGTCATTTGTTCCTGAATTTCTTTGGATGTAAATAATGGAATACAACTTGATGGTGAGTTTTCCAAAATGATCCATCCAACCCTTCCATTTTTTTAAGAAAAAGAAATGTTATGGTACTTACATATACAGATATGTGCAGATAGTTATTGTTCTATTTTCTTGCATTTAAATGCTGGCCCTCAGTGTGGTTGACCTCAATATCCTGCTCAATTGTCAAGGGTCCTAGGTTGGAATTATCGCTTCTGCTCTTGGCTGATTGCGCTTAACTCACTTTAACACAACTTTTTTTTTTTTTTTTTTATGATTTTACCTCCTCAGTGGTTCACTTCAGTTATGGCATCCCACAGGGCTCAGTCTTTGGTTCTGTTCAGTTCTCTACTTATATGCTACCTCTTGGCCAGCTTATTTGGGCCCATATTTAAGTTATCATTTTTATGCTGATGACACTTGACTGTACATGCCCTTAAAACTCGCTGATCCCATCAGATTTACGAGTTTCACCAAATCAAACTTAAATAATGAAGCACCTTTCGTACATTAAAATGTGGCACAAAGTGCTTTACAGATTGTAAGCAGCATTAAAAGAATAACCCACCAACTTCCCATCTCTCCATACAATCCACACCCCATCTCCAACACCACACCTTCATCACCACACATATCTTTCAGATAACTCACCCAAGTTGTTCGAAATCTAGAAGTAATATTTTGTTAGTTTTGATGCCTCAATAAAGGTTCTAGTTAAATTGTTTTTTTTTTTCCAGCTTAAGATAGTTGCTAAAATCTGGTAATTTATTTTAGCTGCTTACTTACAAAATGTCATGCATGTTTTCCAGTTATTCTCACCTTCATCACTGCAATTCATTGTGTTTGTGTGTCAGTCAGGACTCCTTCTATCATTTCCAATTCATTCAAAATCCTGAAACAAGAGTCATTACAAGTGCAAAAAAGTATGAACATATTACCGCTGTACTTTCTTCCTGTTACTGGCTTCCTGATAGATTTCATATTGATTTTAAAATCTTACACCCACCCTTAAAGCCTTAAAAGACCTTGCCCTGATATAGATCTCAGATTCACTTATCTAGTATGTGCCCTCCTGACCACTGATATCCACAGATGGTGCCCTAGATCACAGCTTGTGACAAGGGCAGATTGGGCTCTTTCCATTAGAGCCCCTACCTTATGGAACCTTTCCCACTGCACTTAAAACGCACATCGTCTCTTGATACCTTGAAACACTTTCTTTTAAGTGCAGCCTTTGGTATTGTCTGATGAATATATTATGTACAGTATTTTATTGCTAATAATCTGACTGCCTTGTCCCCTCTTTTCTGACTTTCTGACATCATTTATTCATTGAAGTAAATTCTGCCAGCAAAATTTCTTTTTCTCAAAATTACCTACTATGTAAAGAACTCAGTAACTCTTCTTAGTAATTCATTTAAGTGGCTTTCTAGAATTTTTGGTCTGACACAAACATCATGCCTTTCTTTTGTCTTTCTCCACAAATTCCTGCAGATCACCACTCTGATCAACCACAAAGACAAGCCAAAGAAGTCTGAGCGCACCCTGGCAGCTATACACAGGGTGGGCCAGGCAGTGAGCGTGGCAGTGGGACGTTTTGTTGCCGTCGGAGAGGCCATTGCCTCAGAGAACCAAGAGCTGAAGGATGAGATGGGTCAAGCCTGCTTCGAGGCACGCAGAGCAGGTAAGTCTCTGTAGCTGAACCTTATTAGTACCTGACATTTTGCCAAATTGCTGCACTTAAATTTGAAATGATCCCAAGTGTTTCTCTTTTGTAGGAGTCAGGGGTGAGTCATATTTTGCTGTGCTAAAAACTATAGAAGTGTTCTTCTTCTTAAAGGCTTCCACTAAGTGGATACTGTATCTTCCTGGTGTAGGCACAGTCATCACTTTATGATTTTACGCATTTTTCTCTGAGTGTGTGTCAAGCCGATCAGCCAGTAAGTTGTGGGCTCGTCATCAGTGGGGTTTTTTTTAGACAAAGTGTGGCAGTTTCATAAAGCATCAGGCATCACCTTCAGGCTTCAAAGTGTTATTAAATTTTAGCAAATTTCGATTAGTCTTGACAGCCTGGGTGTCAAAGAGTATTACACTAGAAGACCTCCAGAGTGCTCTAAAGACATTGTTGTTATTAGGGTGGGAATAAGGCTGGAAAAAGTGTTGGAAAAAAATCCCTAGGGTGCTGTGTCTAGGAGGGTATCTTTGCAGGCGTGGAAAGCCCTGCATAATTGGCTTTCATAAAAGGTTGTTGGACAGTTTATGCATCTTACTTTTGGAGAAGACTAATGAGCAGCTGTTTCCTGGGATTCATCACTTTATGGACAACTTTTTTTTCAGTATACAGAGTAATATTTATCTTGTCAAGGCCTTTTATGTAGTGTTTAAATTGGCTTGAAAGTTTTATGTGGAGCCTAAAGCCCCGTTTCCACCAGCGGGTCTGGGTTGGGTCCAGATTGGTCCACGCTTTTTTGCGTCTCCTCAGATAAAACGTGGGACGGGTACCCTTATATCCGACCCAACCCAGCCTACTTTTTCGGTACCCTTTGGTAGGGGTACTGATCTAACCGATCTGGACCAAAGAGGTGGAGCTAACACACAGCAATATGTTGATTCGCTGAAAAATCCGCCACTTCCCGGCATAAAAACAGAGCAGGGGTGACTCCTTTGTTTCTGTCACCTGTGGTGTGGTGTTTTGGTTAAAAGGCATTGCACGGCGATGATGTCACGTGATCACATAGCAAAGCTATCCGGTTAATACTCCGCCTCCAGGTTAGGGTACAGTTTGTTGCAATTATGAGAAAAAGGCTCAAAACAACTGAAGCTATTCCTGTTTTTAGTGATCCCCCAACTCTCCATCAGTGTAATTCTTTAAATTCAACCCACTGGGCACAGCTCCAGGTCTTTGTGCAAGTTTAACATTCTAAAATGTTACTTGCATGAGGGTTGGATCACATTTCATGAGAAATCAAAGCAGTAATCTTGTTGATTCAAAGCGGTTTTACAAACTTTTACAGGGAACTTTAAACTACTGTAACTTTTCTTCGTATCTCTCCACTTAGTTTTTATCAGTCAAACAAGGACCTCATTTAACCTTCTACAAAACAAGCTGGAGACAGTATCGCACTGGATAAGAATTTAGACACAACACCATGATAATAGGTTTATGTTGGGGGAACAGGCTTGTGTGGCAAAGCATTTAATCCTCACACTGCGCTGATTTGTGAAGACAGCAAAAACTCAGACAAAAAGAGTGCTGGTGGGAGCAGGAGAATAGACTGGTGAGAAATGTGTGTGTGAGAGTCTGTGTATGTATAGGTGAGGCCAAGGAAAGTGTTCGTGCATGTGTAAATGTGGGGATGTGAGTTAGCTAGAGTGACTAATTTATTCTACTTCTCACTTTCCTCTCAGGGGATTGTTGTCAGTTTCCTTTCTTCTTTTAAGCAGTTGTTCGGTGGTGAATTATTATGGTTCCCCACTTTTTTCAATGAAAACATTATTAAATCATGTAATTATCTTGGATTTTTGTAAACAATGATAATGTAGATGGTGAAAGCCTCCAGGGAACAAGAAAAGCTAGTTAGTAAAGGATTGATATTTCTCTTTTTCCAAGCTAGTGGGAGGGATTAGTCAGACTAAGCTTCAGTTTTCTGTGCTATAATGAATTAAATAAAAGCTGTCTGAAAGCACTTGTTTAATTAGATGCTCCCCATCATCTGTGTGGTGGAGAGATCCAATGAAGCAGGTCAGTGAAGCCAATCTGTGCTGGATCTCTGTCTGTAGCTGTTAAACTCATTCTCACATTCTTGCTCTTTTGGCCTCAGAAAGCTAAAATAAGTAAGGATGGTTACTGGGATCTGAATGAATTTGCAGCAGACACAGCATGACTCGTTGATATCTGTGCTTAATGTAGACTACAGGTTGAAGACAAAGGGATGTTTAAAAAAAAAAGGGCAAGTCAGAGTAATGTACTGTACACACCAAGCAATGCAATAATGTTTGCAGCTCTGTGTGGCTCTGAGCATTATGTTCATATAAAAAGATGGATGTAACCACTTTGACAGCAATTTTGCTCTTTTAGACCTATCTTTACAAGTGAATGGAGAAAGAGCGGCACACTTATTTTAACACAAAGTCACAAGATATCATTATGTGAAGGCAAAATCTGTCTGTTTATTTATGTTGTGTTTATTTGAGGCAAATTGGAAACTAGGGATTGAGACCATATGCTGTTGTGGAAAGCAAGGTAACAAATCAAATTAACAGAGGAAAGACTACATGTTAGATTTTGATAGAGAATGTGAAAACACAATATGCCATGTTGCATGGTGGGATGGGAGCACCATCTTGTAAGGATTATTCTCCCAAAACTTCTGCCTTGTTCGTTTTTGTTTGGCTAAAAACAGGCAAATCTATTCCAGAAAGAAAGAGGTGAAGAAAAGAAATGGGGAAGTGAAATGGAATGACTGAATGGAATATCTATCAAATTATTAAGCCAATAAATCTGATTTTACAACAATCTGATTAACCAATTTATCAAATTGAATAAATTTAGATCAATACAGATACTTTCACAATTGTGTTAATCATATTTTCTGAACTCACAGTGAACAGATGTGTCTGTATTTTGTTATTAAGAGTAGAGATGGACTGAAGAGGCTGATCCTACAGTTTAAGCATAAAATAGTATCCTGAAAGTACATTTCATGCCACAGCTACCCTCAGAGCAAGCAATAATTCAGTGTGCCAAACAAGCAAACCAACATGTGACAAGGAAGTGGACCTTTCTGGTTTATCTGCAGACGACAGCAGTCAGAGAACTCAGAGTGAAGAAGCCGTTTAAGGAACTGACAGCCATGCTAGCAGCTATAATAAATGGAGTCAGGGAAAGAGCAGTTTTTTTTTGTCATTTTAAACTGTTTAAAACTTGTAGTAGTTTAAGCCAAAAAAAAAAAAAAAAAACTTTTTTAATATATATACATATATACTGTATTTACAATGGTTCATTTGTTCAAAACACTGGTTCGGGACTGTTCTCATAAAAGTAGAATTTATCACAGTTAGCCTAACTGGGTTTACAACCCCTTGCTACATGTCTTCTCTTTCTCTTTATGCTCTTTTCCCTGTCAAACAGCTTTTAAATACAGGCCACTAGTTGCCAAAAACCCTAGAAACATCTTCTGTATGTACAGAGAAACAGTAACAGTTTGTGCTAAATGCTAGCTTGTTTATTTCCACCCGGGATAAATGTTCGTGTCTACTATTTTAGTTTAAAATTGTTGACAGGCAAATTAGCACTAAATGCCCGTCATCAGTTTTGTATGCATGAGGCTGTAAACAGCAATGTTTGATATGTTAAAAATGATAACAAGGTAATTGGTGATCCACTGATTTGTCCCTGCCTTGCCTCACACAAAACAGAAATATCCCAGATCTACCACAGAGTTTTCTGTTGTTGTTGTTTGTTTTGGTTTTGTATGGGTTTTTTTGTTTGTTTGGTTTTTGTATTTCGGACAAAGCAGCTTCTTTCAACCAACATACATGATATGACAATAAAAACCATTATATTTTGCTAACAGGAAGCCTGACTCGGGCCTCTCCACCACAGTAGTCTCAGGGTTTGTGCAGCACTCTCTGTGAGACAAGCCTCAAAGTTTCGACCAGTTAAAGGAGTTGGCACTGTCGGATGTAATCAGTTCGTCAGCGTTGCTTTCTTTAAAAGACCAGCCAAACCAAACAGACAGCTGAGCTGAGCGACCTGATAGCGACCTATCCCCTCCTCCTTCTTTCTGAGCTCTGTCCTTTTCCGAGACGCGTCTCATCTGTGTTGTTCCTGGAGTGTTTGCTTTTGGTTTTTAGTATGTTATTGTCTTTTATGAGCAGAATTAAGAATTTTGAAAGGGAATTTTGTGTAAGTATATGGTTTATGCCTTGATGGATCATTAGTTTAAATATTTTTGTCGCAAGCTATAAATGAAGTAGCTTTGACATTTTCACAAACTGTGTCTATGTTTTCCACCCTAAAAATGGCTCCTGGAAAAAGCACGCCAGCTGTGTTTGGGTCAGGTTGGCATCGCTATCGTATCACTATGCTTAATATAGTACTGCTGTTTTTCATTTTAGCCATGATGGTCCGTACTCCCAGAGGTGAAGTGTGGTAAATTGGCAGAGCATTATGTAATAGTTTTGTTTGAACTAACTAAACCAGTCTTGCCAGCCCACAGTTTTTACACCAAAAAAGCCTCAACGATAGCCCGAAACCATGCCAGCTGAGTTTGAATCGTGCTGGCATAGCTGTCAGACCACTGCGCGAAGCAGAGTACTGCTGAGTTTCATCCTGTCCGGGACTACATGTACTCCCAGAGGTGATAAGTGGTGCATTAAAAGAACATGCTGCATTGTAGTCTGAACTAACTAAGAGGGCATTTATAAAATGCTGAATTAAGTATCTATCCTTCCATATTCTGCCTCCTGTCAGGTTCCAGATTTAAAAGCGCCCAAAGGTGTCTCTGCCCATCCACATCATGCAGATCTCTATGTGCAGATCCTAAGGCGTTCCCAGACCAGATGGGATCTGTGAACCTTCCAGCATATTATTACTTCTACTTCTGCTGCTCGGAAAGGACTCTTTAATAGCTTCTTTAAATTGAATTTTAGCCTCCACAGAAGCTGCATTCCCCCACACTTCTGAAGTCACTTATGCTGACTGATGTTACCCTCCTAATCTGATTCTCACTCTTTATAACAGAGTTGGCAGTTGAAAAAATGTCACGACTGGATTTAGCTGAAGTGGCACTGGATTCCTTAAATCAAGTAAAATGAGAAGTATGAACAGGATTTGTTCTGAGCAGGAGATTTTGAAGTTCTGGTCACTTCATTTCAAAATAACCCATCATCATTTTTGCTTGCAGCTCCCAGTCTGGGCCACACTATATTCTCTATAGCATAAATTGTTTAGCGAAGACTAAACAAAAGGGTACATAATGACTCATAAACTGTCCCAGAGCACAGCCATAGTAAAAAAAGGAGTTGAAAAGTATAACTTAACTTTGAAGTTGGAAACTAATCTTTGATCCCTGTGAGCCCAATTGAGTAGGTGCAGCAGTGAGAACTATCAAGTGCCTTTGTACCACAAATTACATTTGGGCTCCACTGCATTGCAGCCCAGTAACCAATGTGCATACAATGCCGTCTCCTTATCCAAATAAACATGTAGTCTTCTTTTCAATAAGCCCACTTAGCTGTTTATTAGACATGATGTAAACCTAACCAGATTGTTACTGATTATCCAGTATAAGGCCCTAACTGTACTCTTGTACTGTATCATCTCTTGCAGGCGATGCCATAGCCCAGCTGACAGATGCGGGATCGCCCGTGCCGCCCCAGTCTGACGGGCGTGTCACAGTGTTCAGTGATAGGACAGGGATGGTGAAGGCTGCCCGCTTGCTCCTCTCCTCTGTCACTAAAGTCCTGGTCCTTGCCGACCGCATCGTCATCAAACAGATTATCACATCACGCAACAAGGTGAGGCGCAACAAAACAAGAGCACTCTATTTTGTGCCGTGTGCATAAACTCTCTTCCACACATATAAATCCACACAAACACCAGCAAACTCTATCTTGGATCCCTTATTTCTTAGCAGATAAGCATTGGCCATCTGACAAGAGTACTTTGGTTATAATTGAAGGGAAGCAGCACTTTCAGCGAGCACATCAAGGCACACACAGCCAGGCTTTCTCTCTGGTTCATACCTGGCTAAGCTCTTAGCCAAGACAGTGTGATAGGGATGTAGCTTTAACATGAGCCAAGATTGAAAACGGGGGCCCTAATCATGACTAGTTATCCATGTTTGGATAGACAGTCAACAGCCCCCTGTTCTCCATTACTGGCAAATGCAATTAGATCTCTTCCTCTTCTTTGTACAGCACAAATAAAAGCTGTTGTGTAAGTGCTGTCAGCTAGCTTATCCTCAGCAGCTACGTAGACTATTATTAACTGAAATGCAGCTTAAGGGCTGCTTAATCTGAGAGCTTTATTTAGGACTTCATTGATATAATTATTACACATGGAACAATCGATAGAGCAAAAATCTAATAGTCACGAACATATCGTTGGTCTGCAAACTTTTATTTACTCTCAGTTTTGCTCCTAGAGTAGGATTCATTCTTTGAATGTAAGTTTTGTAAAGGATGTTCACTGTTCTGTTCCGATCTTCTCACCCAACGGCAGGTTCTGGTAACCCTTGACCACCTGGAAAGAGTCAGCACCTTCCAGGAATTTGTTCAGATTTTCAGCCAGTTTGGGAACGAGATGGTGGAGTTTGCTCACCTGACAGGAGACAGACAGAACGTGAGTAACATGTGGAGAAACACCCTGCCAGTGTCAAAGCTGTCCAATTACTTGAAACAAATAAACTCCGGTGTAGAAGAAAATGCTGCAAATGCAAGCTGAGATTTCACTCTTTGTTTGGTCAACACTAGAAAAACATTTAGCTGATTTGTGATGATGTTAAGAGTGATTTTCATAATCCGTGTGGTGAAGCAGGTGGTGAAATTAGACTCTGAAACCTGAAGTGAGCTATATGGTGAGGTGCAAAAAGCTCAGAGCAAATAAATAATCCAAGCCTCAGGAATGTACACATCCTGAAAAAAAAAAATCTAACGATTAAATGACCGGATTTCTTTAGTTTCAGCCAAGCGTCCTGCTTCTCCCCCCTGCAAGTAATCTATTTGTTTCACCAACCCATAGAAGAAAGGCCCAGGTCAGCTCTGACTCATACTCCTCAAAGACTTTACATCACGATTCTCTGTTGATAACTGTGCTCTCAGCAATCCATTCTCTCTGCAATGTAGCAGCCATTTTGCAGCAAAATTGGCAAGATAAAAACTTGCGCTCGAAGCGTCAGAAAAACACTCCAACTTTGAGGGAGGGGGTTCATAACTTTGTTCTGTCAAAGACTGCTAATCCCACTTTGATGCATACATTCAGTCTCTGCAGCTAAAGCGCTTTGCCTGCAGGAGTTGGTGTGAAGTGCAGGCGTTGCTATATGTAGTCAGGGGTGGGGGGGTTGGGGGTGGGGGCCATCTCTCTGTCTAAATTTCAGCATTTTGACACACACATCACGTCTCTCTCCATCGCTTTTCGTTGCTGCTAATTCCCCATCTCCTCATTTGCCAGTCTGCTCCCTTTATCTTTATTCATTTATTTATTTTCTTGTTGTTGTTTCATGCACATCCATACATAAGCGCACATCTTTTTTTTTCTTTTTAGGAAAGCTACCATCTTTATCTGTTGGAACCGGGCGAGTGCAGAGGCAGAAATAATGACAGATAATCACATCGTCTTTGTAATCTATGGCAAAGTGCCTGGAGAGGAGTTGATTCAGCTGCCTTTTCTTTTGCAAATCCCGTATCTACATAATTCAAGCTGTATATTTCTGTGGGGAATACATACAGCCACACAAAAACAAAATCCTCTTTTATATTCTAGTAATTCCTTTTTTTAAAAAAAGAAAAAACAATTTTTTTTTTTTTAGATGACCTATGGGTTTTTTCTTTGTGTGTGTCTAAACTTGCATTTTTCTGCTTCATGTCTCTCAGCCACCATGGCAGTTGCAGGAGGTTGTAACTAAAATAAAGCCATTAGTTACATTTGCTACGTGTGCATGTTTGTGCTTAAGGATTTGAAGGATGAGAAGAAGAAAGCCAGGATGGCAGCAGCCAGAGCAGTGCTGGAGAAATGCACCATGATGCTCCTCACAGCCTCCAAGGTAAACTGCTGGTGCAATGCTCCACCTCCAGGGTTACGGATCATGCTCAGCTCAAAGATTTTATGCCATCTGCGGTTGTTTGTTTTTTTTTTTTACTTCAAGGTTCCCATCATGCCTGGATCAATGTTAGTACTTCAGCTGAATGCATGTTATCATAAAAGAGAATAGGGAGGGGAAAAAAAGAGAAACATGAATAGACTGAAATAAGTAGAAGAAGTTAGTAGCTTTGACATTTCACATTGAATTCCCTCTGCAGACTTGCCTAAGGCACCCGGACTGTGAGTCAGCGAGGATCAACAAAGACGCCGTGTTCCACCGAATGCGCTGCGCTCTGGAGCAGGTCATCGAGATAGTGACTGAGGCACGGAGCTGTGGAGAGAGCAAGATCCTTCCTGCTAGCATCTACAACGGCATCAAAGACTTTAAAGTAGGTTCAGAAATAAAATGCAGTAGAGGTGTCGATGCATTTATTAGTAAATGCTTCAAATTTGCCACGCTCTTCTGATGTGTTGCCCCATAACATTACATCATGATTCTATTTTGCATGACGCACCATCATAATAAACTATTTATTTACCTGTTTGCAAACCTTCTGACTCAGTTCAGATTAATAACTTGGACTATTGTTTCAAGCAGTTTTGCATCTTTGGATGTAACTCATTTTGTAATGCTGTTTGGAAAGTTGTATAAATCACCATTAAACTACATTCCCTCTGACTAACCTCATCTCTCAGCCTTGTATGCAGGCAGATGAAAGAATTGAAGCCTTGTAAAAACATTTTGAGGGCATCTCCTCCACTGGGAGAAAAAGAAGAAAGTGTTTTAATGCAAGGCCCAGAGATGATTGTTGCTTTTAATAAATGGCCGGTCATTGCACAGCGCATAAGCAGAGACCTTTAATTCTCTTTCAAGCAGGTCTGTTGATAACAGAGGAGGAAAAACAGAGGAGAATAAAAGCATTAGCTTTTATGTTGGTTTACTTCAGATGCTGCTTGCTAAATTTACTTTGTGTCTATGACGACAAAGTGAGTCATAAACCAGGTCTGATATCTTGTGTAAAAAATCACAGGTGTGGGATAATTGATTATTTTTGTCCCTTCTATCAAGACATTTATTTACAAAACTGTTACAATACAAGTCTTGTATTTTATTTGTCTGTGTGCTGCTGCCTGAATCTTTTTCTCTGTTCACCTAACCCCCACATTCCCCCTCTCCTCCTGCAGTCTAGTGTGGAGTGCCTGCGGGAGAACCTGTACTCCTTGACACCACAGAGCATTTCCAGCCAGCTGGAAGCCCTGGTCGAGCGGACGGAGGACTTCACTGATTCGGCCTACACCAGTCACGAGCAACGTCAGGCCATCCTAGGCCTGTGCCAGCTGGCTCGCCAGGACACCCAGCAGCTGGTGCACGCCTGGGTTGAGGCGGTATGTTTGTGCAAGCCGGCCGGCTTAGATGCGTTTATACTCACATGAAAATCATGTGATTTTTCTGAATCCAATCCCAGCTCAGTCCATATATCCCAATACCAAATGCAGTGCTCAAAGAAATCCTGTCCTCTGGTGAACGTGTTGTTAATGCGACTTATTTCCCTGTTGTTGACAACACTGCAGAGCCACAGCAGAGCTTTGCATGTCGCTGCTGCAGAGTTCACGCATTAGTGTTACACTAATAATGAATTTCTACCAGCTCCTGCACTGCTGATTCAAAGCGTGTCTAGTAAACAATATGAGAAGAGACAAACAGGTTGCACATTGCTCAGCTCTTCCAGCCTTACTCGAAACTTCATGTATTTTTGGGAATAAATAAGTGCAGGTTGCAGCCCTGTATTGTGCAAGTAGTTTGTTGTGGTGGAGTGGGTATGTGTCTGTATGTTCCCATTTTGTAAAAGCTTATTTTCTCTTGTACAAAAATCCTACAGCTGGAGTAAAGTTTTAAACTTCCAAGGGTGTAAACTAACATAAGACATAAAGTTGTGATTTTGCATCCTTTATAGACTGTTATTTACTAAATCGAGATACAATATGCAGGTTGATCAATAAAGACAACTGTCATCTGCTAGTCCTTATATTTTTTTAGGTGGGAGGACCTTTGTGTGCATCTGTGTAGCCTAAATATTGAATACAGCAGACACAGCATTTTGCACACATTCTTCATTAACCTTAATAATAATGATTCACCTGAGGAGTTCTTACCAAAGCCCATTCAGCCAGCAGGTAAACAGAACGTAGTGTTCTCTTCTATTCAGCAGTCTCCTTGGCCTTTAAAGATGATGGACTTATGAAACAAACCTTTATGCTACAGCTTCTTTTCATTGTAAACACCTACCAACGAGTGCAGAGGAGAAGCTGCAGCTGCATAATTGTACAGTTATGCCTCATCTAGTTCTTGCTATCGAAGGTCATGCAAATACCTGAAAAGAACGGAGTGCTGCAGTATTTCGAAACTGGAGAAAAATCATTTGCAAATATACTTTCTGCCCAGGTCGGTCTGCACTTTTTCCTTTGTAAGTTTAGCAGCAGATATCTTGGTTTTAGCTGCAGTTTGATTCCGACTACTCTCGAATTTTGCAGGTTATGGTGCAATGTTGCAGTTATATAATTTCCGGTAAATTTAATCATTGATTGCACCAATATACACTCTGATTTTCCTTTGTCTTTTTGTATATCTGAATACAGGAGCTCAGAAATGTCACAGATCATATTATCAGGGCACTGGTGTGTTTCCGCACTCGGTTATGTAACCATGTAGGATCCAGTGTTTGTATTTCAACCTACTTTGTGACACGTATTTATTCTTCCCTTCTTCTCTCTCATCTGAGAAGCAGTCTGTCCATGCCAAAGAGGCCACAGAGGACATGGAGGTGACCATCCTGAAGACTTGTCAGAGCATCAATGACCTGAAACGTGAGGTGAGCAAGAGCCCATCTCTGTGTCTGTGTTAAAGCAAGTGAGATGTGACTTGAGCGTCTCTCATGAGTTGTGTCTCCTCTGTTGCTCTCCTCTGACTTGTATTATTTCCATCACTTCAGGTTGCCTGCTCCCATCTCTCTGTCAGCGCACTCTCATTTTTGTTTTTCTTTTTTTTTTCATTTCAAACTAGCTAGCTGTCTGCCACTCATATTTGTTTCTCTTGCGGTTTCTCCACTCTCCTCATCACCTCACGCTGCCGTTCTCCTCCCGCAGCTCCATAAGGTGGCAGTGGGCAGAGCCTCTGACTTGCTGAAGGTTCACGGGGAGCAGCTGCCTCTGAGGGCTCTCAAAGCTGCAGGTGCCGAGGGGAACCTGGAGGCAGTGGCCGAGTATTCGCGCAAGCTCACCGAGCAGAAGGAGCAGCTGGTAGAGGTGAGGGTTGTCAGGGGCATGAGGTCCAAGAAGGCCAACACACAGCTAAACTGAATTTGTTTCTTGCACAGAAAGTTGTAGTTAAGTTTGTATTTGCCTCTCGTATTAATACATCAGAATAATTAAGAAAATTGGCATAAGGCCATTTAGTTATGAGATGAGTGTATACTTGATGTTTTTTCTGTTTTCAGACATGCCGGCTGTTGTGCCATGTGTCAGGGACAGAGCCTTTGGAAATTACCTGTATACATGCCGAGCAGACTTTCCATGTCATTGGTCCACAGGTATTATAATACTGTATAATGATGATTTGATATTAACACCCGTATTCTTTAATAACCTGAACCTTCTTAGACAAATGTTCTTGAAATTTCTTTTTGTCATCTTCTGGAATAATTTTCCAGGCTTCTAAAGGAAGCTGTTCTTTGGAGCTTGGCTACCTTTTCTTCCATTTTTTGTCTCTACACTGCTACAGCTATGTTGAAGTTCAAGCTCTTTTGAGGGTTGATGCCTCTTTAAGATCCGTTTCTACTGATTTTCAGTCCAACTCATGCGTGATCTCTCATCCTTCTACTTCTTTTCTCCATGTTTCTTTTCCTTAAAAATGCAAAGTAATTTAAGGTAACCTTATAATTTTAGCACATTGGTGTATTTTGTGACCCTTTCTTCATCAAACATTCTTTCTGTTTTAATGCCCACTTTATACTGTTCAAATGGAGTGTGGCTCATGCTCCAACTGTCCTAGGGGAAGAGGCAGGGTACATCACACAGGTTATCAGCCCACCACAGGGGTAACAGAGACAAATGAGACAAGCAGCTGTTAATGCTCACATCTACAGTCCATTTAGAATCATTAATTAATGTTGGATGCTTGGACTGTGGGAGGAAGCCTGAATAGCCACATAAAGTCCACACAAGTTTAAACCAAACCATTGACACCATTTTAGTTCCATTAACATATTTATTACATGTCAGCGCAGCTGTACTGGTCTCTCAGTGGTTCAGAAGTAAAATCAAGCATGAATAATATTCTACTAAGATTCAGTGTGATGGAAAAGAGCCAACTTATTTCCTGTCTCCTCCGTGTACCTCCTACACCCACCATCCATTTAGAATGTCTGAGAACATGCTGTCTACCTAGTCCCCCATCTCAGATCTAATTATATTTGCTCTTGGAAACCATCCGTGCCAGTAATTATCTAGCAGTGTAGAATGTTCCCGTCCTGCGGCTCTAATGTCAGGCCCCGCATGACTCCGCAGTAATGATTCCGCTCCCAAGTTCAAAGGTCAGCCAATCAATAACAGTGCAGTACAGAATGGCGGTGGTGATATCTCTGTGCCCTCCCAAGTTATGCCTGGGTGGCCCAGAGGGTAATTGGCAATTAGATACTACACTGTAGGGGATGGATGTGAGAGATGGGTACATGAACAGATATTTGTGTAATGTTTTTCAGTCATGTTTGTCCAATTCAATCTTCTCTGTATCATGTTTTGGCCATCAAGGTACCAGATGTTTTTGCAAGTGTTTTAAACTGTGATGCATGCTTATGAATTGTTAGAAATATTTAGGTTTAGGAAACCCATCTGATTAAATTGAAAAGCACCACAGAGTGAAAAATTACAATATTTTCACTTTTGTTTCTCTATTTTTTCACAAAGCCAAGAGACTAATTAAAGCTTTGTCTTTTTTTTTCTGACAATTCTTCACTCCATCGCTCAGATCATCTCAGCTGCCCAGACGCTAGCCCTCCACCCGTCCAGTAAGATTGCCAAGGAGAACCTGGAGGTGTTCTGTGAGGCCTGGGAGTCACAGCTCTGTGACATGGCTCTGCTGCTAAGGGAGATTAATGATGTCTTTGAAGGCAGACGAGGTAAATATGGATATGTTACATATGAGTACAGGCTGATATGAAGTCCATGATGTTGTAATAATAAACAGATGTGTAGATTTAGGGACCAGAAGCTGCTTTTTGTTGGAAGTCCAGATAATTTGAACCAGTCACATTTTATCTCTCCTCAGCTGCATTCAGTTCGACAAGCTGAACAGATGAGATGTGATACATTGACCGAAAGACGACCCTAAACCTCTCATCCATCAACTGATAGCAATTTAGCTTTTAATTGCTGTTTGTCTTGTATATCTGCTGGCTACTTAAGAAACTCCAAAACACTGACTGTCGCCCATCGAGGCTTAGTTATCAGACTGTAGCTGATGAGTTCCCAGAGTGATTGTGTTTTAGCCTGTAGGAACAAAAGTCTCTAATAAAGCCTTGATGAAATACACTGTCCTTGAACGTTTCAGAGGCATAAATGAGTCAGAATTGAGGCATGGCAAGTAGAATGGATATGTCTTTTAAAAATGAATCATCACTGACCATGTGAGGTTTTTTTGTTTTGTTTTGTTTTTTTTTTTTTTTTTGCTAAGAGACTAACGTCAGTGGCATTGAACACACTTGTATTCACTCTGCTCCTCATCTCTCTATTCATTCACTGTTGCAGTAACCTCAAGAGACCAAGTCAGGGACAGCCGCTCTTTAAAATTCAGCTGTTTGTATCCTCACTTACACAAGTGAGAAAGAGCATGTATAGAAGCTCATATCTATGTGTTGGCATGTTGTTTCCTTTTTCCCATGGAGATATGCTGTAGGTGTTGAATAATGGCGAGTAAATGTTTTCAACCCTGCACTGTGCTGCGTTGGTTTAAGATGCAGCTAATGAGAGAGAGACTTTAACATGAAAGCTATCAAAATCCTACATTCCCCACCAAAAAAAAGTCAGTTCTACAAAGTTTTATGAACTCTGAAGAGGGATCGTTTCTTCTTTATTACTTTTAATCTTTTCCCATCGATGTAACAACAGAGTTAATCATCCCTGTAGTTGACTGAAGTGAAGTGTGCCACATAAAGATGCAGCAATATTAAAAGCAAAACAATTTCCTTTCAGTGATTACAAAGTAACCACAATTTTCTCTGGAGATTATTTGTAAAATATTAATATCACAATCATTCAAACGTTTTGTTGCCATTAAAACAACGCATGGTGATTTAATCTTTTTTTCTCTTGTGATTCAATATTCATATAATCACTAAAACTCTCTCCTAGGTGACAAAAAACCCTATCTGTCGCTTCCAAGACCTGGGGGTGCGTATCACACAATCCATCCTCATAAATGTTTCACTGATAAAATGGTTTGTGCTGTGGTATTCTCATTAATAATACTCGCTTTTTCCTGCAGAAACTCTCAGCTAACCTTAAGACTGCCAAGGCTGTCAAGTTGGATGCAGAGGTAGTGTGTACCACGAGCTGTCCTGGCTTTCAGCACAATTAATCACATCACATCGTGTAGCGCATTCTGGCAGCAGCGTATTCATCTTCGGGAAACTTTGTGTCACTCTCTCGGAGGATTGATGATGTTTGAGTGGTAATATGCTGCGATTTTTGCTTGGCTGCACTTTTTCCCTGCACTTTACCAGCAGGGGAAGCAGGACTATGCTGAGTAAAGGCCTTCAAAGGGTGTAAAAAAAATGAAAGGAACCCTGTTTGCTCATCTGCATTTCTGCAATCGTACCCATTATGCTTCAGCCTTCACCACTGAGAATTATTCTGTGCGTCTCCGTGGGTGCAGGAGCAGACGAGCATGGCCAAGCTGGGGCTGGAGCTCCGTCTGCTGTCATCAGATGTGGACGCGGAGGTGGAAAAATGGGAGGAGCAGGAAAACGAGATCGTCCGGCAGAGCCAGAGCCTCGCCAGCATGGCCTACAACATGCACCTGTTCACCAGGTAGCATGCAGGCACCACACGCTGCAGTCGTGCACACATTTTAGATCTCCAGCTTGCTGAACTGTTGCATTCATTTCAAAGCTCAGCACTGTAAGCCTCTTAAGCATCCACATGAATCTCTTTAGGAGCTTAGTGTTAATGAGATTCTCAAGCCCCCCCCCCCCACCCCCAAAACTATCAATATTTACAAGGAAAATTTTTGAGGACTGGACAAAACTGACATGACTGGAAAGTCATTTTTGTTGGTTGTTCTGAATGAAGTTTGTCCCTGTTTCTCTTTCTAATGTTTGTCCCTCTTTATCTTTTTTTATTGATTCGCCAGGGGGGAGGGGCTGTTGAAGACAACACTGGATCTTTTTCATCAGGCGGAGGTATGAGCATCCACATCCGCTCATCTCTCCCGTCCACCTCCCCATGTTTTCCTTTTCCTTTCATTTTATTGAAGTTGTAGATTAATGCATGTGTTTCATTAAAGCGAACGTGTACCAGGCTGGCAGATCAATACGTTTGTAAATGTATCCGTTCATTTCGCTGCACTTTTGCAGATCTGACAGGTGCATATAAATGTGGTGGAGATTCTGGTGTGGAAGCCTACCTGCTTCCCTGGACACATGGGGAGATGCAGCTGCTTGAAGGGCTGTATCCTACTGAATTTTTATCATGACTAGTGATGTACAGTCACTTGTAGTATCAAGCCTCGAAATGCCAGCCAGGATTTATTCAGTTCGGGATGAGGAGAGACAAAAGAGGAAGAGGAACAAAAAGGGGAAGATAGGAAGTCATACTGATAAGAAAAGCCGAGAAAACTGAACTTTTAAGGTTTAACGGTTGCGCTTTTCGGTGAAAGCTCAAAGAAATACATATTTGTTTGTATGTGTGTGTACATATTTGATTTCCCTTTTGTTTGTGGCTTTTAGGTTCTGTCTGAGGAGGGGCTCCAGCTGTGCTCATCTCTCCGCATTTTTTCTTCTCAGGTAAATATGACGGCAGTGAATCAGTGTCTCTTTAGAAACAAAAAGAAGATTTCTGTTGATTAAGAGCTCAGAAATTAGTCGAATACATATCATTTGAGTGAAAACATTTTTGTATAAACACTGTGAACATTTGGCATTTGTTTGCTATCCTTTTGGAGCAAGACACGACCATATTTAGACAAACTTTGGAGCTAGACAGTGATACCTGAAATCTGATTGCAGAAAAATGTGGATCATTTCAGTGTAATATTGACTTAGTAGAGGATGTGCATCTATGTGACTGTTCCATGTAGAAAACATCGACACACTCCTGAGTGGCAAAATGTTCAAAATGGCTCCCACTACTTGTGATGTGACTGAGAGCAGATGTAAATATCATCACAACTGAAGGCTGTTTTTCTAGATGGGGATCTCTGCAACCTCTCAAACTTAAGGGCCGTGGATGTTAACATCTGTCTGGAAATGGGCTTTTCTGATGGTTAAATGTCTCATTTCTCCTCTGGGGAAATTCTAAAAGCAAAATCTGAAAATATTTATACGTCTGGATGTCTTGTCGGACTTTAAAGCAGAATTTGTCATTCACAAAGAATCAACAGTGTGGTTTTAAACACAGGCTTGAACTGAGTTTTTCTACAAAACCCTGTGTCTGGGGTTAGTTTTTAGACGGGCCACCAGCACACTGAT
Organism: Atherinomorus stipes; assembly: GCA_023101725.1. Lineage (NCBI taxonomy): Eukaryota > Metazoa > Chordata > Actinopteri > Atheriniformes > Atherinidae > Atherinomorus > Atherinomorus stipes. The sequence continues at coordinate 374,552 of JALJCO010004382.1, forward strand.
CAGAAGAAGTGAATCAAGCTAATGACCCCGTAATGACTTAATGGTAAAGTGTATTAACTCATAAATGCTGTTTATATAAGATCTGGTATGTTGCTGCTTCTCTGCTAAAGTCTGATTGACTGTAGAAATGCAGCCCGGAGCTACGAAAAACATTGTAAACATTTAATAGAAAGCATGCCTTTTTATGCACACACAAACACACACTGACACTTGTGCCCAAACTCATGCTGCGCCTCTCACTCACTCCTTCACATGCCCATATCTCCCATTCTGGCATGCCATGTGATTAGGTCCGCCTTATAAATCAAACAGCAAGAGCAGGAAATTAAGGCTGTCACACACCTCTTCTCCTCTCAAGAGCTGAGATCCAACAAACAAACATAGCCTCGCTGCCTTTCTTCCTTCCTCTTCCTCTCCAACTTCTTCCGCAGGTCCTCCAAGTTTAATTAAATGGCTCTTTTTGACAGCCTTTAACGACTGCCATTTGTCACTGCTGCGTCTGAGGGTGTGTATGTTTGCGTATGTGCACACATGTAGAGGGAATGGCGCGTGTGTGACTGCAGCCGCCCAGATCTAATTCATAATCAGGAGGCCCAGCTCTTCAACTTGCCTAGTGCTTTCTGATTAATTACATCAAATAAACTGGTGCTAATGGAGTCCCTCTGTTTCATGGCAGTGTTTTGGCAGCAAACACACTTCCAGCACATCTGTTTTTTACCTCATTTAAAATTCAAAAATAGTGTGTACTTTTGACAGAGCTGACTAGTGATCCTCTGAATAAAATGGCTTGTGATTTTAGGTCATTGCTGGCATGTAACTGAGGTGGAGGGATGGATCCTTGGACTGAGATCCAGGGATTAACTTGGCTGGTTAACAGATTTACATGTCAGCTCATGGATTATATCAAGCAACCCCATTTTATTGCATCTATTTGATCCTTCTTTTATGATGTTTGATTTGTCAAAAGCTCTTTAAATTTAGTCCAGTCCCGTGTCCTTGTCAAAAATCGCTGCTGTTCTGAAACTCATCCCTCTTTGTGTCTTTCATTCATTCCCGTTGTTCCAGCTGGTTGATGAGGAAAAATCTGTGGTGATGACAGAAATGGAGAAACTGGTGGCATTGTGCCAACAGCTGCAGATGGGGGCCAAGACTCCGGTACAGGGCAAGACTGCCACCTTCCAGAAGGTACTCATACTACACCTGTGTGTTTGTTTCTCTTTATTGTTTGTGTTTACGCTGTAAATTTAAAGAAAAAGATCAATTGCTTTTACCCAGAGTCTGTTTGATTTGTAGACTTAAGTTCGTTATATCACATAGAATAAATAGAGGTACAGTAGGCTCTTCTCTTTTCAGTTAATTGGCTTCAACCCATCAAAAAAAGCCTTGACAACAGTGAAGTCTCAGTGACGCACTAAACACACAATAAATGTGACTAACCCATGGTCATTACTGGCTACAGCATAATTCTTGAGTGATCTGTGAGTAACATCTAACATAGGGGGTAGATTAATGAATGTCTATGAGGAATTAATGAGCATCTGGGGCTGTGATGAGCTGCCTGAGGTCACTCTTTATTAAAGGCGAAGGTTTGATTCAAAAGGACGGGATGAGGAATAGCGTGCCCTCTGCTGATTAATGAGCCCCTCTTTCTGTCCATCATAATGTTCACCTCATCATTTATCACTAATGGTGGTGCGTTTGCTGGTGAGGAGCAGGTCGAACAGGAAAATGTTAAATGATGGGGTAAATACAGGGTTTTTTGTTGTGTGTACAGAAAATATGGAGTTTTTAAACCATTTCAAATATTTCTTGAAATTTTTTAAAAAGATTCACACAATTGCCCTACATGAAAGTCAAAATTTCTTGAAAATTAAAGACATTTATGAGTCGCAGAAGTGTTTGGACCTGGTCTGACATATATGAGGTCTGGTGCTTTGTATCAAGACTCTTTGCAATCTGAACTCCGAATGATCTTTTTCGATTACCAGGTAATGTGGCCCCTAGGTTCCTAAAGTTACCAGCAATTCCAATTTCCAATAGTCTAATTTATTCTTAATTGACTTCTTTTTCTTAAAGACCCCAACCCCCAAAAAATATTCCTTTAATTTTCTCTTTTCCATAAAAAACACAGTCAGTAACCTTTGTTCTTTACACATTTTGAAATGATTTACTTTAAATATTTTGCCAGGTTAAAATTTTTGTCTAGGTTTAAATGGTTTCTCTTCACTTGTCAAAATTTTCCCCTACTGCTTTTCCTTTCCTGTGATCAGCCACGATCTTTACATCATTTTTAGTTCTACTCACTTTGCTTAAACTTCACTCCTGATTCAATGGCACTCTGTTCTAGCAGGCAGTTGCGTGTAAATGACATCATGCACACTGAAGTTAGCACACAGCTGATGGATGTATGATGTCATGGGAAATGTACAGTCGTGCTCAAGATTATTCACACCCTCCAATAAAAGAAAAGGCTAAATTCACAATAATAATTCAAATAACAAGAAACTAAACAAACTAATAATATATAGAAATTTACTAAATTATAATTTAGTGAAATAAAATATTGCTTTTGAATTGTGGTTGTAAATAATCATTTTAAAAAAACAAAACAAATAAAGATGTAAAAGTCTTTTTGAGCATTGCAGAAAACACCTGATTCCAGTGATTGCCTCAGAATGTTGCTCAATAAAATTTTAGCTTCAGAGCCCCATCATGCTTGTTGGCTTGTTTTATTTTTTGTGTGTTTGTTTTCAATATTTCTTTTGAACCACAATTCAAACTCAGTGTCATGATTTTCATAGAATTTTTATATGTTATTACTTTTCTCAATTTCAACTTATTTCACTGACAGCTGATTTTTTTTCCTTCTCCATTTTGAGGGTGTCAATAATCTTGAGCATGACTGTAGCTAATAGGACCACCAGGACACAAACCAAAAGGATTTCCTTCATTTATCACCTGCAAAACAGGGCGGTAAATTGCAGGAATAATTCTAATGCAGATATGCACTGGTAGAAGGAAATTAGACTGTTCAATTTTAAGGTGTTACATATCAGAACGTGACAAAAATGATCTGGTCCTTTTCAGCTCTTAGAAGAAGGTCATTCAACCTCAACACAGGACATATTACATCCCTGACATTTTCTGTATTAGCTTATTAGCAAGTTTTTAGTTCTGCCCACTTTTTTATTTTATTTTATTTTATATTTTATATCATTTATCACTCAATTTGTGTACTGAACATCGCTCAAGACGAATGACTTCACACTTGACATACAGAGAAATTGATGCAGACTCGGTGAATAAAAGGGCCCAGGTCCTGTGGCTGCAAAACAAGCTCACATCATCATCCCTCCACTGCCATGGTTGACAGATAGAATGAAGTGTTTGAGCAGATATACTGTTTTTCACCACCAACATGCCATGCATTATGCCAAACATGTCCTCTCTGGTCTCATTTCTCCAAAGATTATTATTCTGTCTGTTTTGTGGTTTATTCAGAGGCATCATTACAAACCTAAACCATACTGACCTGATGCAGTACAGACCGTACTGCATCAGCCTGTGAGGTTCTATGTGAAATAGTGATGCATAATTCTGTCTTTGCAGGTGGACTCATCCATTCAAACAAGTAAAAACATCATGACTGTGGTCCTCTCCCTCCTTCCAGTTTGTAACAAGCTTAACAGAAAGGTGATGCCCACAGCAGCCATTATCACCTAATAATTGATGCAGTCAGTTTGGTTGTTTGATGCACAGTTACAAATCAGGTAGGGTACATGTTACAGCTAAGATTTTATGCTCTGTATCATTTATGGATTTAACAAACACACTGTTAAAGATTCTCTTAGGACCAGGTTGAAATAAAATGTTTATATTAGGAATATGTTGTCATAAATAAAAATAGTAATTAGTATAATTTCTAACAACCAGAAGGAATACTTACTTTCCCTTTGGCTTCCTTTAGGTCCTCATCGGCTAAATCTTTTATCAGAGAGCTCCACAATGTTTTTAAAGATGTCAAAAAGAGCTGGTAGTGGCCATAAGACAAAAAAGGATCATATTGAGCTATAAATTTACTTGTTTACACATTTCATCTTCCTCATCAGTTTCTTCTTTATCCTGTTTATCTATAGTACAAGTCAGAGAGGACCAGCCTTAGCTCTCCACAGGACTGGAGAGAAAAGCAAGATGCATCCATGCCTGTTAAAGAGGAGGGGTCTCTCAACAGCAAAAACAGCAACGGCTTTGATGTCACTTCCTTGGAGCAGCACATGGTCGGTCTCAACCTCCTCGAGAGCAAATAATCCCAGGAGATTGTCTCCTTTTTTTTCCCATCATTCTTGTTGGAGTAGCACATAGCCAACTTCACCTCTGTGGAGCGCATGTAATCCAGGAAATACTCCCCTCATCCCCACCATACAGTGGGCTGGAGCCATGGGGTGAAGATGGCTACTCTTTGGGTCAGCAAGTTTTTATTCATTATCTGTTTGAAGATCCAGGTTCAAGCTCGTTGTGCCCAGCGGGGTAGTAAACGCTTGTGACCTGAAACACCAGTTCCACCCTGGCCCACAAGATGGAGACAATCAGCCAACACTATGACAGCGAGTTACATGAAAGTCAAGTCTGGCACAAACCTGATTTTGGAGTCACTTTTATCACTTGTCTGGTGACTGAATTGATAAAATGACCAGAAATCGGGAGAGAACTCCACTTGATGCCCAACTCAGCCATACACCTGTCTTCACTATGTGCCTCTGTGCCCATTTGTTCTGCGTTGTACAGTAAATATGTTGCACAAGTTCTATATAGAAGAAAAAAAAAAAACACTGTGCATGACACCATCACCTCGCTCTTGTTTGTAGAATCACAGGCTTTAAAAGTTAATATGTTTATGTAGTTAGCCACCTCACATGGATATCAGTATTTTAAAAGCTGACTATATTGACATCACTGTCTAGTTGCCACAGCATTTACTATAGAACATTCCCCATGTGCCATGTTAGTATGACATACAAAAAAAAGTAAACACTTGATGCCAAATATGATAATGTCATGACTCAAATCTTCAGATTCTTACTATTATAGACTAATTAGCATCCAGTGTTCATCACTGGAGACATTTCTATTTAAGCTTGGTTAGGAGAAAACATAAAAAAAACAAAACAACAAAGCTCATCTTTCAGAGGCTTTTGGGAAGTCAGGCCTGTACTTTTCAGCATTCTGTCTATTATCAAGTCATTAATTACAATGACAGTTAATAAAACTAGTATCTGTGTCAAATGGAATCTTCCAACATGACATATGAAGACCGTCATCATGAAACAGGCCAATATCTGTTAAATGGTATGATAGTATGAATATACATATATATATAAATTTATATGATATGGTACTTGAAGAATAAACAGTATATGTATCCCAAGGTGATGACTTTGGTACTAGGCAAGAGTGTGATATGACTGAAATCTATAACATACAGTAAGCTTTAGAAAATGTATGTAAGAGAGCAGCTAAGAATGCTGGGTATTGTAGTGGCACCATAGATATGAAGAAATCAGATCTAGTTTTGGACCACCTATTCTTTTGACAACTGAAAGGTTAATAAAAGTGAGTCAAAAAAAATAAACAATATTTTTCTTAAACCACTGTTGGGTTTTTCTTTATGTTGTACAAAAATATTTTCAACTGCATTTTTTTTTTATTCTTCAACAGAAGCAACTTTTCATGCTCTTTTCTATTTCCTTATTTATCAAAGTAGCAAAACCAAACCATAAACAAAGCACTGTGAAGTTGAAAACGTCCTGGACCTTTCATCAGAACTGTATATATATTGAAAGACAAATTAATGTATAACCTAAAGGCACAGTGCTTATATATTAACAAAAGTCTTTCGGGACTGACTTTCAGGATAATATCCTCCATCTTTAGTCAGTCTGGTGAGAGCAAAGGTTTTCCAAGAAGAGTTTAGGCTTTATGCAGCATTAGTCATAATGTGTGTGACTGGCCACGCTTGGAGACGAGGCTCTCGAACTCTTCTCTGCTCAGGAGATTTGCTGTTACACTCTTGCTCTCCTCAAACTTCGGCAGGATGACGGCAATGTACCCTTCAGTGGATGGCTGTTCAGAGTTGACAGACAGATCATAAGTGAACTATTTAAAGTATCTTTTCATCAAATCAAATTAAGCTTAAAATGAGACATAAAGGACGGTGTTGCTTGATGTGAAATGGCTCATATCTCACGAACACATACACCAAACAGATGTAGAAAAGTACTGATTAAACTGATGATAATAATGCCTAAACATTATTAATTAGAAATACATGTGATCAAATTTATGGTGACATTCAAGACAGATTTTACCTTTTCCAGCAAGAGATTTGGTGTTTCTAAAATGCTCTCATTGACCTCCAGAAGACGGCCCCGGATGCAGCTGAGAAAATGCAGTGTGTGAGTGAGCATGACACTATTATGAGGAAGATAAATATGTTAAAGAAAAGTATTACCTGTAGATTGTGTACTCATTTTCATCTGAGCATGTAATCCTACACAAAGGTGCAAATTCTGTGAGGAACTGCCCCCCCTATAAGAAAAACATTTCTTCTGGGTAAGTTACGCAGATACACAATACTTGAAGAATAAATGAATGCATTACATTACCCGCTTGGACTTCCCGGATACTTTATTATTTAACCGACTGCAGCCATTACTGATCTGGTAGTTGATGCTTTTAACTGTGTGTCCATTCTGAAGGATTGGGTGAGTCTCTGCTAAAGTTATAACACATAATCTGCAAAGAGAAAATGTGTGTTTGTTTTTCTTTTTAATTCAGGGGAAAACAGCAAACAAACCATAAGTCAAGTAAACACAATAACAGAGACTCATCCAGTTGTTCACTGATAAACTGAGTGCATCCACATCAACCAGATTGATTATTACGGTGGTCTAAGTGTTTAAGACTAATTAGTAAAATTTGTATGACTACTTGGAGGTAATCTTTGTGCAAAACAAAATTACATTACATAGCTTCAAATGCAGAGAAATTGAGTCCCGGTGAATGAAATTTGGTTCATAATGTGCACCCTTTATAGTATTTAACATCACGAAAGTAGGAGAAAAATCAACACGTGTATTTCAATATGGTAACCTTTATCGTGTCAATATTATAATTCACTTCATTGTCATTGTTCCTCAAACATAAACCAGGCTGTTTTTACAAACGTTACCTGTTTGAATGCTGCAGGATGCAGTGGTCCTCACATGGTTTCCCTTTCATATCTAAAGCCAAATACAACAACAGCAATATAGTTTTTCCTTATTGTTTAGGTTACTGGCATTTTAACTGTTAAATCCAAAACGATAGCATACTTAGCTTAGCCTCTGTACAGCTTAAAGAAAAATGCAATATAACTTTACTTGCCTGCTCTGTACCATCGTGTGTAATACCGGTCGATTACTGAAGGCGCCTTTGCTTCTGTATCTTTCTGATCCACGCAGTCCATTAAAGGTTTTCAAGGAACAGACTAAAGACAAATTAATTTACATACAGTAACGTGTATTAGCTTGACGACCATCTACTTTTCTACACGGTCAGCAAATAAGGTAACACTGGCGGTCCGTTTCTTAAACGCATCCGATACGTTCTAGAAGTATTTCCGGAGAATCCTAAATAAATAAATGAAACAAATAAATAAATACATTTAAAAGCGCCTTTCAGGTTGCTCAAGGATACTGTACGAGTACAACACAAGAAATAACAGAATAAAATCAATCAAAAATTGATTAAAAGTGTTACAAGGGTAAAAGTTGGAACAATGTAATTACGGAGAGGATGCTGCCTTGAACAGGGTTGTTGGATAATACAGTACAGTACAGTACAGAGGCGTTTAGGGATTATTACTGTAGCCAGAAGGAATAATATAAATACTGACAAGACATGCAGAAGGGCATACATCCCCAACTGAACAGGTAAGACGAACGTTTTTTAAGTGCTCTGCTACTTTTAATTACTTTGTGTCTTTGTAATGGTATTGTCTGTGGTCATTTTAGTTTCATTCATGTATATATATATATATATATAAATATATATACTGTACATATATATATATATATATATATATATATATATATATATATATATATGTTTATCATAATCCATCCAATTAGCTACTACTTTTTCCTTATATTTTTTGCTCTGCCCACTAGATGTCACAATGTTGCTTATAACCAAAATACACTTTTTTTTTTCAATGTAATCTTAATCAATAGTTGATTTTAGCACAACTATCTTCTTAGGGGGCACAGTTTTTTTGTACCTCAGCTTAATATTTTTGTAATCAGATGGTGTTTTAATGTAAGCTAGTTTGAAGGAGGGTATATTTTCTTACGTCATCTCATGGAATCAGTTTTAAAACATCTGTTCATTCCCCACACTAAACACTACAAATATTTTCCTTTACCTCTGAAGATTATCAAAAATGTCAGATTGAGGTGTATGTGTAGACTGCATCCCAGTTCATTATGTAACACAATAGTCTGGGAGAGGATGGATTCAGAAATGGAAGATTATTTTCCCTGGTTCTGACAAATAGCCCCTCTCAGACCCAGACAAGTTGCATACCAAACATTTCTTTAACAATATCCAACTTCCACACTGCTGAAGGAACATTTTTCGGGGGACTGGCATCAGCATGAGGCAGGTTTAGTTATGATGACTTCATCTTGGACCAGACTGACAGTCAGTTTCTCAATGAGTTTTCCATGTACCTACTCACCACTACCAGGACTTGAAACATTTGGCTGTCAGGACCCATCTTAATGAGTTTTTCCATTACTTCTTCTTCTGTGGTTGGCACTAGCCTGCAATTAATTTGCAGATGAAACACAGAGCTCTTGTGGAAACAGTGGACTCAAAGGGACTCTACCTCAGATTGAAAATACAGCCATGTCCAATAAACACAGCCGTGCTTCATATGATTTAACAGCTTTATTTATGATCTATCCTCCAGCTGACCATATCAGCAACAGCTGTTATCAGAGCATCAAGTAGATATAAGATGCCATTCAAAGAAGGATTCAGTCTGTAAAATTTCATGAAGATGTATGAGGACAATCCTTCCTTTCTAACTGCTGCACCAGAGGAAAAGAGGTCCTGATCTCTTGTGGGTGACCACAGTGGATGTTGATATTTGCATGAGTGTTTGTGGTTGTGTTTATCAGTCTGTTCATTGCCTTGTTTATCTGTCATTCTGTGTACATTCCAAACAGTTTACTTCTCATTGTTAGAATTAAGCTTTGCTCCCCTTCCAACTTTTCAAGCTGAGATTTTGAGGTTCACTAGCTGGCCGCCACACAGGCATGTCGAGTGCCGCCAGCTGTGAGGGCTTTGGTGTGTGTGTGTGTCTTTGGGATGCACACGTAGCTCCACGTCAGCTACTGCTAATGCAAGCTGCAAATCTCCTCCGGTCTGCTTTTTGTCTGTTTGGCTCCAGCTGTCTGTCCCTTCAAGTGGAAGCTGTCCAGCTTCTTTCTGTGGATGGGTCTTGATGCCAGAGCTCTGCCTGATAGGGAAAGAAAGGAGTTTGAAAGGAGATACACACACACACTGCAAGCTGCAAGGATCAACAGCGGACTGACCATTATTATCCTTCCTCTGCAAAGAGTTCAGGGTTCTCGGGGTACTACTGCAAATAAAGTCAGGGAGACACCACAGCTGTGGAAATCAGTCCCACCAACAGACCAAGCTCCTTGCATCACTCCAGCACATCTCACTCCTTATGTGCATAAAACATGCGTTGCCACTACAGTTACCAAGAGAGACAAATGAGGTAGGTCCAGATGGAGGTAATTATTGGCTAGATTCAAAAGTTCAGTGTAAGAGGAGGAGCTGCATACAGTTGAGAGTACGAAATGTAGTGAATTTTTTTGACTGGCAACTCTCATAAAAATGATAAATTACATCTGTAAAAGTCATAAACTAAGCAATAAAAACTCAGATTACATATATATATATATATATATATATATATTATATATACACTCACCGGCCACTTTATCAGATACACCTTGCTCGTACTGGGTTGGACCCCCTTTTGCCTTCAGGACTTTGTGGCATAGATTCAACAAGGTACTGGAACCCAGAAGATGGGTACACTGTGGTCATAGAGGAATGGACATGGTCAGCAACAATACTCAGGTAGGCTGTGGTGTTGATGCGATGCTCAGTTGGTACTAAGGGGCCCAAAGTGTGTCAAGAAAATATCCCCCACACCATTACACCACCACCACCAGCCTGAACCGTACAATGCAGGATGGATCCATGCTTTCATGTTGTTGACGCCAAATTCTGACCCTACCATCCGAATGTCGCAGCAGAATTCAAGACTCATCAGACAAGGCAACATTTCTCCATCTTCTATTGTCCAGTTTTGCTGAGCCTGTGCGAATTGTAGCTTCAGTTTCTTGTTCTTAGCCGACAGGAGTGGCACCCGGTGTGGTCTTCTGCTGCTGTAGCCCATCCGCCTCAAGGTTGGACGTGTTGTGCATTCAGAGATGCTCTCCTGCATACCCCGGTTTTAACGAGTGGTTATTTGACTAACTGTTGTCTTTCTATCAGCTCAAGCCAATCTGGCCATTCTCCTCTGAACTCTGGCATCAACAAGCAATTGCGCTCACAGAACTGCTGCTCACTGATATTTTCTCTTTTTCAGACCATTCTCTGTAAACCCTAGAGATGGTTGAGCATGAAAATCCCAGTAGATCAGCAGTTTCTGAAATACTCAGACCAGCCCGTCTGGCACCAACAACCATGCCACGTCCAAAGTCACTTAAATCGCCTTTCTTTCCCATTCTGATGCTCGGTTTGAACTGCAGCAGAACGTCTTGACCATGTCTACATGCCTAAATGCATTTAGTTGCTGTCATGTGATTGGCTGATAAGAAATTTGTGTTAACGAGCAGATGGACAGGTGTACCTAATAAAGTGGCCATTGTGTGTATGTATATATATATATATATATATATATATATATATATATATATATATATATATATATATATATATATATAGACTACATATTTAAATAATTATAAAACTTGGTTTAATTTCAACATTCATTCCTGAAATATTTAAAAAATTCATTAAAATAAGATATCTTAAAGTTACTGACAAGGAGTTAGTCACCCAAAGATTGGGTGGGGGGGAAAGGTAAAGAAAAAAATCTGCTCTTTATCCAGCTTGTACAGGGTTTTTATCTTATTTCTAAGATATACAACACATGTAGGAAAACATGCAGAAGACTCCTACAGTAAGTGTCTTTCTTCCTGGAAAGCAATAAGACATGTGCACCTGCATATGTCATTACACAGACTGAATGCTTTAACATCCAAGGAACTGTAAGGATACGATTTCTGATAGCTGGACCAAAATAGATGCAGACTAACTTATTTTCTATACTGCACACATACCATGCATATTTTAATATCAGAATCAGAATCAGAATGCTTTTACTGTCATTGTAAACAGCGTCCCAGTACAACAAAATTACTTGCAAGTACAATCTGTCCAAGATCAGACAGACAACAGACAAAAACATAACATACTGGAACCGGGAGGTCTTGAGGAAGCAGCATATGCACGCGCTCCCATGTTTGTAGATATAAAGTGAAAATATAATATCGGTGGTGGCGGGTAGAGGGGACAAAAAAAGAAACCACTGTCCCGCCCTCTGCAGAGGACGATAGGATAATGGGTTAAAAAAACACCCCTCAGTAAAGTTAAGCATATATGCAGACAGTCACAACATCACGAGACATGTGGTGGGCAGGAGGAGGGGTCCAGAGCCCCGGTAGGAGACGCAGCCATAAGGCGCATCCCGCCTTCCTCCACCGATTCCTTGTGGAAGGAGATAGAAGGACCAGCAGTGCAGTGGATGTGTGTGTGTCAGTGTCGATATCATGTTACTTTATAAATAACAAAAAAGTCAAGCACTTAAAAAGCAAATCTGCAGAATCTGGTGAACTTCGAAGGCCAATGAAGAACTGAACATAGAGGGTCTTCGTCTTATATAGGAAGCCTCTGGGAAGGATGCTAATTGTTAATTGTTAACACGGTTATGGAGGCAGGAGGAAGGCAATACTACACTTTGATGATAAGGACACCATCTGCATGCATCTTTTAGTCACCTGGTGGATTTTTATACTTGCCTACTGGTTGTTTCTTCTCTTTCATAAAATATATGTTGTGGATTCATTTGTTGGGGTCCCTTTTTTGCATAAGTGTCCAAAGTTTTCCAGTGGTATTTACATCATGCCTCTTTGTAAAGTTATTTTAAAACACTCCATTCTTTCCCTTTTAATCACTGTGGTTGAGATATGAAAGATGCAAGACCTTTCTCTTAAATTTCACCCTTTTTTTCTTTCCTCTCTATAAACTGATGCATTGCATTCTTTAAGTGCTGTATTTTGTTCTGCTTTGTCCATAACATTATCCCAGAAACATAGATATGCCCAGGAAAGTAGTTTCAGACTTGATAACTTAAGCAGTTAATTCTGCTGTGGTGCATGCACGGCTCCAACTTCCCAGGGTAAATTGAAAGCACTATAAGCTACATACATTTGGCTGATCTCACTAAACGACCAATCAATTTTGTGTCTCAACTGTGTCCCAGGACTCCTCCTTCAGTAGGTTTGGGGTGCAGAATTTGGTATAGTGTGAACTGACAGTCTCAAATGTCATATTTCAGAATGGTATTGCTCTGATAAATCTAGGGATGATAATTGATAAGAAATAATCAATATCAATGCCATTATTGATGCCACTTATTGATTCGATTCCTTATTGATTTTCTTATTAATGCCTGATTGTTTTTTTGGTTTTCTTTTTTTCATATACAACAACCTAACAGTTAATGTAGGCTATGGCTTTTAACAAAAGCTTATATTTATCGTGCTGTGTGTTTGAGTATCAGCAGATAAAAAGAAAAAAAGGAGGAGAAAATCAACGAAAACATCTGGGAAAAAAAGGCAGCTTTATCTGGAACTTGAGAGCAACCACTGAACTCTGACCTATAGCTGCCTGCCTGATGTTTCATGTGTGTTGGGGCGCCAATGTGACGTGTTATGCCCCCCGGAACGCTACATTAGCAGTTCTTACGTCTTTTTGGATCATTTTGGACCAACGTTGACTTCCATCAATAACGTTAGCTACCACTGGAGTGGTGTACAAGATAACGCTGTTATCTCACACAAACAAAAAGGCTTATATTAATGGAGCACCGTAGATAACTACGGAGCAAGCTAGCTTAGCCGAGCTAATGATAGAGCTTCCTGCTCTACCTGCTGGAAAATGCTATAAGAAATCATTCCGCAAACAATAGCTCACAAGTAAATAACCAACCTGAAAATGAAAGTATGTCACCTGATCCAACACTATCTGCAACACTGCTGGAAGCCGAAGGGGGACGTTTGGACTGTCACTCGCCTTGTTTCCACGTCTCAAAGACACGACAGGCGTCTCGGACATTGAGGTTGTGAACTGGCTCCAAATGTTTTAACATATTGGTTGTATTACCCCCCTTACAGGAGAGCGCAGCATCACAGTGGTTGCATACAGCAACCCATGTCCTCGACCGCTTCTTCCGCTCAATATTTAGTTGGGAATTTGCCAACAGAAATTGCGAAAGTGACGTCAAGGCATCGATTACAGGAACCAGGTCTCAAAACAGGACTCGATTCTCGGAAATTGATCCATTTCTTATCGTTGGCCCTGAGGAACCGGTTTTCGATTATCATGATAAGTCTGTCAAGTTGATGTAGCTTTCTGTGAGGAACTTTGCAGCCAAAAGGTGCAGTCCATCACGTCAGAGCTTTTCTGTTATATCTGGCCCTTCTCCAAAGGCAGCAAGGCCTCAAGTGGTATGTTGTGTCAGTGTGTGTGTGAGATCAGTCCATTAGTGGCTACATACTTTCTCAGAGAACTGTTTTACATCAAGTGGAGCACCCATCCATTGAAGTTGTAACAATAAATTTAACAGGATGCAACGACTTAAATTACTAGCAAAACAACTTGAGCAAGTGATCTCATTTCACTGTCATGCAGATACAGGTGGATCTATTGTTTTATGGTTGCCACTGAGACTAAATGGATGCCATAGCGTTCACTTTTTGCCCCTTGCACGTTTTAGCCATGTGTTCTGTAGATGTTGATTAGGCGTACCCAACAGTGAAACATCTGGAGATTTATTTAAAGACAGAATATTTCTGGGTTGTTTTTTTTTTTTTTTTCCCATTCCAAGGAATGCAGTCTTTCACTTTCTCTAAGAGGAACTTCAAATTTTAGTTTCCAGGCTCGGTTACGTAATGAACTGTGTGTTTACACTTTATAGTCAATGGAGCTATTATGTAATTTACCAGAAGAGAGGTTGGATTTAAAAACTATGCATTTAAAAATGTCAATGTTAAGTGAGTGACGTTCAAAAAGACAAAGTAAAGGAAATTAATTGGGTGATCTTGGTATCATTTGTCGTTTGGGGATTTTGCTTCCCTTAAATTTAAACACTCATATTTCTGTTATATCCCGTCGACGTAGAACAACACAAAAAACAATCCCCAAGGAATGGGTGATGGAGGTGATGGAATGAAAGAAACAAATCTTCATGCTTATCTGAGTACTGCTTTACTGGCTTTTACAGCTTCCAGTTTTGGATTCCTACCATGTGCTTACATCTGCCAAAGCAGTAACACTTCTGTAACCTGACTTTTTATTATGCAGTGAAAGGGACATACGCACATATGCTCAGAGTAGTGGGATGCCGTTCCTGTAGCAAATGTCACTGTGTTTTCTTTGAACATTTTTCAATCTGCAGCATTCTGTTTTAAGAAATAAGAGCAGACATGGATTCCCAGCAGATCACACCAGACAGCCCCATTCCTTGGCAAAGATGTGGATTTTTAGGAGTTTTTATTTGTCATGAATGTTTGATTTTTGTTTGTTTTCCCCTGGCTCTCGGGACAGTCTTGGACTCATTTGTGTGTATTGGCTCCGTCTCCTTGTTCAACATTAAAGGCCATGTTCTCATGCGTTGCTTTTGTGGCAAACACTTCATCCTGTTGACAAAACTCTCTGGGAGAGGTTATTCGCAGGATTGGGAAAACTTCCAGAATCATTCTTCTTTAATGTGAAACCCTTAGTCACTTCATGTCAGTTTATTGAGTTCTTTTTTGATCTGTAAAAGTTTTTTTTTTTGTCTGCCAGCTGCCATATTTTTGCTCATTCTGAGCAAAATAGAAATCTTCTCTCTGTTCTATTCAGTACCTACAGGAAGTGGTCAGAGTTAAAGTTAGACCAATGTGTCACATGTTGCACAATATAAGTGTGAGGTTTTATGATAGGAAACTACCACCCTCTTTTTGTACCATAAGTTTTGCAAGCAGAACGACATATACAGACTTTTTAACGCTAATTCCTGCGTTGTGATTTAACGCTAATTCCTTCAAGAATTAGCATAATTTCTGTGTGATTAAAGCTATTGTGTGGAGACGGAAGACGTTGTTTTGATTAAAGAAAAATATTTTTGAAGAAGCAAAACAAACGTGTCTGGATGTTCTGCTCACCATGGAGTACTCAGCACTGAAGTGGTGAAGTCAAAGGTTTGGACAGCTGGGCCTCAGGCTGCAGGGGAGGATGTGGTGAGATTTTAGGAACTTTATTAACAGAAAACAGTGTATAAGAAGAGAAATCCCCTTCCATCTCTCATTTCCTTGGCTAATCCCCCTTTTCTTTCTGTTCTTTGATCCTTGAGTTGTAACGAGGGACAGGCCTTACCTGACCCTCACACTTCTTGTTTTCATTTATACAGAAAAAACTGAGACCAGAGCATGTTTTGAGTGCTTTTCTTGCTGCTGGTATCCATTGTAACATCAAACAAAAATGTAATGGAGAACTGAGAACTTCTACTCAACTTTGAATCCCATTTGTTCTCACAAAACCGTCCTGAAGCTGGAGCTTTCTTGTAAGACAACACACTCTGCACATCTGGTTTCATCTGGTTCGAGCTGTTATCCTTCCGCTCTTCACCCCACTGAGAGCTGTTTTTCACCGTGCACACACCCAGATTTGTGTTGATTGGCAGAGGGATGGAGTATTATCTTTCCTATCTGCATCAGTATTACAGTAACTGCCGGCATGATTTCGGGGAAGAGTTGTTTTTGTTGAATCTTCATTGATGTGAATCTAAATTAGAAATGGTCAGAAGGTGAGTTAAGTTTATTTTGAATATATTAGCCATCTTTGATGGACCCCAATCCCCATAACTTTGTCTTCTTTCTGGACAAAATTCTGAAATTAAGTTTTCACTTCTTTTGTCCCCCTAACACTTAAATATAGTTTAAGCTAAAACTAACAGGAATTCATGCAGGTGTAACAGAAGAGTTACTTGAAGACATTTTCCCATGTTTTTTTTTTTTTTACCTTTTCTTAACTGGTTTCCCGCAGAAAAACAATCTGATGTGAGTGAGTAATGCTGACAGGCCACAATCTCTGCATGGTGCAGCAGTAGGCTACCAGATGTGTGTGTCTGCATCACTGACTGTTCCATTCACACACACACACACACACACACACACACACACACACACATGCATGTTCTTTGATTTTACTCCAGTTGGTTACTTGCAGATGTTTTACAAGACTTTTAAAACAAGCCAACACAACTCTTATACCATCTCTTTAGTCAGAAAGAAAGTGCTGATCTTGTTTTGACTGATCACACACATTTGGCTTGTAAAGTTAATGAAAATAAGAAATGGCAAGATTGCCAACTTTGCGGCACATGTTTGGGAATGTACACCAACTTCCTGAAAATAGTGTATGTCAGCATGTTCCCTGTAAATGCACCAAGGGGTGTCTGACATGCTCCCATTTCTCCTGCATGGCTGTGTAACTACCTTCGATTACTAAAGCAGATGCTTAAAATTAGAGAAGTGAAATATTTCCCACAATTTAACCTAGGTAAGGTTGTCTCAGAACTAATGCAGTCAAGCCAACAAAACCTCTAAAACTGTTGTAAAACTGATTGCTTCATTGTATAACCAGAGAGCTTCTAGCTAAGGCCACTTACAGTCGAGTAGGTAGACAGTAGGTAGAAGATAAAGAGACACAACTAAAACTATTCTTAAAGTAAGGTAGAAGTGTACAAAACTACATGTTTTAGGGTCACATTCAGTTTGTTTGACTAATTGTTTACTTTGTGGAAAATATTTTTTACCATGTGTAATATGCAGATGCACACAAGCTATCGAGAGAGTATGCTTAGTTCTGTGTGAGCGCGTTGGATGAGCTAAATTAGCTAATAAGTGATAGCATTAGTGCTACTGTAAAGAAAAGTGATAGGCTAGGCTTACAGTCACAAAAATGATCTAGCAAGTTATAGTTTTGTCAAAAGAAAGCACCTAAAACACTCGGAATGTGTATAATCCCTTAAGAAATTTCTAAAGAAAAACAGCCAAACCATTGGAAACGTTGTAGCACTGCAACTTTCACTCCTCAATGATGGAAATTTCCCTTATTTTAAAAGTTAAATTGAAAATTTATTTCTTTAGCTAGGCATCAGCTAGCTCAAGATAAAAAAAAAAGGTCATGCATTTTTAAATATTTGCCGTAAACACCCACTTTAGTTTAAGTATGTAGTTAACGTGAACTTTTACTCACTAGCTAACTGAGTAAATCTGGTTGTGCTTTACCTTTTTTGGACATCCTTGTCACACTTTACTCAGCCAAATGCACCAACAAGTTGCAGAGAGCTATAGATAACAACCCTACTCTGTAAAAAGAAAGTTTCTAGGCCGTGAAAATAACACATTTTTTTCTGTCTATTCAAAGTCAAGTTTATGTTTTCACATAAAACCTGCTCTTTGGGGGTCAGTGGTTAACAAAGCTTACATCCCAGCAGCTGTTGAGGAAATTGCTTAAGCACACAGCATGAACAAATTACATTGAAGTTTAAGGTTTTTCTTTCTCAAGAAATTTGACTGCAATAGTGGTAATTATTTATTGTTAATAATAGCATTTTAGTTGATGATTCGATGACCAAGCAGGACAAAGTTTAGCAAATAGGGCTATCAACAATTTTTACTGTTTGTTTGGGAGGACTTTAGGCATTCTCAGGACTTCTTCCCATTATAAATGTCCCGTTATCAGATTTTCAGGGCAGGCTACAATCATATATAATCTCAAGGCAGTATTTTAAATGATCTCAATATTTAATCTATTGATTTGTGTACATCAACATATTTATTTTTTGAGTTTTGTTAGTTTGTTTCTACATTATAAACCAAACCAAAGTTGACCTGAGACCATGTTACCTTTAAATTGCTTATTTTGGGCCTGATCAGTGAATGTTCAGCATTTCAGATATATCATGCAATTTTGTTTTCATTTTTAAGACGCAACCTTAAATTACAAATGCTGACAAGTTTGTACTGTTTTGATCATGACTTAGGCAGCAGAGTATTTTCCCTTTAACTGAAGTTGATAGTGCGATTGTCTTTATTTTAGATTCATACCTACAAAGTTATGACAGCTGTTTAATCTTTTGACAATTTTATTTTGACTACATCTTATTTAAGGCATATTTCAAAATGAGAAATACATATGTTCATCTCAAAAAATGAAAAAAAAAAGTTAAAATATTTAACAGAATTACTGCTTACTCATATTTATTACAGTATAACTGCTTTTTTGTCTAACAACTATCCCTGTACTGTGGTAGCTGTGTTCAGTGTTAAATAGTCTAAACTATACATGTAAATTAGAAGTATAATAAAAACTTGTTAAAACACCAGAAGGTGTTGGAGAAATTATTTATGGATATATTTACAGTTAGCTTAGATAGCAGTTTACTGTTTAGATAGCAGATAGCTTTCAGTTTACAAAGAAGTTCTGAAAACAGAAACAGGTAAAGCCAACCACGCACCATGTCATCAGACCAGCGAAAGAGAACAAATGCTATTAATACAAAAAAAAAAAGAAAAACTCCATCAGTTTGGAAGTGCATGAATGGAAAATTTGTGTTTATGTACACTCATGCACACACAAAAATGTGTTGCATTCTTTGATGCATTCACAAGCTTTCTTCAGACTGAGCTGAGGCATCCAATATGCAAATAAACCAACCAACATATCAACTTCATGCTTGACTGTAGTTCAAAAACAAGCAAGTTAAGTCATACTATGCACATCGAACAGTCAATATTTATTAGCAACACAGAAAAATAGTTTGAGAGGAACGTATATTCATATATACAATAATATTTCTAAAAATGTCCATTTCATTTAACCTTTCTTTATATTATAATGATGCCAGGCTTTGTTGTTGAGCTCTGTGTGAAGCATCCACGCATCAAAGACAAAGTGCACAATCGCTGATTTCTCCACACTGTTCCTGCTCATGGTTTTATAAGTGAGTGGTCATGCAGTTTACATTACTGTTAGAGTACTTCAAAGTGCTCACATTAGAACACACTTTGATGTCTAAGATACTTTGAACAGTGTCGGGTCAGCGAACCCCTCAGCTGACATTGGGGGTGTGTAGTTGATCTCCACTACGGGTCTGTGGTTGAAGCTTTCCGGTTTGTAAAACCCTGCTTTTGTTCCTAGAAGTCATCCTCATAATCAGTGTTTGTGCGGGTGCTTTCAGGGGGCACATATAGAGATTTACTTTTCTTCTTTCTGCGTTCTGCTTGCAGCTGTGAAGGGTTTTCATGGCCGGAAAAAGACAGGTAGGCAGCAATGCTGTTCCTGACTCCGTAGCTCACCATGTTGTCACCACAGCTGTCTGTGCTGACCAGCTGTTTCCTGTAAAGAGTAAAGACAATAGATAAGTGATGGCACACAGCTTCTTTTGTCTCTGAAAAGAATTTAAAATTGTACATTTCACCATAATTAACATTCAAGTTGGATGAAATAGTTATCAAGGCTAAAACTGTTAATTGTCTTTTACTGTCAGGATTTCTTCTTCTTTCTTGTTATGTGTATAAATGAACATGTTTGCATCTTTATCAGTCTTTCTCTTTACGATTTCTTGCCCTTTTTGACCATCATCCTGTGGTTTTTAAAACTTGATTAACTTTGCATCTCTTTGCTATTTTTTCTTGTTTCCCTTCATAAAGCTACTAAATATGACTTATTAATCTCTTCCATACTTGTCTACTCTCTTCCAGTCAAAATTGTGTCGCATGACCACAGGTGGAGGTTGAGGACTTGGATCTGATGGCTCCATCATGCCTGACAAACAGGGGGAGGTGAGGGTACAGCAAAGCCCATCTGCAGAGTCTAAAGAGGAAAAAAAATAGAGGAAGTGAAATACAGCTTTTACTAACAAACACACATCAGTAATTAGTTTGCATAATTTGCATTTAGCACCTGCACGCTTGACTACTTGAGTAAGTACACAAACCAGACATGAAAGTGTAGATCCTGGGCCAGAATATTACCACAATCAACCATCAATGCTGAGGCTTTTAAAAAATTGTTTTCGCTTGAGTGGTTATTATCCGACATGCATATTGTATCTTATATCCTGTTTGTTCCAAAAATAGGCTGTCAGTGCAGGAAATGTGTAAAAAGTTAACACTGATGAGAATTCTATATTAAGAACATGAAAATTATTTTCACTAATTTAAGCACATATAGTCGCCTGTTTGTCGGTGAGTCTTTGTTTCTCACACTTTTTTTTTCTTTTGTTAGGTTTTCAATGTTTGTGCTGCATCTGCCTACCTGAATAGTGGTTGATCATATCTTCAAGGCACTGGAAAGTGAGACGTGGGGAGATGTAGTACCAGCTGTTGTCCAGTCTGAAGATACGATAGTGCTTTATTATCCTGTGCTTCACTGAGAGTGAATACAGACCTGAGGATGTGATAC
Organism: Atherinomorus stipes; assembly: GCA_023101725.1. Classification (NCBI taxonomy): domain Eukaryota; kingdom Metazoa; phylum Chordata; class Actinopteri; order Atheriniformes; family Atherinidae; genus Atherinomorus; species Atherinomorus stipes. The sequence goes on from JALJCO010004382.1 coordinate 395,474, forward strand.
ACAACATTAAAAGATGACAATGACAAAACGTGACAATGTTAGAATAATAGTTTATACACTAACAACAATTTAACATCATTAAATGTCTCTTGAACCCCACTCAGAAATGTCAAATGCTAAATGTCAATGCTAAACATGTCAAAGCAAAGCCTGTCATCTGCAGAAATTTCTGCACGGACACAGACTTAAGATTAGGAGGACAACAGGTGAAATCATATTTCACAATAGTTTTTTTTTATTATTATTTTTAATCGATTTTCATAGTTAAAAGGAAAAACGCCACATATTTCATTTTTAGGTTTTTGATTTTGATGCCCTTCTCACACCCAGATGACACACTTAAGGGCATGCATGTTGTTACATCAGAAGGGACAGAACAGAAATATGCAGTTAAATATCAGATGGATGACTTAGTTTAGAGGAAAACCTGCACTTGATCTAACATCTGTTAGCAGTTTGCATTTTGTAAGGATGACGGTAGAACCATAAATTTTTTTCACCACCTGAAAGGTCCTCTACAACAGAAAGAATGTCCTAACCCTAACGTTTCTTGTTCATTTGCCACCTAGGGGGAGTGGATAGCCCAGTGGTAGCGTCGTGGGCTTGGGCGCGGAGGACCCGGGTTCGATCCCCCGACACAACTCCTGGGTGTACCACTGTGGACCCCTGAGCAAGGTCCTTAACCCCCCCACCAACTGCTCCCCGGGCGTCTTAAGTAGCAGCCCACTGCTCTCTGATACTCACAGTACAGAGATGGGTAAAATGCAGAGCCCTAATTTCCCCTCGGGGATCATACAAGTATAACAAAAAACTTAACTGAAAGAGGTAAAGGCTGCTCAGTTTTACTCAAATTATTCCAGTGCTGTGATTTCAATGCATTATAATGTTGAATTGAACCTTTATACAGTGCTTTAGAGTTTATCACAATAAAAATATTATTGTAAATAATAGTTCTATCATTAATTATTATTAGGGATGTTCAATATAGGCTTTTTTACCGATATCCGATAAACCGATATTGTCCAATGCTTAAATTCCGATATCCGATATCAACTGACACAGATATATGCAGAGAGTTGTGAGGTTGTATCATATTTTGAGAAATACAACTATATCCTGCTCTGTGAGCAAAGATCCCAAAATCTCCTTAACTCAGCCAGAGGAGTTCATTTTGGACATCTGGCTGCCATATATTAGATACTAGCAGGTATTAGCCGATATGTGGCTAATTATAATGTTTCTAACTTGGTAACTTAACCAACAACTTAAAACCAGACATATTATAAGTAGCTTCAAAACAAGTCAGCCTGGAGCAGCAGCAGCTGCACCATAGTCAAGACTCTGAAAGGAATGCTGGGAAATGAAGTTCTCTCAGGATAACAGGGACTTTTCTACATGCTGGACCGCTGCTAATGGAATAAGATTTTGTTTCGGAGCAAGATTTCTTGTTTCGCAAGATTTCATTTTTTCAAAATACCAGCCCAAAAAAACGATACAGATATTTTCGGATATCATATTTTAATACCAATATCAGCCGATAATATTGGACATCCCTAATTGTTATTATTAATATTGTTATTATTATTATAGCCCAAATCGCCCACCACTTGGTATAAGAAAAGCATCTTAGAGAACCAGTCTATGTTGTTAGAATCACATGGACAAAAGTTCAGCCATCTGCAATGAACTGCAGTCACAAATTGTGGAGCGATTTCAAAATAATTTCCCTCAACATAAAACTGAAGTTTTTACATGTTCTATCTTTTATAGTATAATATTTCAGAAGAATCTGGAGGCATATCTGTGCGTAAAGAGATACAGACAAAACTCAGTATTGGATGCCCATGATTTTCAGTGGCACTGCACTGAGAACAGGCTCAATTTTGTGATGAAAACCAAGGCATTGGTTCAAAACCACCTCTAAAATTCATTTCCTGTGAACACAATTGGCTGTTATGTGCAAAGCAGGTTACAGCTCTATCATGCAAAGAGGAGGCAGTGTGTGAGCATGATTCAGTGAAACTGCTGTCTTCTCTGAGATAGAGCTCATTCAAAGTGGAAAGTGCATCTCTGATGGTGTGGGGAGGTTATGCATGTTTCAGCAAGACCGTGCTAAAATGCATAGTGGATCTGTTCAGCAAGATGACTTTGCATAGAAGTTTTGGTGCTGGACTGACCTGCCTGCAGTCCAGATCTTTCATCAAGTGAAAACATTTGGCATACCATGAAATGCTAGATATGATTATATTTCATATCACTATGAAATTTGACTAAATATGACTTGAATCTCTTCAGACGAAAATGGGACAAGATTCCTGTCTAAGCGGTTCAGTAGCCGTTTTCTTCATTTCCCAGAAATGTACCCACTTTTATGAGTCATGCTCCTGCCATTAAATTCAAAATGAGCAAGTTGTCTTGTAAGTGAAAGTACAGTTGAAGTACATTTGAAATTACTTTTAATTGTATTTGAGAAGAGTTTATATATATATAAAAAAAAAAAATCTGTTCTATTTCTCCAGCATTGTGGCAATTTAAAGGGAGAAAAATTGTTTGGTCTGTTTCTTGTTTTTTTACATTTGTGATACACAGATAATATGAGAGACGAAAAATGAAACAAAAAATAAATATATAAATAAAAATAAATGAATAAATACACATATAAATTTATAAATAAATAAATGAATAAATATAAAAATAAATAAATACACAAATAAATGTATAAATTCATAAATAAATAAATTAGTAAATAAATAAATATATTTTGGTCATAAAAAATGTCAAATTCTATATTTTTGTAGAATTTGTCTATTTATTTATGCATTTATTCATTTATACATTTATATATGTATTTATTTATTTATTTATTCATATGTTTATTTATTTATATATTTATTTTTTGTTTTGTCATTTTTCGTCCCTCATTCACAGATGCAGTCCTACTGTAAAAGGCACGGTGAATGTTAAGGTCACTGCTGTGGTGGTATGTCCATCTCCTCCTCTGCCTACTCACTTTGTGGTATTGAACCATCACCTATGTGGTCATGACAAAGAAAAAGCCTACCCATTAGTAAATCCCCTTGTAAGTCTTTGAAGATTTGGAAAATACGCAAGTTTGTGTTCCACACTCATGTCTGTCAATTAAACGCAACACTACATGCAAAAGCACTTAAAATCTTTCCACTGGCTTCCAGTTAGTCAGAGAATAGATTTTAAAACCCCAGTGATAGTCAAATCCCAGACTGGTGTAGACCCAGAATACATATGCCATGTGATCAGAGCAAAGTTCTTAGATCCAAGGACTCAGGTCAGCTCGTCCAGTCCAGACAAAGCATGGAGAAGCAACATTTAGCTGTTATGCTGCAGACAAGTAGAAAAGACTGCCAGTGGAGATTAAACATTCACCAAATGTAAAAACTTTTGAATCCATGTTAAAAACATTTCTTTTCTCATGTGCCTATGCATGAAATCTGCACGGTATCTTTTAACTTATGGTTGCTTGCTTGTAATTGTTTTGATTTTATTATTTTATATGATTTCATTATTATTTTATTCTCTTTACATTCTTCTATGTACTTTTTAATGCTCCTTGCACCGAGCTCTAATCCTTTTTACTGTTTTGTGTAAAGCACTTTGAATTGTCTTACATGAACTGTACTATACAAGCTTCTATATCAAGAAGTCTGTTCATATACATTTAATTATTACCATGAAGACTCTTCAATCTTATCTTACAGGAAAACAAAAGGAAAACAATTGTTGCATACTCTGTAGTCAGCTGTACATGCTCTTACCTCTCTCTGCGGTGCTCTCCCGCACCAGAAAGGAGCCCACTCTGTTCCCAGGTAAAAGCAGCAGCTCTTCTGCCTTCTGCCTCCCCACCCCCTCAAAAAGCCAACTAAAACCCATGAAACATGAAATGAGTATAACTCTAAAATGAACACATGCAACTCTAATACAAATCACATCTGAGGCCTTATACCTTGACAAAAGTAAAAGAACAACGTTATTGTTTTTTGTTTTTATTATCATTTAGGACAGCAATGGGATTTAGTTTCACAGCACTTTTACTCACCCATGATAAACTCGAGCCACATGGCTGTTTGGTATATAGTTCTCCTTCCCTGTCCCAAGAGAACGAACTCTCCACCAATATGCCTCCCTAAACACCAAAAAGAGACAGAGGCATTAGAAACTGACCTTTTGCAATCACTTCTCCTAAAATTAAACTTAGAGCAAAAGCCACTTCTTTTTCTCTTTTTGGCTTTATTTAATCATCACTCTTAATACTAAATCAAGACAAAAAAAAAAAAAAAACATGATCATACTGTGCTATGACTCGGAGCTTCTCCCCCATTCTGTAGATGGGGTCGCTTATTTCAGCAGAGGGGTAGTCCTGGAGCACCACCACCACGTCATCGTCTGAACCTGGTGTAAGAATAATATTTACAGCATTTTGAAACACGTACAAGTGCAGACACACAGACACTGGGATCTGGAAATAGCTAAAAATTTCCAAACCCAGACCAGTCAGACCTCAGTTCAAACCAACTTTGTTCGGGAGTTCTCTTGTTTCATATGTGGGGTGTTGTATTATCAGAGAAATGCAGAAAATTTGTGAGACTTGCACAAATCGTCTCTGTGTTTTTTTTAACTAAAGAGAGCCTACCTTTTAAAGTGCTGTCAAGGTTCTCATGGTTGACTTTGTTGTTGGCACTCACACCTCGCATCATATTCCCCATCCTCCAAAAAGACCAGACTCCAGTCTGAAGTCAGTGCAAAAAGAAAGTCAAACACCTGTTTCTTCTTCTCTGCTTTTACAACACTCAACTTCCCTCTGCTGTGGTATTATGCAGTCTGCAACCCTCTATAAGCTGACCGATGTGCTATCTCATTTGACACACTCTGAGTAGATTGGGGAAGCTGAGGCTTGATGCTATCAGACTACATTTTCCATTGCAGTACCTAGCCTTGTGTACTGATAACTAAAAGTGATTCTGTATAGTCAAGTGATATATTGCAAAATCCAGTTCCCAAATTGCCAAGCACTACTTGCCTTATGCAACTCACATCATGATCATCAAAAAAAATCCGTCTGGGTAAATGAATTGCAACGGATGCTGCTCAACTGATGAGTAGCGAAGTCTTCTGTTAGCTTCTGTGGAGGACTCACAGTTCCGTCTTTACACAAGTAGTAGATGTATAATGTAGACACCTACCTGTAGAATTAGTTGCTCACCACATGTGATGGCTTCAAGTGTGGCGATGGAGGTTTCGGCCCAAATGGGTCATGGTGACAGCAGCAGAGTCTGGTACCAGAGACGTACCAGGTTTGTGAGGCTTTACAGGAATGGCATGTCACCGAGTGTGGCGACAGCTCTACAGTACGTCTAGCTGCAAACTTACTTCCTGTAATGAAATGAGGAAGAAGTAAAGAGAATGTGCTGTTGAGACACAGCAAAACATACAAGAGCAGAGTTCACAACTAACTTCTTCGAGTAAATGAAAGCACAATTGTAATATTCATGGGTCTTGAATGAAAAGAAATTCCTAATTAATGTGAATACTTTTCACTGAATTTCCCATAGAAATGAGTACCAAATGACAAATGATTAATAAACAGGTGAAACATAAAGTACTTATTAGCAACACGATCTCAAAGTAATCATTATTTTTATTCTTGCAATAAAAGAAAATAGTAATCCAGATCAAGCAGTGTTGAGAAGTTGCCGTGGCGAATTGATGATTGTGTTAGAAGAGTGGCTTTAAGCATTGAGAGGATACCGAGTCCATACACTAAATTTGACTTAAGGCATAAAACCTGTTGAGATGTGATCTCACTTCCTGTTGTGCCAGTTGTGACTGTCTGTAGCAGACAAAGAGTCAAAAATGACCAAAACACTTATCGTATGTTTGGACCACATTTATGTTCAGTGTTTTACATATTACTATTATCAACCTAGAAAATTTCCAGCCGGTGAATAATGTTTGAACTGTGAACAAAATCCAAATATCATTTGTTGAAGCCAAACACATAAACATTTATTAAGTACAATGAATTTTTAATATTTCAGCAACCATAAGTGTTTTGTGGTGCCCGAGTACAGCCATGAATCAATGAACCAGTTTTTAAAATAAATCCATATTGATCCAATGATGGATCTGAATATGGGTTTGACAAATAAAATCATGTAAAAATCACTAAACCATAATAATGATGGTGCTCATGAAGGTATTAAGTGTGATTGGTCATGACAGGCAATTTCAAACACATCATCTATAATGTTTTATATTCTCTCTGATATCTCTCTATGCAAGTGTTGGTTCCTAAAGCTCAGTTCACCATTCATCAAGTTTTAGCTAGTGTTTTAGATGCCTGGCTATGTAGCAATATTTCTCTGCTTCACATTTTATTATTCTCAAGATAAATTAGCTCATGTTTTTTCCATATTAGCATCCAAATGAATCTGAACAGCACCATTAGGCCTCTTTCTCCTGCCACCTTCCCTTTATTAATGCAAGCAATGGTGCAATAAGAACAAAAATAGGAAAAGGTCACACTCTTTGTTGGAGGAACTTTATTTTGTGGAGATCTGACATTTGTCAGTTGTCGGAAATCATTGAGCAGTCAGTTCCTTCTGTTGGCTTCCTGATGAATATGTTTGTGAGTGTATATGAGCAAGAGAAGAAGTGAAATTCGGTTCTGAGAGCAAAGTAGACAAGGTGGTAGAATAATCCCACATCACATTATGTTTCAACTGAACACCAGCTAAAGTGTACGGTAAACATTTTTTTACGACTCAAAGCAGTCACTGTGGTTTAGTGGCTGGAGACTGGTGTCAGATGCCACAGAACTGTTGTGGCTGCCAGGAAGGAAATTGTCATAGCTTTAGATGAAAATAAATTCAGTCACCCCGCAGCTTGGACAATGACAGAGCTATGTTTTAGCTTTAAAATTTAGAGCATTGCTTTTTGCATTTTGGTCAAAGTAGAAATTTTGACTGTTGTTGTAGAAGTTGTTCTGTCTTGATGTCATCTAAGAAACTATATAGCTGCCTCTTACTGGTTGTAAAGTTCACAAAAATGTGTATCTATATCATATGGAAAAAATCAAGTTTAATCAGACTGCACATAAAATATCAAAAGATAGAGTACTTGTGGTAATAATGACTCAAATACTAGTGTTTTGGACTCAATTAGTAGTAGATGCAGGATTTTAAAAGACATTTAAAACAAATCTTTTTTTTTTAACTGAGGCAGTTGCTGATGATGTGGGGTTGGGAGCGCTAGTACCAACTAATGTAATGAATAATTCCCTTCTCATTTGATAGATAGGCCATCATTGTTAGCTTATTAAAGATCCACAATGGAACTTTTCAACCTTAGAAATATGCGTGTCTGACTTGTTTTGATGGCACACCAGCATTCATAATGCACATTATGCACTGTCCAACGCCGACCTGAGGCTGAGAAACCACACTGTGCAATTTTTTTTTTCTTTTTTTTTTTTTTTAATGCTTCCACTGCATCCTTCACATTGGCATGTGTTAAAATATAAATATATTTTTTTTTATTATTATTATTATTATTATTATTCCACAAAAGATGAAAGGAAAAAGAGAGGAAAGAAACAGGTGTACAAGACAGGATTCAAGAAGGCTGCATTTACACGTCTTTTTACGCAGAGATATACAACTACTCATACAGGAGAAGATGGATGAAGTTTAGCCGTTGATAGGGGCTTCTCTCATATATACTCAAACATTTCTCATCATTGGCAGAAAGGTAAAAAGCTAAATGGCAAAACTTCTGATGGGACAAGCTAAAATAAAACTAAAGCATTAGCATGCTAATGTTAGCTAACTGAGGTTAACAGCGCATGTACCATATGTACAGCAAGACATCCTCAATCTTGAGGAGGAAATGTAATTTTCTTTTTCCAAACTATGCACTAAAAATTGAATAAAATACAGGGACAAGGAAGACCAAGCAGCAAAATATACCAGCAAATACAGGGGTGGCAATGTCCAGTCCTTGAGAGCTACAATACTGCAACTTTTAGATCCATCCCCTCTGCAACACACCTGAATCAAATGGATGGCTTGTTACCAGGCCTTTGCAGAACTGAATGACATGCACATGAGGTAATGTAGGTGTGTTGGAGAAGGGATGCATCTTAAAGTTGCAGGAGTAATGTGGCTCTCAAAGACTGGACATTGAGTATTTTATTTTTGAATATTTTATTTCGGCCACCCCTGGTATGTCTCCAGATTCTTTGTGCAGCTTATTGTCACACTTCTTCTGCCAATTAAATTTGTATAATATTAACAAACAGCTGCAGAAAACTGTCCAAACTTAGCAAGTATTGCCCCCCCCCCCCCCCCCCAAAAAAAAAAAAATCCCTCAATGTCTACTAATTAAGTCTGGATCAATTTAATTGGCCAACGGTGGTCATGAAGATAGAATGGCACTACTGTCCCACTATATATTTACAAAGTAAAGAGGAGAGAAGCTCAAGATATGATTACAAAAGTTGCAGTTTAGACACAAAAGAGGGAGAACAAAATGAAAATTTGCTAAGTACAGGCTAAAAATAGTAATGAACATTAGCCTATTTACAATGATAAAATATAATGTCAGAAAATGTTTCAGTAAGGTCTCTTTCTCCAAAATATTTTCTTTCTTGACTACAGTGTTTTCATGTTCTGCTTTTTCTCCTAAGAGTCCAACTCCTGTCACTGGCATTGCCAACGCTATTACAGCAAGTCATAGCAGACATTATACAGGTGAACTCAATAGACTCTTTGTTATTTCACAGTTGGTTAAGACAGTTAATCGAGACCTTGAATTGCCTTCGTTAATAATCTTTGTCTGAAATTGTTTTTCTTTATGAGTCCGTGTCATGTGAAAATACAAGAGCAGCATATCTTTATTAGGAATCTTAACATATAAGGACACTAGCGGAGTCTGAAGGTGTTACACAAGCTGCAAGGGTGATGTTACACTACCAGGAGCTTTCCTCACATGGATGATTGTTGAAGTGTTCAACAATGATTGATGTCCCAGATCTGGTTTATAGCACATGTTTAGAGTTGTAAACTTCAGCTTTGACAATGTCAAAGGATTTGTAAGCAGTGTGTCTGGGCAACTCAGTCTTTCTCTGACTCTCATAAAGACACAAACCCTGTCTGTGGCTGACTGGCACTCAGAAGCTGCTGTGGTGTAGCCTGGATGTGTTTGAACATTTCAAGGAGAAGTGACTCCCACACCCTCCGTCTAAAATTACTAAATTACTAACTGTAAGGAATTCTCAATTTCTTTTTTGGTCTATAGACAGATTCACATGGCTTCAGCCTCTCTCGTAGGGATTTTAAGCAAGATGTTGTTATAATGAAACTCTCCCCAGACTTTTTTTTTTCTCCTTAAAACAATAGACATTCCACATGCTCGGACATGCAGTTAGGCAAGATGTGGTCGCTGTGCTCTCACACTAATAAGCAGTATCTAAATTCAGAAGCAAAACTGACCCCACTGGACTCAAAACCACAACTCGGGCTCATTTACATGTTCTTGTAGCTTTGTTTCTTTTTTTTTCTTTCTGGATATATTTTTTTGTCCACAGACTCTAAAACAGGTTTAAAATATTTACAGCCAAAAAATACAACCATGAAGAGAATCAAATCCTCCATCACACAGCTGTAATCATTAATATAACCTGGTTATTGTATGGGGGTCTTTCAGACATCTGGAGCATCTTATCTGTGAAATTATCAGCATAAGTAATCAGCTCTCTCTCTAGCATCCATTTATGTATGCCACAGACTAATTCATGCAAAAGCAACTGTGCTATTTATATTTGCTTATTTAGTGATTTAAGATAATTACAATGATGGTATATTTTTCCCAGAACCCACTTCAGCAGAATCATTATGGTTACATAATTGAACAAAATTGCGCTGAGAAATCTGAGCCTGTGTTTGCAAACCACTACATGTCACAGAGTTTGTGAAAAGAGAAAGCGCAGAACTGAAAAGTTGTCCTTTAATGTTTCCTGGCAGTGAATCTCCAGCAGAGTTTCTCAGTAAATCAACAACAACAGCTTTTACACCTAAAAACTTTTCCAGACTTGAAACATTCATTCCAGTCTGCTACAATAAATGAGGCCTGACTTAATGACTTAGGAAAGTATTACTCATATGAATTACTTCACTGACATCACTGTGAACTGCGACCACCATTAAAAGCATCCAGTTCGAGGCCATGGGATGCCACCTAAGTCAAGGCACTTAAAAGAACTGACTGAAATGCCATAAATTTATCAGTTTGGTTTGTGCAAAAGAATTGTGGCACCAATTAGACTCATTTAAAAAAAGAATTTTAAAGGCATGTTTGTTTGGCTGCGTCATAAACACATAAAGCAGTAACTGTTGAATTCTATTGTGCTGTTTCCAAGTAATGAGTTGGCTGGAGATATAAAGCAATACAACTCAAGTTTCAGACCTTTAAAGGTTTTGATGGTACACTAATATTTATTATACACATTCATGGGGCTATGATTGCCTTGCAACATCTCGGGACTGAGGAAGTGCCTTTCACAACCTTGTGATCCTGCCCAGAGCATCACATGACAACAATGTTTTGCTTTATGGCACCATGTCACATGCTAGCAACTGGATATCAACACACTGGCCCTTATTGACATGCGCTATGGCCCATTAAGCAAAGAAACCCAAGAGGAAGTGACAAAAAGAAAGGGAGAAAGTAACACAAGCACATGTGCATAGTGACAGAACCCCACACTGTCACACACACATGCATGACTTATACTGTACCTACACATACAGTACATAACCACACACCCACAAACTGTACTTTCGACAAGTGCTGTCCTAAACCTCACCAATCACACTTAAATATCAGATGTCGAGCTGTCAAAAGAATAAAAACAAAACAAAATTGATAAATAAATACTGTAATAGTGCTGTATGTTGTAAATTGAACTTGCCGTTACTTTTTATTGTAGCCTTACAGACTCATAAGACACGCATTTATAATGTTGCACAATTTTTCTCATTCTTCATTTCATATCCCCCCCCCCCACTTTAAAATTTCATGAGAGATCCTGAAGGTTATGAGGCAAAAAGTCGAGTGGTAGACCCACAAAGATTTCATTTGCATTGCCTTTTATCAGGACAACGCTGCACCTCACACCTGACTTCCTCCAGGAGTGTGACGTCACTGTTGTGGACCATCCTGCATCTTCCTCTAATCAAAATCCTATAAGAGCACTTGCAGAAGGAGGCTTAGGAAGGTTTACAAAAACAGGTGTCAGTTCCAGACCATGGATGCTCTTCATGATGAATCCATCTTCGCCACATGGAGCAACATTCCCATCAGCCTTCTGGACACGCTGAGTCCTTTTACACAAATCTGTTTTTTAAGGTTATGCTCTTCAACTTTTGATCAACTGCTGAACAGCTTGAGTTCAAATACAATTCCCAATCAAAGTTCCAATTACAAACTGGTTTTAATCCATCTGTAAAAAAATGGAAATACTTGTAATTTTCTACTGGATGTTTTGTTCAGGGTTGTATGTGAAATAGTACTTTTATTGGGAATATTTAGCTGCATTAAAATGCATTATGCGTTAGCAGACCACTTCTGGGTAAGTCATGCACACGACCACTCAGTGAAAGGGGCATGTCTGTCCAAGAGCACATGGAGGCATAGTGACAGAGCCGACAGCTGTCACAACAGTAAGTTAAGATGTATGATATCTAGCAAAATTTAGCCTTTTTTTTGTTTTAGCATACTTTAGCTACATTAGGAATAGTCAACACTAAGCTTTAGTTTGTGAAGAGCTTTTTATTTCAAAACCTCATTTCAAACTTGCTATATTAGACAGGGCATGATATATTCATGCCATGTGCTGTTGCTTTGACATAGCTAAATTTGTGCTTTCATATTTCTAGCTGTGAAGTTTAAGTATACTTAGCCTATACTTATATTTAAACTTTTGAATGATATGTTTTAATAGTTGTACATTCATAGTACATTTTCACACATACTGGTTTCTTTGTGGCATACTGCAAGATGTACATTCTTTCAGGTTTTTAAATCCTATCTTGTAAGATTTAGAAAGCTAGCTCTCTCACACTCTGAAAAGCCCCGGTTCATATCATACATATTATTTTTAGTCTATTTAAAAGTGTACTTTAGTATACTTAAAAGTGTACTTTTTTTTTTTTTCAAACATCTGTTTATTGCTTTTTATGATTTAAACAGGGTACAAAGACAGGTGGCTCAAGCACAAAAAACAGAAGTGGAGAAAGCAATAGCACATATTTAAAAGAAAAGTTTTTTTAAAAAAGTGCATGAACTTTCAAGGTGCAAACATGTATGTCAATTGCACTGAGACTGTGTATTTTAAATTTGTTATATCAGGGCAGTATATTGAGTTTCAGTCCACAAGAAAGGTGTCATGAGTGTGATTGCATTAATAGATGTCCTTGGATCAAGGGAGCAATACATCAATGGTTCAAATTTTAACCCTCTTCAAACAGTTCAGGTTCTTTTAGTTTGACATTAAGGTAAAAGTTACTGTACAGCCTCTATAAAAATACAAAACAAGAATTAGCCTGGGCATGTTCATTTACGCATTGATCATTACAAATACTATAATGTTCCAAAAATAGCAATAACTTTTCCCACATCTTTTTTAAACACAGAGTATTTACCCTTAATCATAAAAGTAAGTTTCTCCAGAGCAAGAGAGCCTAGATAACATTGACAACCATGGTTTCAACTGGGGTTTAGTAGTAGACTTCCAGGATCTGGCTATACAGTGTTTTGCCTGTACCAAACAGTAAATTGTAGTTTCTTGGTTCAATCTCTATCTTGATTTACAGTGGAAAAAAATCCCCATGATACACAACTTAGGACATGGATTCAGTTAGGTATGAGTGATGCATGAAACTGTATCCAAAACCTCCTTCCAAAAATATGGGATCTCATTCCCATAAGCAATGGATCAAAGTGCCCTTGGTCCCACATTTAGCGCAAATATCTGGGATACTGGAATCAAATTTGTTTAATAATGTTGGAGTAACATAAGCTCTCATTAGCCATTTGTATTGGATTAATTTAAATTGAGTATTAATAGATTGTGTGTGGGCTTTCAGACAGGCCCTCTGCCATTCATCTACTGATATAATGCATTCTAAATCTTTTACTTTCAGTATACTTGAAAGTGTACTTTTAAATACTTAAAGTGGGCCAATTTAGTCCCAAAAAGTATTTACTGCTAGTACATTGGTATCAGTGTACTTGGTAAATAAAAATGCTTTACTATACCTGAGTATAGTTAATGACGTGTACTTAAGGAATACTTATTTTTGGTAAGGGTGTGTTTGCTCATGATACTGAGAAACTGTATTTTCTGTTTTGAGAGAAAAATATATAAATCTTTTCCGTTTCAATGCTCAAAGGGAGTGTGATTACCTAAGATTCATCCTGAACAGATTTAACATGCAAATGTGAAGTGAGTATCAATAAAGGCAAAGTTCGCTTGTAGTCTAATTCCCTGGAGTATAAACTACTCTGCAGCAAGTGAAAGTGCTGAGTGTCAGAGGAACGTACAAGCTCTGTAATCAGTGACTCCGTGAGTTCCACCTGTGTTTTCTGGCAGCTCCACCCTCAGCCTTCACATGCACACTCACACGTGCACACATCAAAGAAAATGCCAGCTTTCACATCCAGGGCAGAGTAACTATCAATTACCTTGCCAGCCAGCTCTGCCAAGCCTATAATGAGAGTATGCATCAGTGGCCTTACTTGCTCCCTTCAGCAGTCCAGATGGGAGTTAACTGTTTATCGCTGCGTTATCATGCGTTACCCAGTCATTACTGAGCAGTGAGCTATTTTCACCTTGTGGGTATTCACTATGCACCTGTGAAAGTTGTTTATACTCGCCTACTAGCATACATGCACACTGCTGTTTTTATGACATGTTAAATCCCCAAAATGCCCCAAAGCCAGATCTGATTAAGAAGCTGATGCTGTTGTCAGCTTTAGTGTGAGCATGTTTGCCAACTGGAAACAAGCTGTGAGTGATGTGCAGCTGCGTGGAATGTAATCACCATCCTGAGCACATTGTGTCATGTTGGTGTTATGTTTATTGACTGTCTTAATAGAAGGGAATGTTTCATCAAAGCAGTTTGTAAAAACGCACTACAGTCGTTTAGTCGAGTGCAGATGACAAATGGACGGTAATCTTATCAGTCAGTCTAGTTAGAGTTGAGAATAAGTCACAATAGTCACAAGTGGATTGCATCAGGGTTGAAGTCAAGCAAGTATTACATAATGAAGGAAATATTTTAAATGTATCGTTTCTCTTGACCTGCTTTTTCACAATCCCTGGTCTCGCTGACACCCTGAACAAATGATTCGGTTTTTTTACTTTCAACAGTCCAAAATGGAGCTAAAGGAAAATTGGTGGAAATGCTTCATTGATTGTCCATTTGCTTTGGTTTTCTGAGCAAGATAGCTCACCAGAAAGGTTCTGTTATTAATTCAGGAATGGAAAATAGCTACAATGTCATTCTTCCGGTTTGTTAATGCTCGATGAGACGGAGCATACTGAAATAAAAACGGTAACACTCTGTGACACTAGCCTTACACCAGACTCAGATGTCTGGGAGGGGGGGGGGCTTTCTTAGGACCTTTTAAGAATTGAGGAAGTCTCTCAAATGGGAGGTGTGAAGTCCAAAAAGAGTCTAGTTGGCTTTCCTGTCACCACTATTTACCATGATCTTCATAACTGAGAAACACTTTTACGGTAGTACACTTGAGTCTCTGTAGGTGTAATGTAATAGCTGTGAATATTTTAATAAAACTGCAACTTTGAAGAAAAGGTCTGTTCTTTTCTGAATTCATAAGAAAACACATGCTTGCATATTTCTGTACTCGAGGGTTTTGCTGATGTACAGCCGTATTTGGCCTGGTATGTCCACGAGTTTTCTGGTGTCTAATTTTAGGGCGAATGTTTGATAAATGCTGATTGCAAGGATTAGTGACTATGACTAGCATTTTCCAGAGATCCTCAAATGCCATTTGTGGCTGTTTATCAACTAAATATATGGCATGTATACAGTTGTCTTGAGAGATTGAATTTATAGGATGTTATTGACTTTCTGACTAAGTTGCATCATACCTACTTGTTGCTCTGTAAGCCTGCCGGAGAGCTATGTTTTCAGTTGTATTGGTGTTATTTGCTTATCAGAAAGATTATACAAAAACAGAAAAGTCCATTTCTGTTAAACTTTATGGAGAAGTTGAGTAAGGTACACATATAAAAGTGTTGGTGCAACTCTGGATCCCTCTCATGTGATGAAACAATAGATTTGTGTCTCTGAATGAAGCTTTGTTTGCAGTGCTACCGTTTCCCATTTGTCCTAATAGAATAAAAACTCTTGAGGCCATATTTTATCTGTTAGCAGTACGAGTCTGACCCCGCCAGGTCACAGCTATGTAGTGTCTAGCCATTAACTGCTGTGTCATGGTTGACTGGGGACAGCATTTTCAGAGCGAAAAATGTGTTTCTAGCCTTGCGAGGCCTTCCTTTCCATTAATAGCAGGACAGGTTAAATGACGGGAGCTATAAAGAGAATTTCTTGCAGCTTTGGAGACTTCACTTTCACACATACAAGTGCACAGAGATGGTTTCATGACATGTGGGTTTTGGTTCTGTTTTTGGTTTAGTTCCTGTTAGATTTCTATTTCAGGTCTTGTTCATGTTTACCAGTTTTCATTTTGGCTTCTTTGTGTTTGGGTTGGAGTTTCTGTGTTTGGAATATATTTTGCTCTGTTCTTCCGTGTTCTGTACTACCTGGTCCTACTCTCTGGTTCATTTTGGTCAGGTTTCCTGTGGGTGTACTCTGATGTGTTAACTTGCTGCTTCCCTGTTACACTTAGTTTCTGATATTTACGCCTGTTCTGCATTTGTCCATTAGCTGCCTGAGTACAAATTCTCCTTGGATTCCTTTGTTCATTGCCAGATCTTTACTTCTGCCCTAGTTTGTCACTGTGTTAGTCTGTTCAGAATCCAGTTCATTGTGTCCTACTGTTGCAGCTGCTTTAGTTTCTCTAGATAAACCGTATACATCTGTGGCATCCTACTTCATAGCCACTGTGTTTGGTCCTCCCTCTTCATCTCTGACTATCCGCTTTATGAAAGATGTAGCAATGTGAAGGTCTGAATCTCTGTCTTCATCCTAAAGCTTGCTCACTTTGATAAAATCCATTCAGCCACAGTGGCTCCAGAATTCCTTCAAGCCTTTTAACTCTATCAACAGATGGAGCAGATAAGAGTACCTGGCAGTAACGCTGTCTGCAGTCTTTCAACTTTCTTTTTTCTCTCCTTTGTGCTACTGATGACATCAGATTTTTATAGCTTTAAAGAAGGTAGACATCGGAAACTTACTTGTGACATTAAATGATTCTGTACTTAATCTAGTAATATTTTAGGGACTTATATTGTCCAACCATTGGCTTGATAATATCAGGATAAGAGTAAAATGCCTGCAAAAATGGCCCTGACTAAATATATTGTCATTTAGGGGATTAGCTGCCCCTATGAGGGCATTAGGGCTTGAGGGTTCTTTTTGGCCTGTCATATGAACTGCATGAGAGAGAAGCTTGTCTACTGGTTGATATAACATATCTTATAAAAAAAAAAAAAAGAAAGAAAAAAAAAAGAAAGAAAACATGTTTTTCAATGTCACTGACGTATTTTCTGAAAAATGTTAAAACTGCACAACCTCTAAAAATGGACTGAAGAGTAATCTGTGGTCAGATGATTCAAAATGTGAACATCATGTCCTCAGACTAAAGAAAAGACCATTGTACTTGTGCTCAGGTCAAAAGTTGGGTCTCTAAAAGTGCATGGGCGGCAAAAAGTGCCCATGGAACTGACATCTGGAAAATCTCCATCAATACATAAATATAAATGTTTCAGCAACATTCTTACATCCAGATGACCTTACAAGGAGTGCAGAATTATTAGGCAAATGAGTATTTTGACCACATCATTTATGCATGTTGTCCTACTCCAAGCTGTATAGGCCGAAAGCCTACTGCCAATTAAGCATATCAGGTGATGTGCATCTCTGTAATCAGAAGGGATGTGGTCTAATGACATCAACACCCTATATCAGTTGTATTAGGCAAGCAGAACTGTTAGGCAACTTCCTTTCCTTTGGCAAAATGGGTCAGAAGAGGGACTTGACAGGCTCCGAAAAGTCAAAAATAGTGAGATATCCTGCAGAGGGATGCAGCACTCTTAAAATTGCCAAGCTTCTGAAGCGTGATCATCCAGCAATCAAGTGTTTCATTCAAAATAGTCAACAGGGTCACAAGAAACGTGTGGAAAAACCAAGGCGCAAAATAGCTGCCCATGAACTGAGAAAAGTCAAGCGTACAGCTGCCAAGATGCCACTTGCCAGCAGTTTTGCCATATTTCAGAGCTGCAACATCACTGGAGTGCCCAAAAGCACAAGGTGTGCAATACTCAGAGACATGGCCAAGGTAAGAAAGGCTGAAAAACCACCACCACTGAACAAGACACACAAGCTGAAACATCAAGACTGGGCCAAGAAATATCTCAAAACTGATTTTTCTAAGGTTTTATGGACTGATGAAATGAGACTGAGTCTTGATGGGCCAGATGGATGGGCCCGTGGCTGGATCGGTAAAGGGCAGAGAGCTCCAGTCCCACTTAGACGCCAGCAAGGTGGAGGTGGGGTACTGGTATGGGCTGGTATCATCAAAGATGAGCTTGTGGGGCCTTTTTGGGTTGAGGATGCAGTCAAGCTCAACTCCCAGTCCTACTGCCAGTTTCTGGAAGACACCTTCTTCAAGCAGTGGTACAGGAAGAAATCCGCATCCTTCAAGAAAAACATGATTTTCATGCAGGACAATGCTCCATCACACACATCCAAGTACTCCACAGTGTGGCTGGAAAGAAAGGGTCTAAAAGAAGAAAAACTAATGACATGGCCTCCTTGTTCACCTGATCTGAACCCCATAGAGAACCTGTGGTCACATGCATAGACAACATGCATAAAGAGGATGATGTGGTCAAAATACTCATTTGCCTAATAATTCTGCACACCCTGTATTTTCAGGAAAGATGAGGTATGGCTACCATCCAATTAAAAGTGAAATAAAAAATGTAAAATGTGTTTCTTCCTACAGTTGTATGTTTTCTGTGTTTGACTGTGAGTAAATATTAGCTTGAGTTTCACAGTTATTGTAAAAAAGGTTGCACATATCCATGGTCTGCAGCAGCCAGTGCTTAACATTATCGACCCATCAGTGTGTACGCATTTGCAAGTCAGACTGGACCAGTGCTTACGAACAAATAGAGGGACTTTGAAATGACCTATCCTGAGGCCGTAACCCTTTGGAAACAGGGGTCAGCTGAGGATTAACACTTTAAAACTAAACATTCTTTCTGTGGCCTGAACCCATTCATCAAAAAATATCTCTAACCAGGACATATTCCAAAACAGTGACATGTTTGCTTTTCAGACATACGAATCAACGTTCTGACAGAGCTGAAAGGAACTCAAGCCAATGTTTAGATTGAATAGTAGCCAAACTCAAATGAATACACTTCACTGTGCTGCTTATTGTTGACATACACGCAGATGCTATAGGCACTTTTTGTTATCATCTGGAGAACAAGTTGGGATCTTGCAGCATCCTAAATCCCTCACTTCAGCTGCATGTCACCTCACGCCTGCTGAAAGCCAAACAAAGGAATGGAACACTGCAAAAGCTGAATGCAGGCACGTTGTGTTGTAAGTTTACACAAAAATGCACCAAGTCGTTGCTTCATTCATGCACAGAATAGAATCTTTACCTGTGTAAGAGTGTGTGTTTGATCCATTCCACATCATTGTTGCATGTGCACCGGTCAGTATCACACTATCACATATGTTTGAAGGCTAGCCCAGTACTGGATTGTACTGTGCATGCAGCGTGTCTGAGTCTGGACTTATGTCAAATGATAAGGTTGATGTGATTTGTGGAATTTCACTTTATGTTTCACACCAGTGTTTAACTTTTGATAACATCAGACTTTGACCTGCATCCAGCTGGCAACCAACATATCAAAAACTGACACAAAGCAGAGAGAGTAAGCTACAGTACAAGCCTCTGATATACATATTGTGGAGAGAGGATTGTGTTCTTATACTTTAATCTATTAGCCTGCCTAGTCGTGTTTTTCTGATCTGTTATGATGAGGATGCTGAAAGAAGAGGTTATGATGAAGAACTTTGATGGGAAGACAAAAATGCTTCAGCAGAGATATAAATCACAACTTACTGGTGCAGACTGAGGAAACAGGTTGCATGGAAAGAATACGCATAAATCATTTTAATCTCAAGCAAATTATGAATCAGGTCCCGGTATGTGACTGGAAAATGGCATATGGTTGCTAATGAATAACATAGTACTTCCCAAGCAGGGTTCCACTAGCCAGCAGCATGGGGCATTAAACTAAAATACAGATTGTTTTTGGCAGGTTTATGACTCACTAAATGTTTGCAAAGTATCTTTTTCCACTTTGAAACAATACAGGCAGGAATGGAAAATATACCGTTATATAAAGAACACATTTCAAGAAAAACAAGTTGCTTTAAAAAAAATCACATAAATTATTCCTTTTTTCATCTGCTGTGTATCATTCAGCCTCAGTGGTGTTAAACCTGATAAAGAATCAAAGAGGACGTTTTATTATCAGTCAATCATCCATTTTCATTATCATTTTCCCTCTTATGCTCAAATAAGCATGAAGAGGAGCGAGCCAGGAACCTGAAACTTACTTTTCCTCACTGTCCTCAGATCCTCCTGGAACATTGTATTTTGCCAGGTTTTTGCTAGTTGGAATAATAGTAAAAGAAGACGAATTAGAAAGTGAAGACCAAATTTGATAGCATCATGGGGTCAATTTATCTCATAAAGAGAAAGGTCGGCCTACAAACGTGACTGTTTCTGATTTTGGAAAATGAAACTTGTGGGACTTAAAGGACTTTTATCTAATCATTATATAATTTGAAATTGTGAATTGTGAACTCTTTTTTTTTTTTTCACCATGTGAAAAAAACTCATTGAAATCACCTTGAACTTCCTGTCTGTCTCCTCTACATGCATGATGACCTGTTTGTTACTGGTTGTTGCTTTGATTCCATCTGTTCAAAGTAAAAAAAAAAAAATTCAAAATTTTTTTTAAAAAGATTGGTCCACAGCTAACTTTTGTCTTCTTTTGTCTGCTTATTTTTGTTTGAACTGTGCATGTTCCGGTTAGTTATTCTTTGTTGGACAGTAAATAATATTCACAAATGCTTCCTTCATGAGGAATTGTTTACTATTAGACTGCTTTGACTTCATGTTGGATTCTTGCATCCGTGGAACTCAGCAGATGTTTTCCTCGGTCCAGAAGTCTCCGACCACAGCTATATAAAGACAGTATAATTACTGGACCAGTCTGAGCACAGCCTGCCATGCCCTTGCTCTGGCTCACACACACATATACATGTGCACATTCATATATATTTAAGCATAGCCCACATATGGCTCATGGGTTCATCGAGTTATAAGGGGCAGATTTTTAGTTAGGACAGAGAAAAGGACATACTAGAGAAAAAACTGTTGTACCTCTCTCTGGTTTGCAGACATTACCATTGTTTGTCTCTTTATTGTTATTGTTTACTTCAATAATTGCACATAAACTTAATTTTCAAGAAGTTACATACATCTTTTTTGTGCGGGGGTCGTCAGGTTTTATGATTTTGTGTTGCTTTGCTTTAATCTGTGCAAAAAACACACTTTCCTCCTTTAAGCTGTTTACAGTCCATAAGGGCCGCCAGCTGCAAAGCAGTGATGCGATGTTCAGAAAATGTTCCCACACTCTATGAAGTAACTTTTTTTTTTTCTTTTTAATGCATCACCTCAGGAGTTTCTGATCGCCTTAAGGTGTTGTAAACTCATTCTACCATTCTAAGGGGGATTATCGACTCCACTTGACTTTGAAGCTCTAAGATTTCCAAAACACGGTTTGACTTCCAGGCTTCTCTGTCAGTTGAAGGGATTTTAATGAGGGGATTTTCAGTTTGACCAGCTATGCAAGACTGGAGTTAAAGATGGTCAGCTCCTGTAATCAGGCCTTCTTTCACACTTTATGCTCTCATGATACTACACACTGCTTGGGGGTTCTGTGTTATATTTTGGACCTGATGCAGATCACTGATGTAGCCAGGGATTTACTGATAGCATTCAAGGTACGTAGTCGATCAGTAATGACTTTTGTTTGATTCCAATTACGTGCATGTAAATATAAATATTACAGGGTTAAAGTATGCAAAGCTCAGCAGTGAAATGCACAAATGATCTTCTGAACCTTGTCTGTATTGTTCCACATTCTGCTTAAAGCAATTTGGAATGGAAATAAAGAAGACTTTCATTGTGGCACATTTCTGCAAAAGACAACAAAAACAAACTAAAAGAAATTATAATATTTTGTACTCTGGCTTCACCTCATAATGCAAACTGTAGGAATATGCAAAACTGCAGATATCACCAACTCCTGATGCTGCATCAGCATAGAGAATGGAGAACAGATGCAGACATGACATGGATGGAAGTTTCCTTTGCTGTGCAGTGGAGAACAGCAGGCATTTAGTGTACAGGAGAGATTATGTGTGACTGACAAGGAGGGGAAAGTTATGGTGGAAAAAGACAGACCAAATGATGGGTAATATGCAGAAACTCTCTAAATCTCCATACTGAATGGTTCAAGAGGGTTCAAGACTGTTCCAAAACTGTATCAGTCATTAAAGACAGAATAAAAACACTATTTGGGAGTATTTTACAGCATCTCTAATTACGTGTTTGCATATTATTCTCTTACATAATATTAAAATCCACAATTATTAATTCAGTAGATACTAAATTGGTGTGATGAGCCTTTAAAAGACAAATACAAGATTTAATACAATTCTTTGACCAATCAGACCAGAAGCAAATGTAACAAAACATGTTCCTCCTGCAAATGGATATGAACACACACCAAAGTCTAAGTCAAGATAATGCTTTGCTTCTGATTGTTATTGTACACAGCATTCAAAAAGACAATCAGAAAATCCAATCCAATTATTTGAATGGAGAAAAATTAAGCTTTGAAATCCTCTAAAAGGTTTTTTCTACTTTAAAAGGAGACATAAGATGTACTTCTTTAGCTTAGCTTATGTAATCATGCACATTTATCTAAAAACTACATTTTTGTAATTTTTTTCCAATTCTGTTTTTATGGTTTTGTTTTAACAAGGGGCATTATTCTTATGAATTTGTTTTCACTTACCTACTTTCATACTTGTCGCTCTTATTTGTTCTTATCATTTTTAGGTTTATTTGATTTTCTACTTTTAAGGAGGAAACTAATCTGAGCTGTTGTTGTGGTGGCAACCTCGGTAGTCATGACGGGTCCTGGTGTGGATGGGTCCCTATGATTGTTTCTTCACAGCAGCATCAAGCCAGATTATAAGCCAGATTTTGGTGTGTGTTTGCACTTGAGAGAGAGAAGAGATTAGCTGTATGTTTAAATTATTTCATATTCTTTTTAAAATTGTTGTTTGTATTATGTAAAGCATGCTGTACTCCTATATGAAAAGTGCTTTAAATTTTGATTTGATTTGATGTGAGGAACAGTTAATAAGAGGAAAAGAACTGACATGAAGATATGTGAAGAAAACGCCTATATATCACAAAGGAAACAAATACACAAGTTAACTGGAGGCTGACAGTGAAATGACAGGATGAGAAGAGAAGAGCTCCACAAAAAGATAAAGATGGAAAAGTGAGAGTGAGAGAAACTGAAGTTAAGAGACAGAAAGTGACAGAGAGTGTGAGAGAGTGAAAGCAGGCAATTGGGTTGTGAAGGGGTCGGGTCGCTCCGGTCAGAGGAGAGGAGGTAACGCTGCTCAGATCAGCTCAGCGGCTGACAGCTCTCTGACAGGGATTAGAGGCCTGCCTGTAAATAATAGGGGTTCAGACCTGGGGCAGCTTGCCCCTTTGCAATGTACTCATTTCTCATACAGTACATCACTCTTTTCCTTTCTCTGCTGCCTGGGGAATTAACTCTCAGAGCCTTGGTTATCCGGAGTGATATTTTCATCAGCAGAGCAGTAGCTGTGTTGGGTATTTTCCATACTGAACAGCAGCACTAAGTTGAATTCTTTTGGCCCTCATCTGTTTCATTTCAGTGGATCATTCAAATTTCCATGAAAATGGAAGGAAAGCAAAGTAGCAGACAGTGATGACATCATTGATTTAAAGTGAACATCTGGGGGCCAGACACAGTCCCAGCCTTAAAATAGGTAGAGTAGGCAAGAAGTGCGCAACCTGTAAGATTGGGTTAAGTGACACATCAGCAGCCTGAGGGGGCCTGATCAGAAACTATCACTCATAAGCGTTAATACTCCAAACAGACATTAACACCTATGCTATAATTTAGAGTAATGGGAACAAC
The DNA here is from genome assembly GCA_023101725.1 of Atherinomorus stipes. Taxonomy (NCBI): domain Eukaryota; kingdom Metazoa; phylum Chordata; class Actinopteri; order Atheriniformes; family Atherinidae; genus Atherinomorus; species Atherinomorus stipes. Next base: position 419,061 of record JALJCO010004382.1, read on the forward strand.
ACAGAAGTGCATATTACCCAAAATGTGGACGATCATAAACACATGATGTATAAAGCATGCAGATGTTTCTAGTCTAGTATTAAATGTTTGGGTGTGTCTCAAACCCATGAACAGATTATAAATCAGTAGACCCCAGTGGGCACAGATGTGTAAAATGAGAAGATGTGTTTTGAATCTTTTTATGAATGTCGTGTGTCTATAATGTTAAGGTTTTTTTTTTTCTTTTCTTTTTTTTAATCTGTGCAGTAGGCCTATGTGGTCATCTGCAACTCTTCCTATGACTTACAGTATATTCCCATACCTGTTGGTTTGGATTGGTCTTGTTTGATTTTGTGATATATCTTTTGCACAAGTTAAAGGTGATGGTTTTGATTTTTCAGAGAAGGCTACTTCGCGTTTTTGAAGAAGAGCATGTGTTGCTTTGAGTGTTCTGTTGCAAGACTGAGAGCGACGGATTATGTTCTTTAAAATTAAATTAATTAAGCAGAGTAACACAAGTGTCAGGGAGTCCTTCAGAGAATCCTCCACGGATACGCCCTAGACATCACGGGTGCTCGCGCTGTGAGCAGGAGAAAGAGGAGGAGGAGGCTCGGGTGAAAGTGGAGAGGAGGGAAAACGAGGAAACTGTCAGAAGTATGCGGGACTCGTCCGTGAAGACCTGACGTCACCCGGGGCTTTTCAACAGGCTGTCAGCTGCAGGTCCGGAGTCAGACAGAGTGCCGCGCGGAGGTGACAGCGCGGGGACGAGGATGTAGCTGACCTGCGGAGGTCCGCGTGCTGCGCCTCGAACGGGACGGAACGGAACCAGTTCTGGATTCAATGCATGTGCGGTTCCTCACCAGTAATGAACTGGCTCCTGTTGTGGATTCTAACAGCAGCTGGGCTTCAACAGGTGGGACGGAAGATAAGCTTTTTTTCCAAGCTGCAAGTTTGTTTCAGTTGTAGGATGTGAGAGCAAATATTAAGCTCCTTATTAGGCTAATATGCGGTGCATGTATGGATATCATTGGCAAGGTCATTAGCTACTAATTACATTACAAAATATAATTAAAAACTTACGTTTTTTAAAGGTTTGCTTTTCTATCATTGCACATCCTTCCGCATTCAACTGAATTGCTTTAGTTTTATTGTAATTATATGAAAAATATATATATATATATATATATATATATATATATATATATATATATATATATATATATATACAATGGCCCCACTGCCTTCTCTGGTGGTGATGGTCCACTGTCCTCAGTCCAAGATTAAAGCTGGAGCTGCCAGACGTCACCCTGCCTGTGTACTTTACTGCCACCTTATGGTTACATGGTAAAATAGGGATTTGCAGTCAGTTAGTTCATTTAAAAATATTCATTCATGTTTGGAACATTTGTCAGTATTTACTAAAATGCACGTTTTACTTCCAAATGTTTAGGCTACTATTAAAGTAAGAAGTAAACTTTATTTGTATAGCGCTTTTCACAGACAGGGGTCACAAAGTGCTTCAAATGACAATACAAGTAAAATACAAGTAAAAACTAACTAAATAAATAAAACGAGTAGCTATGTGTTCAGAAACACCTGTAAACTGCTTTTTAAATGTGTCCACTGAGTCCAGAGAACGCAGGGACAGAGGGAGTTCATTCCAGAGACAAGGCGCCGCTGCTTTAAAAGACCTGTCTCCTCAGGTTCCATAACAGGTCCGAGGAACCATTAGCAGATTCTGACCTGAAGACCTGAGGCTAGGGCTGAAGTAGGCTATAGGGCTGGATCAGACCAGTAATGTAGTCAGGCGCCTGTCCATGAAGAGCTCTGAAAGTAAGGACCAGGATTTCAAAATTTATCCTGTAATCGACAGGAAGCCAATGAGGGGACTTCAGGACAGGAGTGATATGGGCTCTCCTGTTTGTGCTGTTGAATATATAAGCTTTATTTACATGTTTAGCCTATATATGTATACATGTATGTATGTGTGTGTATCAGACAATCTGATCAAATTGTTTCCTTTGTTGGAGACCTATGTAAATCATTGTCTATAAAAATGCTTCCACTTGTCTTCAGACGTGACTACTGACAGACAAACAGGGTCCTTACGTTTATCTCCAGTTAAGGAGAAAGCGGAGGGGTCAGCCTCATATATAAGCCAAATGTGTAAATCTCCATCCGAATTCCCTGCTTGCTAAGTAGGCTGTGTTTTGAATTATGCTTCTCTGGTAAATTTAGTGTTAATTTGCTCTGCCTTTTCCAGACAGTGACTTTTTCTTATTCTATCTTGCTGAATTTAAAGACCATAGATAAACAGTATGAAGGATGGTGACTGCATTAAGCCTAAACCCAATTTTCATAATGAACTTGTGAATCACCCACCTCTTTCTGATCTGCTCTCTTTGTCAGAGTAATAACTTTGAGCTGAGATTGTGTTTGCATCCTTTCTTTTTTTTCTTCTCTCTTTGCTCTGTAAATTAGCTGGATGGCTGCCGGCTAAATTAAGTCTTCTGAGGGATGGCTTAGTGGCGCAGCAGTGATTAAAACTCATTTATCAGCATTAGCTTTTGACACCATACAGAGTCATTATTAATATGACTATAATTCTGCCGAAGTGCTGTGAACAAGCTCAGAAAGATGACTTAGGGTATGGCGTGCCTAAGATGATTAAGCATGTTTTCTCACTATAAACTGCGGATTGCATTGGTGTGTGTGTATGGTTCCTTCACTGGATCTTAAAATGCCCTGCTGCTCTGAGCATACCGCTCAAGTTGTGGTTTATGACCTTACAGAAAACGTTGGACTTACAATCAAATGAGCTACTTCTTGTATACACACCATGCCACACAGCTGTAATTATGATAGGCAGGCATCTTCTGCCCATCGGTCTTGTTTATAAAGACCATTCATGATGCTATTTCTACGCAACGACTTAGTATGTAAGTAAAACAAGAGGGAGAGTTGTGGATTTTTGTTTTTATCTGAGAGCATTTTGACCAAAAATGTGGTGATAGTTTTTTTCAAAAGAAGGAAATCTTAGTGTCAGAGACCAATTTCTGGCACTTTCTCAAGAACACCCTGTTCTGGAAACAAGAAGAGTCAGATTTACACTCTTCTGCATGGCTTGTTTTTGAAAAATCAACGTCCTGAATAAAAAAGACAGGTTGTTCTGCATCTTTGCTCGGAGCTAACCTCTGAGGATTGAGCTGTTAATGCGTCTCCTGTGGCCTGTAGCTGTGCTAACATCTGCTTTTAAGAGCTGCAAAGCTTTTTAGTGTGTGATCTTGGCTATGCACAGCAGCTTGTAAGAGTCAAAACACAGAGGGGAAGTGAAATTAAGATTCACTGGCTGAATTTTGCAAGTGTTCAGCACAGTTGCAGCAGTGTTAATCACATGGAAAACTTGACCCTAACATTTATTTAATAAGATTATCTACCCAGGGTGTCTTATTGAATTTATTGCAGTGTGACCACACATTAGTGATCTCGTAGCTGAAGTTATCCACTGAGGGATGTGAGACTATTCAGATCAGTTGCTTTTCATGGCAGCTGTGAAGCAGGATGGATATAAATCAGGAGTGAGGATATTAAGAGGTAAAGTATCTTTTATGTAAAAGAAGATTTCTGTTTGAACAAACTACTGATGTCTGAAGACTAGCACTTTTAATTATTACAAATGGTCACTTGTGATGTTGTAGAGAATTTTGCAGAGGGACAAATCTGTGGCCATATTATCAAAATCTTAATTTTAATCAAACTTTGCCATTTTATTTAGCTCACATTCTGTCCATCCTCCTGTCTGCAGGCCTACTCCCTGAACTCCACTGCCATGCCTCCGGCCACCGCCATCACTTCCCCACCTGCAGACCAGTATAATCGCACGCAGTACTGCAAGTGGCCATGCGAGTGTCCAGAGGTCCCCCCCAAGTGTCCGCCGGGTGTGAGCCTCCTCATGGACGGCTGTGACTGCTGCAAGGCCTGCGCCCAGCAGGTGGGCGAGGTGTGCAATGAGGCCGACACGTGCGACTACCACAAGGGACTGTACTGTGACTACAGCTCGGACAAGCCTAGGTACGAAAAAGGAGTGTGTGCATGTAAGTGTCACTCACACAACAAAAAAACTTTATTTCAATTTTATGTTGCATGTTAATAACTGCAGCACAATGCAAGTGGTTTATCATAAACAAAAACTAGAAATAGTACCTGAAAATACAGCCACAAAACTTATAAACCACAGAGATTCTTTGATATTAAAGATCTTTGAATAATAGGGGCCAGGTTAGAAGAAACACAGGTGCAAACATCTTTTTTTCAATCATGACCAAAGCAGTGAGCGGGCAGCACAAATCTGCATTGAGCTGCAAACAAGCAGACGTGAACAATCACGGGCCTGTAACTGACTAACAACACAGGTCCATATGTGATAGAGTCATTAAAGCCTAGCATGCAGCTAAATAATAATGAATCCTTTTCTACCCCCTAACCACCAGCCATCCCCACAGCCTGCTGTCAAACCCTCATATATCTATATACTACAGCTGTTCTTACAAACAAATACATTGAGGAGCAAAACATGAATTGGAAGAAGCTTTTTGTGCAGCAGATAGCATGTCTTTGCAATCACTATGTTCTAATAATGTCTTCCTCTGGTGTTCTACATAAATTTATCTGAGTGGAAAATCTCTTCACGAACATTTCCTCCCGCTGGTATTGTGTAATGCTTGTGCCCTATCTTCCCATGTCAAGCATAAATGATGCAGCAATCAGCAGCATATTGTATGGCACCGAGCTCAGTAAGTCATTGTGTGTTAATCATTTGAACAGTTTTCCATTAAAACATACGCAGCAGGACCAGGTGCAAGAGTCTGTGTCCTGTCACGTTTCAAACACTGCATCTGTTTAATTAAAAAAAAAAAAAAGATAGAGAACAACTAACTTTTTTTTTATCACTGGAACACTGTTTGTAGATGGCGAAAAGTGAGTAAGTAGTAAGTCTGGCACCAAATGTTTTAGAGATTTGGAGATTTTGACATCTTTATAACTAATGCATATCTATTCTCTTTTCCTTTTTTCTTTTTTTTTTTTTTTGTATTGTCTACTTTGGCCCAGAAATGGTTGCCACATTTGTTTAACCTTTGTGGATTTATGTTTGTGGATTTATGCCAGTTTAGGCTGACAATAAACCTCATTTAGACGAAAAATGGTGGTGTTTGTGGTGTCCTGAAATTAGACTAGATATAGACCTGATTTGGTCTCAGCACCCAAATTAAGATTGCTTTACTTGGGCTATGTCTGGGCCATCACACAGAAGTTATTATATCCAGCCTGTTTGATTTTTTTTTTTTTTTGGGGGGGGGGGGACACGCCATTTTAATAGCCTGAATGATACTTTTTCTCTGAAGGCTGTGAGGATAAAGCAGTAACCCTAGCTTAACATTGAAATCAAATCCAATAACTCCTGTTTATGAAGTTTATGAACTTTTTTTTCTAAACTGCTTGAGAATCCTTTGTAGGTGATTAATTGAGGTGCAGTTGTTATTAAACTTAATTGCATTGTAGGTTGCTGAATATTCTTATTATTGCCAAGACCACTCCTTCAACTAAGTTCACCAAAAACATCACAAACGTCTATGCTTTGTCCTGCGCACCTTTATAATGTGACTGCTTGTTGTCCCTTTCTGCCAGATATGGTTGGAACAGGCTGCGAGCACGATGGCGTCATCTACCGCAACGGTCAGAGCTTCAGGCCCAGCTGTAAATACCAGTGTGTGTGCGTGAACGGTGCCATCGGTTGTGTGTCGCTGTGCACAGAGTTCCAGCCTCCACGAGTGTGGTGTCAAAACCCTCGCAGGGTCAAAGTCCGGGGACAGTGTTGCGAGCAGTGGATCTGTGATGAACCAAAAAGAGGCCGCAAGACAGCAGTGCGACATGCAGTGGAGGGTAAGAATGGATAAGTAGATGGAGCTCTGCAGTACAGTGATGTATGTGAGAGAAAAAGGCTCTGAAAGGTCATGAAGGAAAAGTTTCTAAGCTTAAAATGATTCTATGATGGTTGAAATCGTGTTGATTTACCTGCCATTTTCCAGTTGGTATGGTAGGATGCAAGAAGTGCAGCAGAAGCAGATGTGTTTGGTTTTGGCTCTTACAAAGTAGCTGTGTGAGAAGGATTTTTTTGTTCAGGAGGATCATGAGATATGGGTGTGTGTGTGTGTGTGCGGGGACAGGCCAAGCCTTTCCTGTGGAAGCCCTCATACTGTTTTTGGGTCACGTCCAGTTTCCAGTCGTTTAGTGCAGCAGTGATGTGGAGGCAGGAAAGTGAACACAGATCCAGTTGTGTTGCATAAAGAGACAAATGAGATCCAGACTGCTGCACAGACTCAGTTTAACAACTTTGATTAATAACAGATGCAGACAGAAAGGATGCTGGTTTTTCCTCTTTTTTTTTTTTTGTCTTTTTGCTTTGTTTTTATCCTCAGCCACTGCAGATATAGGAACAAGAATTTTAAAGCAGGATCAAGGCACTCAAGAGTTTGTCTGCCTGTTAAAAACCATAAATTTCTTTGTGTCCATTTTATTAAAGGCCGAACCTTTCAGGATTACAAATGGAACACCTTTTCTTTTCTTTTTTTGTAGTAGTTTCTTTTGCATTTTTGGATAAACAGAGGTATCACAAACCTAAACACATTCTCCCTGAGAGAGAGAGAGAGAGAGTGAAAAAGAGGTTATATACATATGCACCAAAATAGATGTGCTGATGAGTCTTCTTCCATTTGACATCTGTCACACTTAAGATTTTGTCCAGCTTTGATTTAGAGCAAGGGGTGCCCAAGTCCGGTCCTCGAGAGCTACTTTCCTGCACATTTTGGTTGCATCCCTTCTCCAACACACCTGAATCAAATGAATGGCTCGTTACCAGCCTCTGCAGAGCTGAATGACATGTGCATTAACCATTTGATTCAGGTGTGTTGGAGAGGGTATGTTCTAAAAGATTGCAGGATAGTAGCGCTCAGACTTGGGCACCCCTTAGAGTAACGCAGCCTGTGCAAGACCTTATACTGGATCAATCTGATGCAAGAATTAATGGAGCAGTGATGGGTTTGGGATAGCGCCTCTTTCCAAAGCGTCTCAGACACTTCACAGTTCAGGTCTCCAGCCCAGGCTTCCCTAAGAGTGTCAGGGGAGAGACTATAACTTTGACAAATTTTTATATGATCCGTCTGGAGTTTGGGGGAAGAGAAAGGTTTTTGAAGAAGCAATGTCCGATGGAAGAAGGGTCAAATTGTGGGCACTAATCCTTCACACAGTGTCTCACTTGTAGGTGACAAAAGAAATGTGCATTAGGGAGACTGTACTTGGAGCTGAGCAACGTAAATGATGCAATTAACCATCAATAAACAGGTCTGAGAAAGATCGAATGCCTTTCACCCTCCAGATAATAGATACAGCGTCCTATTGGCCTGGAGAGAATATAGTTTTGGGAGACAGGACCATATATTGAGACACTGGGGGCCTGGCGGGCTGTTTTTATCTGATTGAGGATGCGTAGGGCGTTTTTTAATATAAAGTTTCTGTACCTTGATGAGTTCTGGATATCTGAGCTGAATTTGAGAATAAAAGTGCAGGTAGAGAGGATTTTTCCACAGCTGCAGCTTACAACTCCAACCAACAGGGACTCTGCTCTGTATCAGCACACTTCCAGTAAGTGAGAGCTCTGGCATTGGCTGCTCGATAATAATGCCTGAAAAAAAAAAGATATACTTTATTAATCCCAATTAGAGAGCCAATTAGGAAAATTCATTCTCTGCATTTAACCCATCTCTGGTAAAAATTGGTAAACCCAGACCACCGTCCTTACAGGGGTTTCATAGGTGAGTTTTGGATATCCGGTGAGATTTGTCGCCCTGTATAAATGATAATATTATTGAATCAACTTTTTTGAAGGATTTATTCAGATATATTGGTAAATTTTGAAATAAATACAGAAATCTGAGTAGGCTAAACATTTGATAGCATTCACCCTGCCATTCATAGGGCCAACAACTTCCAACACTCAATATCAGCCTCAGGTTTTTCCAGGGCCTCTACAAAGTTATATTAGAAAAGCTGTTTTGGATTTTTGGACAGCCGTAGTCCCAGATAAGTGAGGAACGCAGTTTACCCAGGAAGTCCTCAGTGAAATGACCAGCCAATGTTATGAAATCAATATTTTTTTTCAATTTACAGTGTACTGTGGCCAGAAATTCTCCCAAAGGAATCGATGTACTGTAATAGAATGGGGTTAGATGTTGCTGGGTCTGCCCGGCACACTAGGAGGTCGCCCACATTAAGGGCAACTTGGGTCTCAGTATCACCAAGCTTAGGGGAGATAAAGGCTTTCCCTGACGAACACCACGCAGTGAATGGAGCAGATCTGTCTCCTTTAGTAAGGATGTGGGATTTAGGATTGGCATGTTGTATCTTGACTCAGTCTATGAAAATGTCCTTAGTTTTTCTTTTTGAGATGAATGTGTATCATATTGCCAAGAAATCCTGTTTGTTTTTTTTTGGGAAAATAAAAAAAAGGAAGTTATGAGGGCAGCCAAAGTTGACAACTCAATCAAAATGTGCTTTAAGAAAAGCGTGAATTTGTTGCTGGCCCTATGATGGAATGGCAACCTGTCCAAGGTGTGCTCTGCTTGTCACCTAATAGCACCTGCGAAAGGCTCCAGCCCTCCAGCAACCCTTCTTTAGAAAAAGCGGGAGTAGAAAATGTATCAATGGATGGGTGAATTTCATGCCGTGACAACTACATATGAAAATAGAAATGATCTTTTGCAAGCAATCAGTTGACCTGTCAATGCCATGTATGGCATTGAGGCAACTTTGAGGCTGTTTAAAAACTTTTAAGTGCATGTAAATAAGGAAAAGCATAATTCTCTGATATTTCATGACTGTATCATGATTAAAATCTTGATTATAAGTGAAAGAACATTGTTTTAAACCTTTCATGCCTGACTGTAGAAATAATGGACAGAAAATTGAATATTCTTTTTAATCTGAAGTCTTTATTTGGACCTTTAACTAAATGTAAAAGACAGTTATGATTATAATTTGCTTGAATGTTAAGTCTATGGCTTTTTCATGTCAGTTATTACTGTGTAAAAATTATCCACCAGGGGGCAGCAGACACATATTAGACTATTTTCAGCTCAGTTTTGAGCAAAAGGCGTAAACATATGATGCAGTGGGTCTCATAACTGTATCATATGTAATACATTAGGAATTAAAGGGTTGAAGAAAGGATTTATTATATATCTTTCAAATTAATCTCTGGTTTTGCTTTTATATATAGTTCTTGTGCACACACTCATGTTATCATGTTACAACATACAGTATTATAAGCATGCCTTATGGCTGACAACCCAGACAGCGACTGAGACTGTTGCCATCATTTTGTGTTACTGCTGACTTGACTAAATGAGCAGTTAGCAAACATTGTCATTCATAGTACAGATTTTAAAGAAGGCAGAGACAGGAGTGTGGTGTTTACTCATCACCATGTAAGAAGAGTGAATTACAACTTGATCCTTGAGGAAAGTGTAATGCTTTATGTCTGCACTTAACTTTAGAGGTAGAGATGGCTCAGTCAGGTTTACTTCCACAAATTCATCATAAAATATAGTGATTGGTACCAAGAAAAGAACATTTTACACAGCATGAGTCATGAGCATTCCTCTGTTTTTGCTGATCCAGCTTTCCCAGCTGAGACCAGGAGCTGGCACAAGAACTGCATCACCCAGACTACCTCGTGGAGCCCGTGCTCTAAGACCTGCGGCCGTGGTCTGTCCATGCGGATCTCTAACGCTAACGACCAATGCGAGCTCGTCAAAGAGTCCCGTCTCTGCAACCTGCGGCCATGTGAAGTCGACATCACCAAACACATCAAGGTTGTTAATCTGCACCTCCTGCAGTTACACAAATGCCTCCATAAAAACTTAAATTCCTAATTCCTAAATTTAAAGTCTTTTACTCCTCAGCCAGAAAAGAAGTGCCTGAACATCTACAGGGAAGATCAGCCATCAAACATGACCATCTCTGGCTGCGTCAGCAAGAAGCAGTACAGGCCCAAATACTGCGGAGTCTGCACCGACGAGCGCTGCTGCATCCCCTACAAGTCCAAAACCGTTGATGTGGAGTTTGAGTGTCCTAACGGAACGGGATTCACCTGGAAGATGATGTGGATTCAGGCCTGCTTCTGCAACCTCAGCTGCAAAAACCCCAATGACATCTTTGCTGAGCTGGAAAATTACTACGGTTACCCAGAGGTCATGGACTAAGAAATGCCAGTCCCCCTTTTATTCCCCTCCCCGACATCTTTTCAGCCTTTTGTATTTACAATGTGGGATTTCTTATGGTCTTTTTTTTCCTATTGGAAATATATGTAAATATGTAATGTGTATGTGCCTCCAGAATGGTTTAATAAGTGTGCTGTCAAATATTTTAAGCATTGCCCATGGGAAATATTCAAGTAAACAAGAAAAATATTTAAAGTTTAATTTATTCATATAGCTTCAGAACAGTCAATGTGGCCTTTCAAACTCAGTATAGATTTTTGTTTTCAAAAAAAAGAAAAGCTTTATGAAATATGCAAAAATGACACAAGAAGGGAATCTGTTACAACTTTTTATTGTCATTTTTTAATAAATACAAACTGTTACATCTTTTTAATGCTTTTCTACAGCATTAGATGGTTTGTGCACTGCATCTTTACAAAGCTTTGTATACCTCTTCTACAAAGTAATATGTTGCTGTAGTGCAAGTAAAATACAGGAGTAGAAGGTTGCAGGTAAGTTCTATGGCTATCCTCATGTTAACATGTGGACCCCCCTCTCCCCCTTCACTCACCCACAAATCCACAACCACATAGGAGCATCACATCTAAAGAATGAACGATTCCATGGCACTTTTTCTTTGTTCCATTGTGCTTGATTGCATAGAAATTAGCTTAATTTAAAAAGGGGGGGAAAACTCTAAAATCAGAAGTAATGCGTGATAGAAAAGTTTTTGAATTTTTACTTTTCAGAATGTGTTTTGATTAATCACGAAGCATAAGCTCAACGGAATGTCCTTAAATGATCATCTGGTTCCCAACGCAGTTTAAAATGCATTGTATGTGAAGAAGGGGAAAAAAAGGACTTTGGCAGGAGGAAATTTGCATATTTACAGGATTATCTAGATGTCTGTCCCTTAAATTGTAGTTACAAATACAAATGGAGGCAAAAAGTTTTTTTTTTTTGTTTTGTTTTTTGTTTATCCAAGTGCCTCCCCGTTGCTTTCCCACATCTACAATCCTGCTCCTACCCACAAACAACAACATTCAGACATGGAAAATAAAAAGAATAAATGAGCAGACAATTACAGTGAGAACAAGAGAGACATTTACAGTCAGGTATATTCGAGAAAGCTGTGTCAATATAGTAAAAGTGGATAAAAACAAGAGGAGATGATGATGAAATGGATTTTTCCTCCTTTTTCTCTTTTTTTTTTGTTTTGTTTTTTAAATGTATAAGAAATGTTGTAAGCTTGTGTATTCCTCAGCCACAGCTTTCTCCCACATTCTCCACTTCGGTATCCCTGTATGCTGTGTTGCCTCTAATTACACTCCCACTTGACCAAAGAGCTCAGAAGCTTTTGGTGTTAAGATACAGTATGTGTAGATCCCTGAATGACCAAGCATGCACACAGCTGACCTCACCATCCCACTTTAAAGACAGATATTGAAGTTGGGTCAGCTCAGCTGCACTGAAAAGTCTGCAGCTGAGAGTCCATTGTGCGTTTTTATTTTACAGATCCAAGTGTGCTCTCTTAGTCCTTCTCTGCATGAAGTGTGTATGTGCGTAAGGAATGTGTGTATACTTGAATTAGAGGCAGCACAGAATAAAAAAAAGGGCCTTGAGAGGTTTGTGTCTGGCGAGTGGCGGCTCACTTAGCAGGACACTTCGGTGGACTTGGGCACAGCCTGGTCCACGCTGTTGTTGCCTGTGCCGTCCACGGCACCGTCCACGTGAGAGCGAGCGTGCTGGGTGTCAGCCGTGTGGCTGCGGCTCCGAGGGCCCTCGTTGGTGTGTGAGCGGGAGCGGTTTCCCTCGCTGGTGTGGGAGCGGGAGCGGTTGCCATCGAAGGAGGTGACGCTGGAGCCGGAGGCGGTGCGGGAGCGGACAAGGCGGGTCATGCTGGCAGAAGGCACTGAGAAAGAAGAGGGGAGAGGGGTTCAGCCAGCTGATGATTTCTGCGGCACTCTATGTAGTTCTGAAAACAGTTCTTCATCTGGCCACTAGGTGGCAGAAAGCTCACAGGGAAAACTCGAAACACACACAGTTCTTAGAGAGTCTGCAGTGCAAGTTAAACTGCGACACATCCAAGAAATGCAACAAAGCCCAAACACCCATCCTGAATACTTACTGTATCCCATGCCCTGAATGAAGTACTTGAAAGCTTCTGTCAGTTTTCCAGGCTGCAGAGAAAAAGCACAATGAGACATGATCATCATTAATAATCCCTCTTGTTTACCAAACACCGACAGACCCATCTTATCATCCAGTAGCTTACTACTCTGGGCCAGAGATATGACAGCTGCTACAAGCAGGTGCTGCTCAGTGTGCAGGATTACAACTCAACAACTGTGGTCCATATCTGCTTCTTCTTAATGCTCTTAAGTACCACCTTCTTATGCTATCCACCCTTCCCACCTGACTCTCTGTGCTGATTATCCAGCCACATCTAGCCTGCTCCGCTACATTAAAGTTGGTCTCAGAAGGACATACACACCTGGTCAACCTGGGGCATGCCACCACAGTCAGCCATCTGGAAATGAAAGAAATGGAACAGGCCATTAGTGTGCTGCCATTGCCGTGGACAAATGCACCTGCCCCTCAATAGTACACATCTTGTCCTGTTTGAACACCACGTCCCCGTCACCCGGTTTTTGTTCCTCTTGACCCTGAACTCTAATGACTCCGATTTTAAATCTAAAAGTCATCTGGTTTCAGTTCTTGGTGATGCGAACTAAGTTGCCACAAGCAAACACAAGTAGGTCAGCTGCCGCAGACCACGGCGCTTATGCATGGACACATTCAGCTGTTGTAGCTGTGGTTAATATGTTACCAGGTAAATGCTGAGCCACTGGAAACTTATCAGCTGAAGCCTTTCCAAGGCTATTATAATCGGACCTAGTATGTGGGACAGGAGGTCCACGGGGGGTTAGGCAGGACAGAGGGCAGGAAACGGTTCACTCACCTTAAGCAGGGTAGTCTTTGTCGGGTCCAGCCTGGTGTTGCACTCAACCTGTGCGTACAAACCAACCAAATCTGTTAATGTTCATACTAAAACGTTATCTGATTCCATTACTGACACTGGGTTTGACAACATGCTATAAGTTTATCACACACTCTTAACACACCAACAATGCTCTTGAGGAGCATTGAGGTCCTTCCAGAACCAAAAGCAGCATTTGCAACACAAATCTTTTGACTTTAACAGATTACATCTAATCTGAGTCACTTGAATTTTCTTATCTACTCCCCCTTTTGTTTTCCCCACCAAACTCATGTTCAACTGTTGTTTTAAACATGTTATCATGCATATCTCTTCAGCTTAAAAACAGACACCTGGAATGGAAAAGCGCTTCCAGGTCCAGTTAAGAGTAATGGGAACTAAACTCGTTAGCATTCGTCTGTTTTTATGGCTGCGTGAACCGCCTGAACTCACCACAGCATCCACAGCAGGAGAACTGTCACCAACCACCAGCAGAGAAGGGCACCTGAGTGAGGGAAAATGCATCAAGTCACACATTCAGCACTGCTCAAATATTAGAAATTCATTTCTTTGTGCAGCAGTGATGCTGCTTGAACTCACTTGAGGGTTCTGACGTTGCTTCCAGGGACCGGCCTCTCGATTTCAAGATCCCTCCGACTGCAAAGACAATTCCATTAAAAACAAATGAAACCCAAAACCCCCAATTTTTACTTTTTTAGACTTTCTATATCTTAAACCCAGCTTTACCTTTCATAGGACTTGACAAACAGATGCAGGTTAAACTGGTTCATGTCATTCAGGATGTGATGACGGTATGTACCGATTAAAGCATGGTTGTTGTGGATCTCCTCCTGTGGCGACCAAAACCAAAAATGCATGAAATGCTATACCATCTTTGAAAGAAATTATTTGAAAGAAAAAAAAAAACAGATGTAAGATTGTACTAAGTTTTGAATCTGTACCTTCCCAAAGAGGTGGGTGATGATCATGTCAGGCATGGCATGGGTCCAGCCGCTGATCTAAAGTTATACAAAAAAAAATCACATTTAGTCACATAGAATCAGTTTCAATTTAGGCCAAAAATTATTTAGACATGATAGATGTAAATAAGAATGTTTGCCACCTTGTGAGCAGCCCAGTCCATCCAACCCTCAGCACATGGGTTGATGTTGATGAGCACCAGGCCCTCTACCATGTTTGGGTTGTCCAACTTAAAAGAAAAACACACACAAAACATAAACTTGATTCCTTTATACCCACACAAACATTACTTAGGTGAAAACTGAAAATGAGCCTCATTTATGGCCTTTAGAGTTGAGTTTTCACCACTGGAGTCATGATGACTGTATCCAATATCTAAAATCCGATATTCAATGTCATTTATCAAACTGTTTGTTGTTGGTACCCATCTCAGTTAAGATCAGTCCCTCTCTAATTTCAGAGATACCCATGATGAATTATTTCTGAATGATGACCTACAAAATTCAGCAACAGAAGTGTGTGTGGTAAGGAGTTAAAAGGCTGCATCTCTGTCAGCCTTGTGTCAACAAAGTGAGACTTCCTATTGAGTGCAGTGTTAGTGTTGAGCCGATGTGGTGCATTCCTCAGGCTTTCATGGCTCAGCAGGCTCAAGCAATAAGCAGAACTGTGTTGCCAGTATAAGCAAAAAGCAGAAACATATTAACTAGCTCTGCTAATCCAAGAATGATTAAATCTCAAATATCATGAAACAAGATTGAGCGAGCGAGGTGTGAGCTTACAGCAAATCTGGTCAGGACGTAGGCCCCGGCTCCAATGCCCATTCCAATCACACTCTTCAGGCTGAGGTGCACAAAAATACATGGATACTGTTAGAACAACCGGTTAGAAAACATCTTAAAATATGACAGAGTTGCGAGTGTAAAAACTGCAGCTTAACTTACCCAAAGTGCTTCAGCACCAGAGGGAGAGTCTCAGATACCTGGTCCATGGAAGGATACTCATATCTGGAAAAATAGAAAGCACATTGTTACAATCTTATCACCTTTTTATGGCTGCTTATTATCAGTATGCATCCATCTGCACTAAAATGAGCCAAAGTTCCACCACCAAAGCAGAGATTAAGCTGACCAAGATAAACACCTGCACAGTGACACACTTGTCAAATTAGGGCGTCTTAAGAACATCCGCAGTGATGTACCTGCTGCGCCAAAGGTCACAGACTGCTTGACACACATCCAGTTTCTGCGAGGGTTAACTGTGTGCGTTTGTGTTTATCTGGCTCACCCGGTAGAGAAGGTGTTTGCTCCTTCATGCTGTCCCGGGGCGTCGACGTGACACACAGCAAAGTGCTGCATGATTTCTGACATGTCCTCGTGGCTGAAGAGCGTGTCCCAGCAAGTTTTGTCTGGGAGGGTAAAAAGAAAAGATGGATGAGTTTTTCACACTCAAGACGAAGAAAGACCTCCAAGAACTTGAAAAGAAGCAACAAAAAGACTTAAGAGGGTTTGCTTTTGTGTGCCATCACCATCAGCTGTTGTATTGTAATAGACTTAATATTAAGTTAGCTTTACGAGTGTAATCTCACACCACGTGGTACGGTCATTCAAAAGGCTCCAGGCGTTAGGCACAAACAACAGATGTTTCACCCAGATAGATCTGAACAAGGAGCAAGGGCTTACGGTTCAGTCCAATGTCATGGAAGGTGAGGATGACTGGTCTGTCCCCCTTGGGAGCCCCCTTCATTGTGCAGCGAACTCGTCCAAAAGGAGTCTCGACATCATGCTCCTAAAAAGTTTGGTATTATTAGTGCAGATATTAAGACAAACTTAAAAATGTCACTGCACATGCAACAAGTGACCATCAAGTTGAATGAATAAAATAAAATGAATACGTATAAACATTAAACCCTGTCAATGTGATCCATTCTTCCCAATAAGCGCCAAAAATGACAACTCCTATTCTCCGTTTTTGCACCTCATTAGCTCTAACTGAAGAGGAAGCATAATGAAAAAGGAAAAAAATATCTAAAATCCTTTAAAAACTACTCTGTGCAAACACCAAATTAAATCCAAGCGTCTACTCACGCTGACTTCAATCTCAGCAACAATCATTTCCACGTCAGAATCCTCCAGAACCATGTTTGCAGGAGACGAGTGGTACGCCGCTCGCTACCAAAAACTTTAGTCACAGTGGCTCTCTGAGCTATAGATCCAACACTCGGTAAGCCTCTGAAGTTGTTTAGCCCTGCACTGAGAGCTGCATTTTATACCCCTGCTGCTTACCAGTTGGCCTTAAGCTCCCCGACTCCCATGGTGCCTTGCAGGCTGGTCAAAACAAGTTAATTCTAGAAGAGATCCTTAAATTGGATCAGCCAATGTCAGACAGAGGGGCATCAGCTACTGCACTGACATGAGTAAGCATCAGTCAGCGGGGAATGTTGAATGTTGAATGAATGAAAGCAACATGGTAGCCATTACTCGACAGTTTATATTTTCAAAGGAAAGCCTGGATGAGGAATGTGTTTAAATTAGCCTCTACAGTATAAGGACTACTAAGCCAGGCCTGTATAAACCAAGGCACTCTAAATTAAATCTATTTGTCAGAGTTTATTTACATTTACAAACACAACAAAAATTAGATGAATCATTTTATTTCATGAAGAAAGCTGTTATTCATTTCATTTATGAGTGACTTAGTAACAGAAAGAATTCCAAGTTTGAGGCTGTACTATGTTGACATGACCTGCAGGTCTGGAGCACCAAGTAACCTTTTACATGATTTGTTATCCAGCCGGTTTCGACTCCACCAGATCTGCTTTGGAAGAAACATCCAAGGAGCAATAAAACCAATTTACTGGATGCAATGGCCAGGATTCCTCACATCTCGCTCCTCCCCAACCTCCAACTTTGCAAGGCGCACTCCTGCACGTAGGCTACACCAGCAGGATAATCCTCCCACACGTGCATGTGCCCTTTCTGATGCAGACTCATCTATTAAACTTGCAGCAATAATGTGGAGTTGCGTGACAGTGCGGTGCAAACGCCTCAATATCGTCACCCTCAACTAATCCTATGTCACTAATTATTGGAAGCTTAGCCACTGCAGATTCATGCCCTGGATACTGATCCAACCAATTAGTATCAATGCAAAGTAACCCTGAGGAATTCGGTGTGGAGGAATTTCCCCATCTTTGTGTAGGTCACCCCTTTTTTTGATAGGGGTCTGAGGGGTCAAAGTGGAGAGGAAAAGAATGTGATGACTTAACGTCTAGCTGATGAAAAAGACTGGAGAGGGCCTCTTTACTAATTTTAGGGAAAGACCTTGCATGATCTGCATTCCTTCACACTTCTGCAACTGAGGGGGGGGGGGGGTTTAAAGTCTTAGTTTTACTGGGATGTGTAAAAGGAAACACACAGACGACTTAATGGATGTAAGAAATGAGCTGCGATCAAACAATCTGGTGCTAGAACATGACATAAATGCTTCAGTGCACCTCAATAACCGATATGCATTTCAGCATAAGACATCCAAGTCTCCCAAGAGTCCGTCCACAACTTAACCTCATCAGATTTCACATTCAGCAACCCCCCCCCCCCAAACTGACTGCTACAGCAGATGACCTCTGACCTCACACCCTGACTTCACAGCCCAGCGTGATAAAAATACATCCCAACGAATGGAAGAGCACTGCAATTATAGAGGATTGCACCAAAAACCACATGGAATCTCTTGCAAGAAAGACTTTACAGTCAAGAAACTCAAGGGCGCACACTGCACACCAGGGCATGTGTGCACGTCCCCGACTCATCTTACAAGCCCAGTCCAACATGTGTTTAATCACTTCCAGTAGATGAGTGAATTAGCAGACCTCCGATTTGATTTCTGTCTTAATAAAATCACAGCACAGAAGTTTTCGTGTTGATGGATGAAACTCTACAACAGCTGTGATAATGAGGCCACTGCATGGTCATAGAAACAGCGGAATAATTTAGATGAACTGGTCTTATATGTCGACAGTTGCTACTCAAATTACAACAGGTGAGGATAATAGCGGGTCTAGTTTTTGTGAATTTGTGCGTCTGGAACCGTACCTTGACAACGAGCTGCTGCACAGCCTCTCTCAGTCCCTAGAAGGAGAGCACAGAGCAATGAAAACACAAACCTAATGTAATTACATGATATGATTTAATTATCCGAGGGCTTCAGCCTGTCACTGAATGCAGTTTTGCATTCATGAGTGCAATCTTAACTACACAGCTTCGCAATTGTGGTCTAATTATGAATAACTCCATTTTTCTTCAATCCAAAAATGTCTCTGATAATAATAATAGTGTGGTATTTTGGTAAAGTCTCATGATTTATCAGCTCAATTCTGGAAGTTTGTTGTTAACAAACAAAATATGCAAACAATTATTCTTACTTAAACAGCTTGGTTTGGTGCCTTTCAGCATACATACCGGCAATTCCCTGTCAACCAGCAGGGGTTTGGATTCAACTACTTGGATGTCATCCATTTCAGAGAGCTGAGGAGCCTGGGGAGGCAGAGAAAACAGGATAATTAGTCAGGTTTGATAATAAATAAATAAAGGTGTTTGAATTAAGAGTGATAACTTGGGAGTTTTCAAAATTCCAGATACCCATGAAGTGTTTTCTTTTCAAATCAACTTGCTGGAAATCATTTAAAAAGTAAACGTTGGCAGCCTTTAGGAGGCAGAGCAGCAGGCAATAAAAAAAAAAAGCCCAACAGACTTACTGGAGTCTGGGTTGGGTGCATTTCTCATCTGCGCTCCCATACGCAGCCTCAGGTGTAAAGACAAAAACGTCCAGAAACTGGCCGTTGTGCTGGCCACACAGGTCACGTAAAAAGGACCACACCCAAGAAATGCCCACATCAGACACACAAACCAACCGCTGGCATAATAACGGACATGGTGCACAGGTGGTTAACAGATAATGAGGAAATCTAACAGAGGAGAAGGAAAAAAGCAGGTAAATAATGAGGCCAGTGTATTTGTCACCCCTCTGAAATGGGCTTAAATCTCAAGCTGAACACTTCAACGCCGTTTCACGGGATCATGTCAAGTAAATGAAGGAATAAAAAGTAGAGATAACGAGAAGAGTGAGAAAAAGCAGAAGAGGAGCCAAACTGTGTGGATGATGCTGCTTTGTTGGATTAGAGCAAGCAGACTGTGACTGTGCATGCAAATCAAATTAGCCCGTTAAGAGGGGTCTTTGTCCACTGGTTTGGTGGCTCGGCAGAGTCAGGGGCTTGACCCTCTTCCCTCTGCTGCTGAAAGAGGGCACGACTGACCAAGACAAACATCCACATACACAGGAAGCAAAGATTCCCTGGTTCCCAGCAAAACATCCCAGCTTCTTTTCAGACTCTACTGGCTTTCTAGCTCAGTGATTCTGCCACTTTTCTCTGTTTGTCCTGGTTTCTGCTTAGATGCAGTTGCAATGTTTGCTCTTTCCAGGCTTTCACCATGTGCTCCCGGTCTCTCCATTTATCTTTGTGGACAGAAAATTCATCAGCCTCCAAAACTGCTGAGAGCTTGTCAGAGCAAGATGGGTTATTTAGAGGAAGTGATTCATTAGGTTTTAAATACGGTTGTGTGCAGCAGAATACGCCTTCGACACACACAAACACATACACACAAGCCCTTTTGACTGAGAGAGCAGAGTCCAGCCCCAGCCAGATCTCACAATGGTGCAGAGGAAGACGAGTATCAAACAACAGGTCATTTGTCTGCTGCAGCCCTCTGAAACATGGCCACCGATGCAACTGCAGGAGCTTTGTTGAAGAGGGCAAGAGATCAGCCCCCGCTGAGATTCCACAGCCACGTGAGAAAAGGCACATTTATGATCACTTTGAAAGAAAGAAAACAACTGTTCAGGCCAATTGAGATGATAAAATGTGAGGAAAAGATCTGGTGGATAAACCAGCACAGGAACAACCTTGACAAAACCCAGCCTTAATTAAATTAAATAAGGAGATGTGCAGACTTCCCCTGCAGTTGGCTGCTATCACCACCTGTTAGCATGTCGGCTGCAGAGAGGCCCTGCTGATAAATGTAGGTCACCTGCTGTTTACACCTATAGTGCTCCTCAAACTGCTGCTCGGTCGACGTTTCACCTGCACTAAAGTGAGATGTTCCAGTTATACCCCACAAGCTCCACACCCAAGATACAAGTGCTCCTAATTCATGTAAAGGTTTCACAGATGTTTAAGTCAAATCATAAATTCCAGAAGCAGCGTCTAGATTTAGCAGAATATTGTTGAGTATTTAACCTTCCAAAATGGGGAAGTAGAGATTTTTTGCAGGGTGACTTTCTCACAGGGGTTATATTTCAGAGCTGCAGCAGCAGGTTTTCCTTTAACTGATCAGTACAGACTGGAGTTTCTGGATACAGAAATATATGTGTAATCAGGTCAAACATGCTTCAACATGCAAAATTGCTTTTATGACATGGGAGAGCATGTTCACAGAATGGCATGCTAAAAGGGAAAAGAAAAAAAAAAAAAAAGGAAAAACAATAAGTGAAACAGCTTTGGTCTGGCAGAAGTGAGACTACGCAATCATGCAGAGGAAACAGTGGGAGGGTATATGTTTGGAATGACCTAAAAATGTGTTACAGGGGTCCAACGCTACACTTGTTGATTCTGCATGAAAGAATCTACTTGGCTTCTTCAATTCTCAGGATTAAGTGGTGGCAGTTCCTGAAAAGTGGGCTTTTTTTTTGGAGAGAAAAATGCTCTCACTTGACAAGATAAGTGGTTTAAGCTTTAGCTGGAAAAATAACAACCAACAACAACTCAGGCCTACAAAACACATTAGTGCTAGTTTTCCACTGTGAAAACAGAGATATGACACGGTACGCTGTCCAAGCTAAAAAAAAAAAAAAAAAAAGAAAAGAAAAAAAAACATGGGCTCAAATTGTCTATGCAGGCTGGAAGATAAGCATATGTACCGGTTAGATTTGGACATTGAAACAATTTTAAAAGCGGTTCAGTATAAAGGCCAGGCCACCCTTCTTCAGTTGCCTCCATGTGGTTTTAAATCCACGAGCATGCCATGTTCATCTGCAGAAACAATGATTGCTTCTCTAATCTTTGGGAACTCGCTTAATCTGTCAAATCCATGGTTCTGGAATATCAGCATGGCAGCAGCAGGCCTGCTGGATTAAGCTGCCAAAGACCTACATTTTCGGGCAACAAGAGATGTCAAAATATTTGAGTGTTTACTATAAGTTAGAAAGCAGAGGAGAGGAGTCACGGGGTTGGGGGGTCACAGGAAACCCCCCAGGGGATTCATTAACAGATAAAAAGAGACACCATCAACGCAAAAGGTTGTTGTCGATACAGCTGCTGTTTATGGTGACATGCATCCTCCTACAGCACAACAGACCACAGATCAGATTAGTAATCTTCTGCACTGTGGATTTAATTTCATGTCAACATTTGAATTAGCTGGAAATCTAAAAGGAAGCAGTTCCTTTTCATAAAAGCAAACAGAACGCGCTTTACATTTTCACTGGACGGTCAAATTGAGAGGGAGAAATTATTTATTTTTCACATTTTTATCAGGTAACTTGACACGCGTCGTTTTAATTCCCCTCCCCCAAAACCCCCCATGCCTCCTGCACGTCTTTTTGTTGTTGTTTTTAACGTTCAATCAACAAAAAGTAAAGAGGATTTGTAATCCAGCCGTTGGCCTCGTTGTGTTGGCAACATTTGACTCACAAATAAGTTTCGTGCTTTCTGAGTGCGCGCGCGTGCCTCCCGTGACACGTGTGAAAAACATGTCGGAGCTGCAACACATTAGCTGTGCTTTTTAAAAAGGTAAGAAAACCAACGAAAAATTGAAAAAACATTGCGTGTATGGTGCATAAATTTAGATATGCATTTTTTTATTAAACTTCGTTTTACAGAAAACTCTGGAAAAACTCACAATCTGCAGAATTTGCACAAAAACATAAAAAACATCTCATGTAAAAGTGTGCATCTACATACAAAAAGGATAAGTTAACTCCAGTTTATTTCTTGTTGATTTAATAACAAACTTTTATTGAATTTCACGCCCAAACACAGATGATGGCATGCTCAGACATGCTGGGAGTCTGACAAGGAAGCAAGCTTTCCCTTTAAAGAGAAAACAAATAAATTAACCTACCTGTTGTTTCAGCTGGTGATTGTCCTGAGTGGAGTAAACCCCTTTTTTAGATGGAAAAAAATGTCCACGATAACTTTCTTTTCCTCTCTTTTAACACTGTTGTCGTGACAAAGGCGTCGTTTTGTTTATAACGTGTAGCGCAAAGCGGATGTATGAGGGAATTTTATAAAGCCTGGAGAGGGTGGGGGGTGAGGGGGGTGTAGCCCGGCCCACTTTCTCCCACTTTGGTCTCTATTGGGCAACAGCAGATGTGGGATTACTACTATTTCCAGCGGTTGCATGATGAGGAAGCTGCGTGCAATGCTGCGCAACACACTCCTGTATCTCCTGTAGTCTAATATTTCATTAACTTTTTGCTTTTACCTAATTATAATAATATTTCTTGCAAAGAACTATCAAAATTTAACTCATCTCTTCACAGTTTACTTTTCTGTTCTGGCACGTCAAATAAAGAGCTCTTTCTCGCCAGAGCATGCATCAGCAGGGTGTGGAAATATATTCAGACTTTACAGATCCCGTGCAGTCGCAAACGGTTGACACAAATGTAAATTGTGTTTGAACTATTAGGCAGGGAATGCGGCCAGACTAGCAACCTTGATTTGTGGCCAACAGGAGTCTGTACAAAGGGAAGCTCTTCCCTCACTTTGGAACATGGAGCTCTTCCTTGGCAGCATGCTGCTATTGTCTAATCAAAGCCGGGCTGTCATTCAAAGGCATTAATCAATAACAGAAACTGCTCAGTTTGTTGGAGTAGTTTAGATTCTTTAGATTTTACTCTGGCATGTTCTTTGGTATACTTTCCACAAGTGATTTTAACTAGATTCCTAATCTGAATAAATGGATTTTAAATGTCTTTTCATAGATTTAGAGCTTTAGTGGTTGGATACCATTGAGTATAAAGAATGACATGTTATTAGAAATCTGACCTCTGTGTAAATGTACGCGTCAGCATCTTCTCAGAAAGATGTTTACTATCCCAAATCCTTTAATTTCATTGACTAAGCGTGTCCTGCAGAGCAGGGCTCCTGATGGAAATTTCCACACCTGCAACAGTGTGACTGTTACACAGTGAATCTGCCAATAAGTGCTAGTATTGGCAATGAGTGTGTGAAAGGTCCTTTTCAGGATACAATAGCCGCTCTGTGGTCTTGTAATGTGAGGCCCTCAATAGGAACACGTCGGACAATAGCTGCATTGGAGGGGAAAAATATAACCGCCGAGCTAATTTCATGTCTCACTACATTGCAAAGCATCACGAGCTGAACATAAAGGCTGAAGTCAAGCTAAAATGTCAATATACAGTATAGAAACTGCACATTTTTTTCCCAATAAGGTCAACATCTGTATGTGCCAATGGCCTTTAGCATTTGCGGGCTGTATGAGACTGAGTGCAGCATTTGCAGCTTGCAAGGTGTCTCTATACCTGATAAATCCAGTGGACTTTTACCTAGCTGACTCTTATCTTTGCATCTACCTGCCTCTACAAACCCATACAGGCCACACCTTGTCACACACTTTAAAACTATCAAAGGACTTGAGGTTTTTAAGACACGTTTAATTGAAGCATTTATAACTTCCATAAAATGTTTGTTTGTATTGAGTTTATTGCTCTGTCAGTCACAAAATGAATCACATTTATTGATTTGAGATAAAAAAAAAAAAAAAAAACAGTTGTTCTAAGGATGCAGCACGTAAGCCCAGTCTTAATCAGAATACTAAAATATAACACTTTATGATGTTATTCCTCCTTCATCCTTTGTTTCTCATTTTTCTAAAACATTAGATCTATAAGATAAACTTGTCTCCTGCTGTATGTGTCAGTTGGTGGTCTCTGAGTTCATGTGCGCTTGTTTTCCAAGTTCATGACCACAGTGTACTGCCGTTCAAACACAGCAGAAAATAAAAGAAATCACACGAGGCTCTGAAAGTTAGAGCTGATCCCGCAAGCTGTTGCAATGCAGAAGTATTTGCAGTAATTGTAACCTGACTATAGGCCATTTCCTGACATCTGTTTCTTTCTCAGGTTAATCCACCGCACACGCCCATCCCAGGTTCTTTGTACGTCTCCAAGCTAGATTCAACTGGTCATGAAAGCCACTGATGCAACAAGCTAGTCAGAGTGTGTGATTCATACACACATGACAGGGAATGTGTCTGTAGGTCATGTAGTAAGAGGTGTGTAATGGGATGTAAATTTGTGACTGGCTGGGGTTGTATCTTCAGCTGATAAGTCAGACATCAGTACAGTCGTGACTGAACTGTCTGGACTCCAGAGGTAAATCTTTACAAACATACCTAATGATGAAGTTGAAAAGTTACTCTCCAAAGTGAGTCGGGTTGACCACTTCAGATAAATCATTACACACGTCTTGAAGTTTGGTTTAGTTTCCCAAAGGTCAGAAAAAGCTAAATACCAATAAAACGATGCAACTTTCATGGAAATGTGCAAAATTCAAAGGAGAAGAGACATGGCCTCCATGACTTATGCATTTCAGATGTAGCCTCTTTATTAATCTTTTGACTTCCTTGCAGCAATCAAATATGCATTTTACAAAGTTCCCCATCTGGCACTTGTTGCACATGAGCAGTGGCTTTTTGGTTGTGTGGAAGTGACTATTTCAGCTTGAGGTTTGGAAATTTCCCTCAGCCTGACCTGTATTCGATATTGATTGCCTTAATAAGGTGCAGTAACTGTTATGATAAGACTGCTCTCTTTTCTCTTGATGTTGATAAGATTGTTACTGAGTGACTAAGCAGGCTTGGTAATGTTATAACAGCCATCACTGAACAGTAAAACCTTAATAACATTGTTTGTTTGGTCGGACGGTTGCCGGAGGGCAAAGTTTGAATTAACTTGGCATCGATATTAGGTTTTTATTATTAACAAAACTGCTATTGCAGGTGAAAGAATTGATAAACAAATAAGAAAGCAAAGTTTAAGTGATATGTCTTCTTGCTATGAAAGTTGTTTTTCACATATTCCTGTTATAAAAGCAGTTTAGAAGACATGGAGGTTTGCTGACTGACCCAAAAGGGCCCTGGTCCAGGGGCCCTTTCTGTTTGACACCTGACTTGTTTGTCAAATAAATGACCATAAACTCAAAACAACTGCACTGAGGTTAAAGGGCATATGGGCACAAAACAACTCTACAGGGTTTAAAGTGACACAAAACAAAGAGACTCATAACAACTATATAGAAACTTGGCTTTAAAGATCTTAAAAAATACAAAGAGGCTCAGAATTTCTAAAAAAATGGTATATTACTCATAACAGTCAAATCTATGACACAAAAACATCAAACTCCAGAGGTGCTCAAACTTCCCTGAAAACAAATTCAAAAAGAATTTATGTTGACTAAAAAAAATTTGAGTAATCTTTAAAAATGACTTGAAATAGATATGTTTTAAAAAATTAAGAAAGGAGAACAATTCAGTAGGCTAGCTGTTTGCTTTGTTTTTAATGTTCAAAAACAAGAATTCCAACAGTAAAACAAAAAAAGAAACTCAAAGTGAGGACAAACAGAAACCAAACAATGCCAAAGGTTCTTATAATGATCAAAGAGACACCGGAAAGGGCAGCGTGTTGCAACTTTTCACAAGTCCAGGGGCCCATTGGCTCAAAATGCGTCTGTGTTAAGATTTACACACTAAGTTGAGGGTAATATTTACACTGATAGCCAGCTAAAACATTTTCAGAGAAACCAGACAAACAATATCTGTGTAATTATTAAAGGTATAATCTTAAAACACAATCAACAGCCTTCAGCTCTTTGTTTTCACATCACGGCCACAAGACAAGTGATAAATCAAAGTTTGTTCATTTTCTTTTTCACTGTCCAGGCAGAGAATATTACGTGCAGTGGCATTTTCTGCAAATCCTACATTCAGTAAATTATTAGAAAAATGTTAATACCCACCTTTCAGCTATACATCTGAGCCTTATGAATGACAAAGATGCACCTGAGTGAACTCTGTGTTGCATAAGAAAACAAAACAACAGTGTGTGGCGCTGAGTTAAGTCTAATCCTCTTAGAGCTACAGTCACTGTTCATCTTGCTCCCCATATCTTTATCAGAAGTACCAAGTATAGATGCAGTAAACATGCCAGGGCACAGTGGGTACTGATGACAGCGAGTAGAGCTGAAGTGGCACTTTCAGTGGTTGTTTACAAGCTGGCACCCAAGCTTACGATGGAAGCAACCCAGGGAATTCCCTGTTGCCTCAGCCTGTTACATTACTGCCACATTTGTTACTTATGTGAAAATCCCACCTAGTTAAATGGTTTTCTACACGCAGGCTTGGCAGCAACAAGACATTCCAGGAACGGAGCGAGTCAGCCTCCACAGATAAAGTTGGACTGATTCCCAAACTGGACTGCATCTAATCAGCCTCAGTTTTGATTCCTGAGTAAAATATGTGAGGTCAGGCTGACAAGACTTGAGCTCCTGGGCCAGACCGCACCCCATTAGATCCATGGACGTGGAACACTGAGCACACATTCATTCCACAGAGCAGTTTGGTTCCTTTGGTTAAAGTGTCATCAGATTCTGATGGCAGGACAAAGGAAAAAAAAGAAAATATGTCGACGGTGGTCTGCGTCCTGTTTACTGTGATAACAGCCCCTGCTGTGTCACAGGTGGGATTCTGTTTTTACTGACTCTTCAAACAGGAAAATTAGCTTATGTTTATATATACATAGTGGACACAGCTGTTTGGATTATTGGGCTGGGGTTAAAGGGGCGTCTGATGAAACAGATATACAGGACAGTGAAGTGGCATTAGCAGGCAAGGACAAAACTGGGAAGGTGCAGGGAGAGGGCTATGAATATAGATTTTCCTATGCTTATGGAAAACAAAGGGTCAAATAAAAACTGGAGAGCACTTTTGGCGATTCAGAAAACAGAATCATCCACTTTCTCAGCATGAATCTCATTCTGTCTGAATTAAAAGAAAAAACTTGAGGAATCTTACTTACAGAAGCATTTCATTTACAGCCAAAAATCCTCAAATTGCTTAAAAAGTCATCTGCCAGAGAGGACAAACACCACTTTGGCAGGAGACTGGCCAACCACATGTCCACTAGAGTTACAAATTCCTTCACATCCACGGAAAACACAACTAATTAACTCGGTGCAGCTAAACCAAACTGTGCTGCTCAACCGCATCTTCAAATTAATGATTGACAGATTGTTTGGGGGAAAAAGCACAAACTTGGGGCACTCTTAATTTAGCAGCCAACTTTACCACTGATGTTGTTAATAGTTAAGAATAAGCTGCTGACCCAAATAAACCAGCTGTTAATGATTCCTTTTTTAACCTCATAGTGAGGATAAGCAGCGCTCGAGTATGTAATATAATCCTACAATATCACTGCAATAAATCAAACGTCCCTCCCACAATGCCTGAAGACAAACCTTTTCTCAGTCTCTTTTCATTTGAGAATATGAGATGAAATGAAGTGTTTCAGATAGCTTGCTTTAGGCTCTCTCTTTGAGCATGATGACCCAAACTTATTCATATCCAATAGAAAATCTTTTACAATTTTATCTTTTCCGTTGACCTAAATCCTATGTTGACAAAACAGCTTTTTTTCAGTTTAAGCTCACCTTTAAAAACCCTTGAGTCATGCCTATTTTGTGTTTAGCCAAAATTTCCAAGTGTCAGGAAAAAGGGAGAGGAGGAGGCTATCACTGAAGAAATAAAACCAGTCTTAAAATGACACACAATAAAATCCCTGTATTCAAAACTGTACTTATTAGAAATTTATTGATAGTTATATTTAACTAGTAGCATGGAAAATAAGTTGCCACAAGAACGCTGCAGTAACCTAGATGTTTAATTACACCCTTAATTATCAAAGGAATAATTTTAACCCCCCTAAAAAAGTATTTTACAAACAGAAAGTATGGCCTATTTTCTGTATTTTAACTTTAACCTTACAGTATCTTCTTTGGCACCAAGTAGCTTTTTATATTTCCTAAACTCAAAAGTGAAAAGTGACCTAAGGTCACCAAACACTGCGACATGTGAGTATGTGTATGTGTTTTTTCATGCGGTACTTGAATGCAGCACAGCTCGGCGGTGTGCGGCGATGACACAGAAGTTTCAACTGCCTACCTCTCCCGAGTGGGCGTGGCGTGGCGGGAACCGGGACGAGGAAGACGAGCGCGACGTGACTCCGCCGACTAAACGGATGTCGCGAATTGTGCGTGTCTATTCTCTTACGTCAGAGGACCGCACCTTCAAGACACCTAGCTACAGAACTTAACCCGGGACAAGGTGGCACGAGGACAGAAGGTTCAGTGTGCTTATCAGCTCTGTTCCAGGACATCAGGCTTGTGGTTTACCTGTAAGAAAATGAACACAACACGAACCTACCTGTGAGCTGCCAGTGCAGAGTTAAAGTGTGACTGAAGTGTTTTCAATCAGTACATCCAATATTCTAACATGTAAACACAAATATTCTAGTATAAAAAGAATGACAGTTTTTTTTTAAGGGAAGAAGAAGCCCTGGAGACGTCACAGTCAGATGGGAGGAAATAGAAGCTTGTGAGCTAATATTAGCTCATTTGTCCTCAGTGCAGCAGACTCCTGTGGCTCACATCATGTAAACAAGCAGCAGAACAGCTGTCTAGAGATTAGCCTGAAACATGAACAAGCACACAAACAAGTGATACAACAGGTTGTGTAGAAAGAGGCAAAGACCAAAGGCAACCGGGCAAACGCTAATGGAAGAGTAATTTAATCAAGTTACAAATCATCAGAATAACAGGATTAGCAGGTTTAAATGTGCCTGTGTGTGCTTTTAATATGTGCAAACAGATTGTTAGAAAAACAGCCCACGCATGGAGAATCTTGTGCAGAGTAACAGTGTCAGGTCCCAGGGAGCAGGCCTGTACTGCCATCTATAATGCAGTGAGGATTGTCTATACAATACTGTAGTGAAGGGATTAATGCTTGAACCAGTTCATACAGAACAAACCAGCAAGTTAATCCTTGAGACAAAGACAAACAGTCTTTGATTTGGTATAGGTCATCGCATCTGGAATCTCGGTATATTTTTAAATATCTTTTTCTACAAGCTTGTAAATTGATGAATTCGTATTTGGGATTCTCTAAGAATAATATTGATCATGTCAGGATAAATCAAAAAAATGAAATTACACAAAATAACTTAAATAAATGTAGAAAATGGGAGCCAGTGGGAATAAAAGAAAGAAAAAATGCTGTTTTGTCCCCCATCCTTCTCTGACTGTGACTCTCAGTCACATGCTCAGTGGTTCTGTCTGAGTGCCAGGCTCACTACTCTCTGAGTGTAATCTCTGTTGATCACTCAGAGGAGGGAGGGATGCAATAAAAAAAAAAAAAAAAAGATGGAGGACAGGAGGGCTGTGTCGCAATCTAGGTCGTCCACTAGTAATCCCTCGGGATGGCGGTATGTCGTGGGCATCCAGTGCCAACTGCTGAGCTCACCCAGCTTCTTTTCCCTGCTCTCTGTTTAGCAAATTCTTGTCTTGTGACAAACCTCCCTCAGTTTGCCCCCAACTCACATGATCTGGTGTTATCTGATAGAAATTCCTGGTTTTGATGAGCTTGTCAAGTAGGGGGTGAAATTTTTAGGAAAGAACATACAAAGGCGACTTCTCATTCAACTAGCTGGAGTAAATCAATGTCTTGCACGAGAGAGAGATTTTTCGGATGATCAGAATATGAAATACATGTACACCATGTGGTTTAAAGAACAGATTGGCTATGGGTACTGAGATTCAATAGAGTGAAAATTAACAAAGTCCAAGAACAGGGAGATTTTGTAAACACTGTTAGAGAGCATTTATTTTAAAGAGTCTATATTTCACTGACCCACAGTTTGATATTCAAGAACTCTGATCGTCTCCCAGAGACTTTAATCAGCAAAGAGCCAACAAAGATAACTTGAAAGCAAGTCGGAAACTAACAGGATGGCGTCAGAAAGGAATGCATGGTGACTTTTAAGAATCAACTGAAATTTAATCTCGTCTTTGTGCAAGACTGACCAACATTTACTGTAAGTATTAAGTCTCTTTATTTAGGACTTCTTTGTTTAATTAGGCCCCCTTATACTTTATCTATGCTGAGATATTGCAAATTGTAAGTATTCACAAGATGATAAGCACCCCTATAACTCATGTATACTCCAGTACTCGTAACATTTACAGTCTCTTCTCATCACTTTAGCACCATGCCTGCGTATGAGCTTCACATAGAGTTGACTGAGTGGGTCATAAATTGCCACCTGTCCTGGCGTTGTTCATGACTTCCTAGTAACTGAGGAGCAGGATGTAGCGACCGCATGGGACACGTCCCTTTCAGCCTGTGAATTCAGTCTCTAAAACACGCCTATTGTGCTATTAAGGTATTGTTTGCTGTAAGATGTTTGCAAATGATCCTTCGAGTCCTGTGAGTCCCAATGTGGTGCCAGGGTTGTTCATCCAACATGCCATGCAGTTTACTATCAGATTGAAAGCTGAGGAATGTTAAGGCATAATCAACATTTGTTGCGTGCTAAAAAAAAGGGCCACCTTCGTCACAGATCACCACAAATGTGAACGCAATGTGCTCTGTAACAACTCCTACCTATAGCTGGCTGTGTCAGTAACATCCACATGAAAGCCAAAGATTTTAGTGCAGAATATATATAGTCTGGAGTGTTTGCATGGGAAATGTAGAGGTGTTCCCATCCCATCATCTTGCTCCTATACGTGGCTGTGATGTAACGGTGAACCCAGTTCATCAGAGCAGACAACCCTCCCCCATTGTACCAGACTTATAATCATATTAATTTCTTTATTATTTAGTTGGCATTCACACTGTCTTCTAAATTCCCACTCGTATAAGGAGTGTATGATCTAAAGACTGACCTCATACAGTCTGATGTTCTCCAGCAGTTCACATTTTCCTGTTTGCTCTTTTGTGTCCTGTTAAGATTTTATTGGACTGATCCCTAAATTCTAACATGCCTTTCTCTGTTACCTAACTGACCTCTTGGGACTAGCTGTCTCTGATGGCCTCTTATTTGTTCCTAACTGGATCATGGACACCTCTCCTAATCCTATGCTCTTTGCCCACTCAAATAATCATCTTGTATTTATTTTGTTTTGTAAAATTTATCCTTAATCTTCAATTTCCAGACATTAACATTGTATTAGTCCAAACCTCTCATTTCCAATGACCTTAAAAATCATGCCATTACTCTGGTTTAAGTGAGGTATATGTGTTAGTGTGTCACGTAGTTGGCATGTTGCGCAGGTCAGAGCAAACAGACTTGCTCGCTTAGGCGCCAGCTGTTGCACACCAGGGAGACCTCATCTCAACTCCATTTTACATAAAGTGCAGCCCATTTGCTGCAAGTTGCATTGTCTTGTCGTTTGTAAATTCCTCCATATAATTTCCCATTTAGCATGTTTAGTATTTGCTATGCAGGTACTCAAATAAGTAATTTCAAATCTGCAACAGTGGTTCCTGAGATGTAAGAAAAGTCAATTTTGGCTTCAGGAGCACTTTAAATAGAAAAGCAAACATTTCATCTGCAACATGTTTGCTCATTGCAACCTCGCCACTGTGGTCAGTCAACTCAGTATTATTCATTCATTCATTTTCTGCACTGCTTGTCCAATTCAGAGTCTTTGGGTTCGTCGGAGGTCATCCCAGCTATTATCAGGTGAGAGGTACGGTACACCCTGGACAGGTTGCCAGTCTGTCGCAGGACTCTCAGTATTATGTCACCCACTAAAGTATATATGGTGACTGCAGCCTCAGGGAACAAGGTGTAGGGTTTACAAGTTAACGTTTAACTGGGGGGGGGGGACCAATTTGCATGGTTCAGCATATCTAAACTTTAGCTTGCTTCCCAAATGCAGGTATCAGGAGATGGTCAAGACCTTTCAAACCTCTACTAATAATAATTTAAAAAGTGTCTAAATACATATCTGAAACAGAACTCCTTATTCAATGGCCTGCCTACAGCACCAGTTTTGCCCAAGGTACCCAGGACAGGAGGTAAAAGCAGATATTTAATAACGGTGTGACCACTTGGTCATACCGTATGACACACTGAATCAATGACAATGCCCACTTCTCTCATAGACAAACATAAAACACAAATTTTCAGACAAAACATTTCATTTTAAAAGCCCCCCCCTTCAAGTATATAGCATCATAGATTATGGCAGTTTTCTAAAGGTAGTGGCTGGGAAGGGTTGCTGATAACGGCCGGCCAGTGCATTGCCTTTGATTCACTATTCACCTGTTGGGTCGTCGGACCTGACAGGGGGAATCATCGAGATGAAATTCCCTACCCTCCTTCTCTGACCGTTGTCTCTGTTCTCCATTGCTCTTCAAACAAAACAGAGGGTCAAGTCTCCTTTTATCCTGCAGTCCTTGGTTGCAAACTGCTCGCCAGACCCGAAAGTTTAGAGATTTGAATATTTGTGTGTTGTGGATTGATCCTTTGAGATTTTATGTAAGAAGCGTGTGCAAACCTGAAAAATTGTGTGTTGAGTTTTGACATCAGGGTGATGTGAAATTGACAGAGTGTAACGAAGGAAAGTCAGAGTTCTAATATGATAAGGAAATCTAAAGTAGCAACAAACTGAATCGAGGGATTGGGGACAGAAGTAATTGGTTGGGAAAACTGTGCCTAAGTTTTGCTTTTTGTGTTTTAGCAATAAAAAAAAAAAAAAACTTGTAATAGCAGCCTGTAAAAAGGCCAAAGGCCGACACCCCCCCCGTCCAAAAAAAAAAAAAAAAATGGTGCAGTTCAGAACCACCTACAATTGATGAGTGGTGTAAAATTTTAACAGGAATATGAGATATAGATTTGATACAGACAGAACTCAAGAGGAGCAGTGTCAAGACATGCGTGGAAAATGGACAATTTTCACTTCAGCACATTACTAAAACAAGTTTTGCTCAAAAGGTGTTTTCCTTTAATGACCTATCCCAATTGTCCCTAGTAGTTGTTTGTCTTGTTCAAATTGAAAACAAAGTTTTAAAAAAAAAGAGGGGGACAAAAACAAAAGGACAAAAGTGTGATCCACCTTTATGAGAAGAGCTAGTTGGTTCCTTTATGATTTTGGTCTGGACTTGCCACTAATGCTAATTGGTAAGTCTAATTTATTTTAGCAACACTCTGCTTCCCTCTGGTGGTCGGACCATGATAACCTCAGACAAAGATTTTCTTGTTTCAAATTTATTAAGAAAAAAAAGACAAGACAATCCTCTGTGCTGGATTTTGCGAGATCACCTTTCAATAAAACTTTTACATGAATACCATACACCAGACACTACAAAACACTCAAGGCCATTTCTGTGCCTCAACATTTTCAAATGTCTCTGAGCCCAAAAGGAAAATTCACCTGCTAAAGCACTGAACACACAAAAAGTGCAAAATTTCAAATGGGGGAAACTTCTTGCAAATCAAAAACGGAGAGCATCATGGGTAAATGCTGGTACAGAGTATGTGATGTAACCACTGTGCGGGCTGGAGAAATACGGAGCAGCACCGGCTCTGGTGTAGACTGGGAATGAGGGCTGAGCGTGCACAAGTATCCTGGTGAGCTGAGCTGCTCCAGTAGTGATAGGTCTGTAGTGTGTGCTGCCCCCTGCTGAGCAGAAAGGGGAACTACCAGCTGAAGTGTGAGGGAGAAACTCACTGGGGTCCCAGCTGAAGCTCCTCTTTGTCCCAGCTTGTCTGTGTGCAGAATGAGGCTGTTGCTCCGCTCTGACCTGCACGCTGGACAGAGGAGAAGCTCTGGATCCTCGAGCAGAAGGACCGTCTCTGTTCAGGAGGGATTCGATGGAGAAAGGACTGTTGAACTTCACCTCATGTCTGACTTGAACAGCTTTGCAGGCTGCAGGGTCAGGGGGAAGATTTGAACGCTGCTCCGATGGTCTGCTCACTTTAGAGGTCAACTCAGGGAACAGATGCAGGATTCCTTTGAAGTGACGACGCACCATCTTTCCTGTGATTTGGCTGGAGTCCAGCTGCCAGTAGTTCCTCTTATCTAAACCTGAACCTGGGAGCACTGGAATCTGAAAAATAAACGTTATTTGATTCAGTTTATTAAAAAGGCATTCTAACAGCATTAACAAGGATTAGAAATACTTTATAAAATGTTAATTTCTATAAAACTTACCTTGATAAAACACTTGTGTGTAGACAAACACACTCTAATGTTATTCTCAACAGACTTTCTGTCTTCAGAGATTAGAGGCATCATTTTAGCCATCAACTGCAAGACAACCAGGTGAGATTTTCAGATTTGCAAATTACATTTCACATCGTTTACCAGAAAGTTTGAATGGTTTTTAACTAACCTCTGAAAAAACAAGCATCTTGTCTGGAGCATCCTGGAGGGCAACAGCAATCTTGGCCAGGTAGGTGGTGGCCTCCATGAAGACTTCTCCCCGAGCACTGCTGGATGGATCAAAGGGAGGCGCCCGAGCTCCAAACCTCTCAGTCCTTCTCTGCATCTTGCTTGTTGAGAATCAAGTTCCACACAGATCAGCAGCAACACATGTACCTTTTACTTCTCATGTGGACCTAAACTGGTCAGTTCTGGATACAAGTCCTGTTGGGACAATGGGACACTAGAGGGTGTGTCAAGTTTAATGAACACCCTTTCATGAGATGAGCCATAACGCTGGAGGTGGAGCCAGACATCACAGGAACTGTCCATTTTAAAAAACTGAATCTGCATTTGTATGTGCACATTTTAAAAGTTAGTATCCAAGGTAGTACAAAAAAGTATTAGATGTCAAAAATGGCATGTATTAAACACTAGAAACCATAGACTTCAATTAAAATAAAAAACATGGATTTTCTTTTCTCCTGCTTCAGGAATTCTTTTACCCGCTTTGAGAAATCACCAAAAGGGATGAGCACATTATAAACCACAGTTAAATTTATCTAATCTTAGTGTAAGCTTTGACAACAAACATTCCTTCAAGTGTCTGTCAGTATGCTTTTGTCATGTGGGATTTCAGATCTTTTAAGTTTGATCATCAGGCATAAGTTTCACAATCCCTTTGATCTCATCTTCAGAATCCACCAACATCAATGGAACATGTGTGTGACACCAACTGAACTTGTAATCAATGCTTTCCTGCGAGTCTGATTGCATTCATGATCTCAGCTGAACATAAAGATGTTTCTGATTCCATGTATCACATAAAAACAGACCCTCTGAACAGAAAATGCAAACTAACAAAAAAATTGTTGAAAATATTAGAAATAACAGTACTACGGCGCTTAAGGTTTTTATCCATCTGGAAAGACAAAGTTTCAGGTTAATGAAAAACTGCAGGAAACTTTCAATAATGCTCTTTGGACTGAACTCACAATTAAAAAGTTTTTTCTCCATTTCTGAGCTACTGGAGTTTAGTTTTTATGAGGATGAATTTCAAATATCGTGCAAATGTACACCAATAGTGATGGGTTTTTGTTTTTTTTTTTAAATGTTTCACTTGGGCATAAAAATATAAGATGTTTTTGAACTGATCACTGAAACAAACAAACAAAAAAGGCCAGGAAAAGTTGTCTGCAATAAATCATTAAGACAACTTAAGATCCGAGTTTTTAATTTTCAGATTCAGTTAAAAAAAATGTTGGTAATGCTTAAAATAGTCAAACATGATTCAGTTTAATCTTTTCCTATTTATAATGCAAGAAGTAATTAAAGAAGCGCTTCTGGGGTTTTCCCATTAATAGAAACACTCTTTATAATCGTCATAAACTCAGTTTTGAACCAATTTTTTCCCTAACAACTCATTTTATGAGTGATATTTGCACTGGTGTGCCTTTTCATCACATAAAAGCAAGTTAAACAACTACTTTAATAGCCCTCCTATTTGAGTTCTTTCATTTAATAGCATTTATTAAGAGTAAACTTATCAATATTAATCTAAATCAAGTTGTTCCACAGCAGAAGAGTATTATCCCTACACACTTTCTGACTAATGCTTAAACCAACAACCTAAATTTCTTAATGTAATAGCAAAAGCCAATATCTTTTTCCTTTTTTTTTTTTTTTTTTTTTACCTTAAAAGGATGGAGCACACACCTGACCGATGACATTCCAAAGAGCAATCTAATCACATTCCAACACATTACCCATCTCACCTTTACCGCCACTTCTCCTGCCTTTTGTCCATTATAATGGCAGCTGTAATTTACATCAGTGATCCCCATTCACATTCATTAACACGTTGCCTGTGTGTGTTGAAAGCGTCGTGCAAAAGCAAGTTTAGACTTTGGATGACGATGGGTGTGCAGGTTTCATTAGACCAGCTGATTTCACTTTTCTTTGATTGAAGGTTTGTTACTCAGCTGCTCAAAGGTCTGAAACAATGATACCAAAGATACCACTGCTCAGGCTGGGATAAGCTAAAAGGTTATAAAAGGAATGGATTTGCTAACACCAGAACTTGATGTCTGGTGTAATATTAAAGTAAAAATGTTATAAATGATGACAGCAAAGAAAACTTAAAAATCTGACCAAGAAATAGTTTGTTAGGTTATTACTTATGTACAGAAGAATCAGTGCATCAGTGCATGAAGCAGAGAACGAAATGATAAAAACAGCTGAAATGTGATGACGGCGGAATAGAAATGATGACTTGGCTTCATCTTATAATTTTCTGAAACATTTCCTGCTTTAGTGATGACATGAAAGAGATTATCAGGGACTAAATGAATTGAGTATAATGCAGACTGAACAAAATTTTAAAAAGAAATACATAAATATGGTTTTAATTTAAGATAAAACACCATGTTAAAGATATATTTTTATTGTATGTTACAAATACAGCAAAAGGTAAGTACACAAATCCCATACCAAACATGGAAATGAAAGTAAATAATTAAGTCATGGTCACCCTGAAAAACCTTGTGGCAATGAAATTCTCTATTTCTGTGTAAATAAATGTGCCTGGGGCTCAGATGAGGCGCAAACTGCTGGAATGTGACTGAAAGCATTCAGTTTCACTCCAATAAAAAACATCATGTTTGTTGGAATTACACATTTAAACACTTATTATTTCCTGTATATTGAAGCCTTTAAAGATTGTCCAGAGATTTGTTTAAACCAAAAATTATTTAAATGAACTTTTCTCAGTTGACTTAGTCTCTTTACATTGCCTGAAACATAAATATTGCTTCAGCTCTGTATAACTCTTTGGAGAATTATGCAAACTTATACATGTATTAGATAGAAATCATGTGATGTTTTTACAGAAAACATTAAACATCTTTGTATGAATGTTTGTTTGTATGAGTGATAATGTAACATTATTACAGTCCAGAGAATATTGAGGTTGAGTATAATGGAGGGCTTTTTTTTTCTTTGTACATTACAAAATATTTGCCATATGAAGATTTTCCAATCTGAGCAGCATGTGAGGAGCTGGTAAGTTGGTGCAAAATTCTGTAAAGACCAAAATGATATCATATGTGATACACTATGTATATTCAGTGAGGCATTCAGATTTGTACAGACAAATTAAAAACTTCATAATTTTTCCCATAATTACTTTTGTCACAATTCTGAATTATACTGAACACTTATAAGTAACATTCTTAACAGTAGTTTAAGCTTTAAGAGATCTTCCAGAAGCATCCACACAGAAAAGATCTGCACTTTTGATGCCAGTTCTTGTGATGTCTGGCTCCACCTCCTGCATTATGGCTCATCATGCTCTGAAAGGGTGCTCATTAAACTTCAGTACACACCCTCTCATGTCCTTTCCTACCAGAAGTTATAAGCAGAGCTGCCCAGTTCTGGTCCACCTGAGCTCCCCCTGTTCAGACTGCCCAAACAACAAGATGCAGAGGACTGAGAAGTTTGGAGCTCGGCTGCCTCCCATGGTTCCACTCAGCAGAGATGACTTCATGAAAGCCAGCACCTACTTGGCCAAGATTGCTGTTCTCCTCCAGAATGCTCCACACAAGATGCTCACCTTTACTCAGGTATGAAAGAATAGAGGACTTCAAAATGAGTGGACAAGGAATGTCATGATAAATGCTGAATGAAATTTTTCTCTTTTTTTGGTGTAGTTGATGGATAAACTGGTGCTGGTCATCTCGGAGGACAGAAAATGTGTTGAGAACAACATCAGGGTTTGTTTATCAAGCCACAAATGTTTTATTAAGGTAAGTTTTATTTAGACCTGTTCAACATACCCCCCCCCCCAAAAGAAAATGTAACAAACTTGGACCAGAGTGCTTTCTGTTAACTCAACTCTGTCTTTATTGTTTAGATTCCAGTAGTGAAAGATTCAGTGAATAGTAAGAGGAACTACTGGCAGCTTGACTCCAGCCAAATCACAGGAAAGATGGTGCGCCGTCACTTCAAAGGAATCCTGCATCTGTTCCCTGAGTTGACCTCTAAAGTGAGCAGACCATCGGAGCAGCGTTCAAATCTTCCCCCTGACCCTGCAGCCTGCAAAGCTGAGGTGAAGTTCAACAGTCCTTTCTCCATCGAATCCCTCCTGAACAGAGACGGTCCTTCTGCTCGAGGATCCAGAGCTTCTCCTCTGTCCAGCGTGCAGGTCAGAGCGGAGCAACAGCCTCATTCTGCACACAGACAAGCTGGGACAAAGAGGAGCTTCAGCTGGGACCCCAGTGAGTTTCTCCCCCACACTTCAGCTAGTAGTTCTCCTTTCTGCTCAGCAGGGGGCAGCACACACTACAGACCTAACACTACTGGAGCAGCTCAGCTCACCAGGATACCTGTGCACGCTCAGCCCTCATTCCCAGTCTACACCAGAGCCGGTGCTGCTCCGTATTTCTCCAGCCCGCACAGTGGTTACATCACATACTCTGTACCAGCATTTACCCATGATGCTTTCTGTTTCAGTGTGTAATAGTTTCTTACCTGACATCTCTTTTTTGCACTTGATTGCTTTTTATTAAAATTTATTCAGAAATTCAGTTTGCAGAATGGTTGTAATTATTTTTTGCACAAACCCAAACATAAGTAAAGCTTGTTACTTAAATGATTGTCCATCCTTTTATATTTGATTACTTTGTCAACTTCTAGAAACAATTATACTGTAGTTGCAGAACTGAATGTGTGCATCAAACTCTGTGTAGGCTACAGCAGATATACTGGAGGTGTATTTTTTAAAAATAAAAGCACAACCAGGTGTCAATAAAGAGGCCAATGAAACTGCATCTGCAAGGCCTTTGATTTAATTGCATATATCTTGTTTTTTTTTTTCTTCTTTTATGTCTAAATAACAGGTTACAATGCAAATGTATGACTGTGTTCAGATCATTTCCATGTAGTCACAAGGAATAAAACCTGTTCCTTTAAAACTGCATCTAACAATACAATAACTAGATAAAGGGAAATAAACTGGGGCATCTTAAGAGAAGAAAAGTATTTGTTGATTTTCAAGATTTTATATGATTGATTTGTCTCTCACTCTCTGTTTAAATATTCATCAATATTCACTGCTTCCCAGCAATGAAACAAATTACTACATGATATCATATACTACACAAGCCACTGTGAAATGTGACTTCATTTGGTTTTGTAATTCTTTTAAAATTTGTATTTATACAAA
The DNA here is from genome assembly GCA_023101725.1 of Atherinomorus stipes. Lineage (NCBI taxonomy): Eukaryota > Metazoa > Chordata > Actinopteri > Atheriniformes > Atherinidae > Atherinomorus > Atherinomorus stipes. Next base: position 459,092 of record JALJCO010004382.1, read on the forward strand.
TAAGATGATGTTTCCCTACAAAATTATTTGCAGCATCAACCTGCAAAGTACAGTAAAGTACAGAGTTTGGTTGAGCACTAATCCTTTCATTCACATGGAGTTGTACTCTAGATCAGTGTGGGATTGTTTGGTGTTTCTCTTTATTTGACTGCTTGTGAATGTATTTGAGAGATGCACCATCTGCCTCATCACCCTGCTGAGTCTGACAGTGTTGAGAGCAAAAGAGGTGAAAATCACTGGAATGTCGGTGAAAGCTTTCCATTTGAAAACCACATTATTCTTGGTTAATCACCTGCATTACAATGTGTATCTCTTTTCCATTGGAAGGCAATGGGGTTTTTGTTATCCAAATAACAGTGAAAAAACAGAATATGCTTACCACCATGTTGCACTGCCTGTTCTTTTAAGAGCGCAAACAGCTGCAGTTTTGTAAATGATTTACAAAAAAGTAGTCTTTGTTTTGGCTTGTTTGAAAATTTTGGCTTGTTATGTACAAAATGTTTGCAGTGGGTGATGTCTAGACTGTAGGCAGGAAGGTTTAGAGAGTTTGGCATGTTCTTTTTGTTGTTGCATTGTGCCTCCACAGATGTCAGATGTTCCATGATGCGTTTGTCTATTTGTAATCTTTGTGCAACTTTTGCATTCATTTGTTGATCTTGTTGCATCAGTTTCAGTACAGACATATGGGATGTTTGATCATGAGCCTCAAAAACAGCATTTTAAACCCACATTCAGAGATTTCTTGAATCTGGAATATGTATGGAAAAATATATTTTAAAAAACTGAAGTTCCTTGTTTGCATTTCATGCTAGGCTCTTGACAACACAATAAAAATATGCCATTGATGTTTTATTTCAAGCAGAAGTAGAAAGCATCATTGGTAAATAGTGATACAGAGTAAGTCAAACACTTGCTTCACTGAGAAAAACACCATAAACCTCTAAGATGGTGTTTAAGAACTTTGGAAAAAACCTTTTGGGCTGTTGGACAGGATGTTTCTTTTCATGTACGTGGCCCCACAGAAGACTTCAGACCTCATTAACATGGAATAGCCTACACTTCTAATACACAATTCTACTGTGTCCTATTGAAGTTAAAAGCCTGACCTGAGGGCTGGTAATAATAGATTAATAACAGGTTTTCTTGTATTGACTTTTAAAGACCCACCCCAATCACCCTTTTAGTTAATTAAAAGTGCTCCAAGTGGTCTTTAAAACTGTGAGTATGGAGGTTTTGGCAAACATCACAACCCATACCAACACAATCCAATGTTGGTATGCCATTTGATTTGCAAAATCATTGTAGCTGTTAAAAATGATTTAATGTTTTAACAGCATTTTACAAAGCTAAAATAACAGTTACTTTGGTATCTCCTTTATATATTTTTTTAATCTGTATCTTGTTGGTTTGTGTTATATGGACGTGTACCTGCAATAGTTTATACAATGAAAAATTACAGTAATGAAAAAAACCTTATTTGTATAGGTAATGCTACATTAAAGAGAATAAAGTCATGTAAGGTTTGAATCACCTTTTCCTTAAAAACTGTAAACATCCCAGAAATAAGTATTTGTTTTACAAATAAAAATGAACAGCAACTGCACAACAGCATAATCTGCCCAAAAATCTTTCATCACTGACAACACCTTCGACAGATTTCTCACAAGTAAGACATTCTGATGCATCCCCACATATTCACAGAAGCAAACTTCAGTGTTTCTCAACTCCAGTGCTTAGGACCCACCGTCTTGCATGTCTTCAATGTGTTCCAACTCCAACATGCCTGATTCAGATAAATGAACTTCATCAAGTTCTCTGCAAACCTGTTAGTGAGCTATCATTTGATTCAGGCGTGTCAAAGTGGGGTTGCCCAGAGGACATCAAGAGTAGGGCACTGGGTCAGTGTTTCCAGTTTATTAGTTTATTAGAAACACCGACCTACAGTATTTATAGTCAGGTGATCCCTGTCCTCTTTAGCCATGACAACATGGCTCCAGTGCTTTACAAAATCTTTTTCTCATTATCATTTATCAAATTTTTTCTTCTTAGGCCATGTTGTCATTAAAGAATGGCAAATTCTATCTTCACTTAAAATAACAAAACAAAAAAAAAGCCTCAAGTTTCTCTGTGACGCTTTTAATTTTAAATATATACACACGTGATTATTTGGTTCACCTAAGTTTGAGATGCTCCACAAAGATTTCAACACTGACACAAAAAACAGCTTAGGTTCAGAAAAGATTGATTTGATTATAAATATTTTTTGAGCTCCAAGTTTACAAGAGCCAACACATGAAAGAACTTAGTTTTATTACTTTACATCTAATAACTGTTTTGGGGGAGAACCCCAACTTTTCCTTCCTTAAAAGACGAGTGAATAAATATTTACTGCATACCTCTTTGTGCACCCGAACCAGACATTATTTGTGTGGGTGAGACTTTTAACACAAATAGCAAATGCTCACACCAAAGTTGTGAACAGTTAACTACAATGTATAGGGGTGGGGGTGGGGGGGGGTTCCCAACAAGTTTTTAGACTTTAATTTCTAGATCAAGTTAATATGTTAAAATGCTTAAGCGATACAGACCAAGGCATGATTCATCCTTTACAGCAGGGGTGCCCAAGTCCGGTTCTTGAGAGCTACTATCCTGCAATTTCTAGAACATACCCTCTCCAACACACCTGAATCAAACTGCCAATTCACTCATGCACATGCCATTAAGCTCTGCAGAGGGCTGCTAACGAGCCATTCATTTGATTCAGGTGTGTTGGGAAGGGATGCAACCAAAATGTGCAGGATAGCAGCTCTCAAGAACCGGAGTTGGACACCCCCTCTTCACAGTTTAAGCTTGGAATTTTTTTTTTTTTTTTTGTCTGATGAAAATGTCTGTATGGCTACCGTATTTTGAGTCAAAAATCTCAAACATGAATATTTTCTCTAAACCTGACTATCTGAAGGTAATTCTGTGTGGACAGAAGACGCAGGACAGAGACTGAATGAAATAAAATGCCATTTTATTGTTCAGCCGTGTCATAACCTCGTCTCCAAAATAAACACAGCAGGACTACAACTGTCTGTCAACCTAGCTACCCTTGATAGCACATAAAACTGGGTTTTATCAGACCACCAATGATAGCATTAGAATTTTTTTTTTTTTTTTAAATCAGACATCCAATGATAGCATACAAAATAGTTAAGCTACCAGTGATACTGTATATAAAACACTTGTCTCTAGATTTATCCCCAACCCACCCTCAATTTCACCCATATCCCTCTTTAGAACATTTGACACTGACATATTTTATGCTTAAACAAGCACATATTAAGAATGCATAATTCTCCATTTTTGAGATTATAAAAAAACTACACAATGTTACACTTTAAGTCAGAGTACATTTCAACTGATTATTAGTGTTCTACACATTCGACCATAACCAAAGGAACATTGTATAATATCACTATAACTTAACACTACGTGTAATATACGTTCTTTAAAAAAAAAAAAAAAAAAAAAAAGGAGAAAAAAAAAAAGAAAATTACAAATGATTAGCAATGAAAAGAAATGAAGATGGCTAGTGCGAAGGCAAGCTGGGTCAGTACCATAACAGATAATGAATAATACAAAAGAAATAAAAAAGTTGAATAAGAAAAATAGAAACAAAAATTGATAAGAATACAGGCAAGGCTAAAACATATGTGTTTCACACTTTTTAAGATCCAACTCATGTGCACTCATCCAAATAGATAACCTGCTCTTGGACCTCCATTGTTTGATTCCACATCTGATACTTTTATTCCTTCTTCCCCCCCCATTTTAACTTGCTTTAACATTCCTGTGGCAACCATCTTTATTTTCTTGTGTCAGGCACTTTCCAAGACCACTTTATTCCTCTTTCCTTTAACGCTCTACAGGGCAATCATAATGCTGCTTCAGACAATACAGGCCAGTCACAATGCAGGTTCTATTAGAAAACAACTGCAAAGAAAAAACAAGGATGTTTTCATTAATACGCTGTTATAAAAGACTATGCATTTAAATTGGAGGGGGAAATTTTTTTCTTTGGACCATCTCACCAATCCTACAGGTCGGTGTCAAACCAGGCCAGCTGGTTGCTGTCCATCAGATCCTGGGTGTGGCCAAGGTCTGGCAGAGGATCAGTGTGGTGACCCAGGTCAGGCAGCGTGTCAGCATGGTAGTCTGCACCTTCCATCATGGGGTCCAACAGGGTGTCCTGCCCGTAAGCTGCTGGGTAGGCCCGATATGCTCCATCTAAAAGGTAATGTAAGGATACAAAGGTCATATGTAAGGAATCCACTCCAAGTTATACCTTCATTATTTGTCTCAACATAACATGAATTGGAAAGATGCGAGATGATCTGCAGCTAGGTGAACTTGTTGGGTTTTTCATATCTCTGGTTTTCTGCTGTGCGAGTCCAAACTCAAAAGATGAAAAATCTTAATGTGAAAACTAATGTTTATTTTGAATAAAAGAAATGGAAAACCAAACAAAAAATAAACTAGTCAGGGGTAACATGGGCTCAGCAAAAATCATAATCCCTCTAATTTTTAGTCTAAGGGAGTTTTTTCTTTTTCTAATTTTCTTTTTTTATTGTTTGTATTTACTTTCCCTCCTCCTTAAATATATTATACATTTATATATATATATATATATATATATATATATATATATATATATATATATATATATATCTCAGGGGTCGCGTTAACTGAATATTTTCCGTCATTGACCGTTAAACGGTGACAGAAAAATCTGAGGCCGTCAGCATTTTGACAGATTGCAATTTACACTCCTGACCACTAGATGGCGAGTTAGCATATTGTCTCTCTCGATGCATGGCCTGTTGGGTTCACTCGGAAAAATGTCACGGCAGCTGAGTGTCCGACGCTTCTTCAAAAGCCCAATAATGAAGATAGTGTTGACAAAAGAGGTGAAAAAAGGAAGACTGATGAGCGGAAGATGAGGGACAAAAAAAGTAATCAGTCTTCGGACCAACTGAGCAACCAAGCATTTAATGGAAAAATTCTACAGAATGTCATTATTATATGTATATATTTTAATTAAAGTGACTGGTAAGAAATAGATTATGACTGGATTTTTATGACCCTGTCAGTCAAAATGACGGACATAGGAAAAGGCTAGCCCAACCTCTGATAGAATATATATATATATATATATATATATATACACACATACATACACACACACATATATATATATATATATATATATATATATATATACACACACACATATATAAAATATTGTCTAAAAGCTGCTTTCACACATTACTGGAGATGTTCAGGGCAATGTGTGGACAATTCAATCTGGCCTTTTTCCACAGTTGCCGTTTGCATGAAGTGCTCACGGCTGGAAATGTGATTGAGGTGTTATGTTAAGCACAGGAAGCCAAATGTAATGCAAAAATTACAGCGTGGAGTTTCTCTCTCTCTCTCTTTTTTTTTAAAGCAACCCAAATAGCAAGTGAGTCTCCTAGAGGATCATCGTTTTGACATCAACACTACATTTCTGAATGCACACAGAATAGCAATGAGCAAGTGGTGAGAAGCAAACAGGTCAGTAAAAATGAAAATTGTGAGCTACTTATACCAGCATACACACACGCTGAGCTTGTGTCATAGCATCAAGAGCTCCAGAGCATTTTTCAACCGTTTGCACATCATTACCCTAAATGATGTACCAGAGATTTAACTGAGCTGGAAGGAAAAACTCTACAAGAATCTGCTGCAAATGTTTGTTTTCACGTGCCACCACTCTGGAATGTCTCTGAAACATTTAAGGTCTCCAGTACATGTGAAAACAACTTCAGAGACCTGGGAAGGTGTTTGCACTACAAAATCTAACCTTAATGGATTACTGTGCTACTGTGAGAGCTGCTGAAGAGCTTTCAGATATTCTTTTCTAGCCTTTGTTCTCTTTGGCTTAGTCAAAGACCCCTTTGTGACCAGATGCCAAATGGTCAAATGAACTGGTTGTGTTACCTTGTGGTGCAGCTTGTGTAACAAATACTGCACAGTATTTTCATCTGTTCCAAGTTTGACTCACTGAAACCAAAATGTTTACAGAAAATGGGTTTCATTTCCCCATATCACTCAAATGGCAACTTTCTGACAAATGTTCCAAGTTGATGCTTCCCAAACAACTCCACAAGAGCACCGTCACACTTCCTCTCAAAACAAGATGACATACTGTACATTTACGACACAAGGCAAGCACCAGCAACATACATTACAGCATACTTTTTCTGTTAATTATTTCTGCAGTAGTGGAAAATGACTAACTGAAGTTCAGGTAAAAACTGCCCAACCCCAGTGTTGGGACTGGACTTTTTTTTGTTGCTCTATTGATTCAGATTAATTTAAAATATCCAAACACATAATTCAGCGAAACAGAGGGGATTTCATGACAGACAGCTGACTCACCATCCTGCCTGTAAGCCAGTGGGTCTCCCTGTGCTCCCATTTCCAGTCCCAAGTCTCCAGTCTATAAAGAGCAAAAAGTAATGAGTAAACTGGCAAAGCTTGCTTATGTGGCCAACAGTATATCCTCTTTACACATTCAAAGAGTATATTACTGTTTATAAGAAAATAAATAAATAAAGGGCATCCGAATTTACAGCATGTTAAATTGTGGCTCATTAAGTTCACAACAGTGTAAAATATCACTCCTTGATAGGAAAGAACCTACAACCAAACCTGTTAAAACACCATTTAGCACAAATAAAATAGCCATTTCCATTTCCTCTTTTAAGTAAATAAAGAACATGCAGTATCAACTTTCGCTGTAAAGCACTTTGGTCTGCTGAGGCTGTTGGAAATGTGCTATATAAATAAATTTGAATTGAATCATAGTTTATTTATTGTGTGTATATGCACATACATCATTCCAGGCCATGGGTTCAGTTCTGAACAAAGAGCTTGTCAGCTCCACTGACAGACGTTTCTTGTAGTCCTGGGGTTTGTCCTCAGACATGCGGAACAAGACAGCTGCAGCATAAGTTGCTACAAAAAAAGAAACAAGTTAACTCACTCAGGTTGACACAGAATCAGAAATGTATTCACTAAAATTGTGCTTGGATACTCACCAACTCCCTCGTTACGGGAGTGCAGCAGCTCTGTGAGTGGTGCAGTGGCTCCTTCAGCTTCGATTGCCTCAGCAGCTTCCTTGTCCTGGGCCAATTCACACAGCACACCTGCAGCAACACGCTGGATATTCTCCACTGGAGAATACAGCAACTGAATGCACAATAAAAGATCAATTAACAAAGAATAAGATTCTTGAGAAGGAAAAGTTTATTTCACAGATATGGTCATAAACAAGCCATGAAGTTGTGACTGTGTATACTATAATGACAATCTGGGTTTAGTTTTACCTGGACAAAGAGTGGAATGGTGTTTAGCCCTCTAATAACAATTCTGTTGTGGACATCCCGGGCCAGGATGTGCAGAGCCCCTGTGCACCCTTCCACTATTTCCTCCATACGCACACCCTCCTAGATGCAGTCGAGGGAAGGAAATACAACAAAATTACCTTAAATACACACAAAATAAAAAAATAAAAAAAGATTTATGTTCAAATAAAGAAAATGTGACATTTATCAACATACAACAAACTGCTGTTGGTTGCCTCCCATGCTGGTGCGCCTCTGGGTGTCCTGGTGAGCTCTGACAAGCAGCTGGACCAGTCGGGGGATTGCACCTTGCTCCCGCAAAGCACTGTGATTGGCTGGGCAGAGAGCCAGGTTGCGAATAAGACCAACAGTTGCCTAAAAACCAGAAAATGTAACATTTAGATTCAAGACTTAGTTCTGAAAAGTCCAGCTCATCTTTGATTGTTAGTGTGTAAGTATGAGGAAGCAATAGGTAGTGAGGGAGAAAATTACCTTAATCAATGGCCAGTGGGATGGAGGATGCAGTAGTTTCACTACCACAGGCAGGCCGTAGTGAAGGCGCACAGCATTTTGGGCCATCTCAGCATCCTGGTGGCGGGACGTCAGGTGACGCAGAGCACACACTGCTGGCTCTGTGATGTCCTCCCTATCACCAGCCCGCAGCACTGTTCGCACTAAAGCCTCGATGCCACCAACCTGATATGATGATATCATTCAGTGATCACTTCAAATTTCATAAAAAGAAACCTAAAATCAGACCTGGTACCTAGTTAGCACAACTTGCAACATACTCAACTAAAATAGATCGTTTTTACAGGTTGATCATAATTATGCATCAAGATGCAAAGTGAAGTTTCCAAAGTGTTTGTATACATACCTGGCAGACCATAAGTTTGTTACTGTAGTTGTTGCAAGTCAGGTTGGAGAGAATACCAGCAGCACATGTCACCACATTGATGTCATCACTGCCCAGCAGTTGGACCAGGGTCCCCAGGAGACCCTCCATCCCCTCCTACAGAAAGCAGGCAAGGCAGCAGAGCACAAAAGATATCAAAATTTGAATACTTCTTATTAGATACCTCAAATTAAAGGAGCTTTAATTTAATTCTTTGCTATATTCAATTTTATATAGAAGACAAAAACTAAAGATTCCTCTACATAACTACCAAGCTCAAAAAGAAAAACATTCTACTGGAAAGGTGTGATTTGTAACACCACTGAAAAAGTAAACCTGATGTTTGTTTGAAATTCACATCTATGACTAGAAAAATCTTGCCTGTTTAGTGGCAGCATCTGAAAGATTCCTCAGAGTCCAGAGGCAGTTTTGGACCAGACGCTGGCTGGGATCTGTCAGATGAAGTCCCAAGGCCTGCATGCCTCCTGCACAGACAAAGTCATTACATTGCAAAACTTCATACAGAGTAACTTCAAAATATAAGCTAGAGCAGCAGAAATATTTGCAGCTGTATACCAGTGTGTTTTACCAGAGAATTTATGCCCAAGTATTTTTTCACCATATAGTGTTACTGTTTCATTTCTGGACTGGAAGCATGTACATACCAGCTTCAACAATGGCAGGCTTGTTGCTTGAGCAAACAGAGAGCACCTTAAGCACTCTGCTTGTGGTCCACAGCAGTTTCTCATATGTGAAGGTCCTCATGATGTTAACCAGAGCCTGGGGGCCACCACTGGCCAGAATTATCAACTGAAACATGGACAGTTGGATGTTTATCATTAAAAAGCAATGCTAGACAAATTGTGCAAACAGGTGAAAGGGACTTATTCCCTAAAGTGTAGTAAATCAATATAAATGTGAGTCCTAATAAGCTTATGTGCAAATACCTTGCTTTCTTGATTGCCATATGCCAGTATCTGCAGACAGTCAGTAGTGATTGCCAAGAACTTAACATTGGTGTTAGACAACAGTGCCACCATCTTTTGCAGGCCTCCAGCTAAGCGCACTGCCATTTTGGCCCCTTCCTGGTGCAACAACAGGTTGTGGAGTGTAGTGATGGCATAGAACAAAACACTGTCCACTGGTGAGCTGGAAAACAAACAAACAAAAAAGAAATAAATGTTAAGTTAAAAATAACTGAGTTGTCTTGTTAGTACAATAAAAAGGCAAAAAATAAATAAGAACAACAATAATAAATCAGACAAAGCATGTTTGACACATCAATGGTGTTAAAATGCATGAGCTTTTCAAAACTATGACAAATTTATGCCATAATCCAAGTCAGGGTGGTCCAGCTAACAAAAACATGGCGGTGAACATTTTAAAAATACAGACCACCACTGATATTTCACTTTAACACCGAAAACACTTAGCTAACCATCAAGAATTATTAATCTAGTAGGTAAAGATGATGACCTGTTAGAATATTTAGAAAACAAAGAAAACAGAGGGGGATCTTTTGACATTATCCACAAACCCAGCCACTGTATCAGGAAAGTAATAGTAGTAAATCTGCAGAAGTACACTAGTATGTCACAGCAGCTAAACTCAGATCTCTAAAAGGGAAAAAAATAATAATTACAAACGGCATTTTCAGCAATTACAAAGGACAGCAAAGAGACCATTCATTGCATTCTTTAAGCTAGATTGTACAATGAAAGAAAGGGGTTCCACTCTGCTTTCCATTTCAACCTTTACTATGGTTTAGTTACTTTTATTTCTATTTATCTATTCTTCAGGTAAAAACCACAATGAAAAATGGTTCAAATAGAGGAATAAAGGGTCAGAGAGAAAAATTGTATATCTTTTACATTACAACCAATCCAAAACACATACAAGCAAAAAAAAAAAAACCTACACAGCTCGTAAAAGCATGAATTGAATCCAGGTGCAAATTCAAACCACACACACACGTGCAACATCAAGCAGGTTGTGACTTGCAGGAGAGCAAAGCATTTTGGCTTTTCATTGTAAAACACAAAGATCTTTGTACAGGTAACCCTTCAGCATTTTAAGGTGGTGGTGGTGGGGGGGATATAAAATTTTCCATTCCTCAGGAATTAAGCTGGTTGAGAACTTCAGTGTTTTATCCGAGGATAAAACTTGCCTTCATCAATGTTTAATTTTATCTAGAGATGCACCGAACGATCGGCCACCAATCGTAATCGGCTGATAGTGCCCCTGTCGGTTTTGATCGGAGTCCTCAAAATAGATCCAAGCAAGCTGATCCGATCACGTTTACAGTAACTTAAGTGTTTTGGCGTTTGACGTGCCTGACGCGCAGCAGGCGCGGGAAATACAGAGGAGGCTCCGGTGAATCTTTTCACTCCACAGAGACAGTGGAGGATAAACTATGATTTGCGCCCAGTCCTGGTCTCCAAACGGCGTGTTGATGATCTCTAGTCCCGACGGGGTTTAATGGACTTATAATGACGTCCCGATGCAGGACTGCAGGTTGTTAAACAGGGCCGGTTAGACAAAAGCTGCGCCATCGTCAGCGCGCTGCTCCTGGAGTAAAAGGTGAAACTCGCCAAACTCAGAACATCTCTGAACAATCTGATGAATCCACACACGGCACAGAAACGCTCAACGTCGTTGTCTGGCCTCGTGGAGCAAGCGGAGCCAAGCAGCTGCTCAGTTTCATCTGCGATTATGTAGAGACAGACAAGGAAAACAACCGGGTTCATACACCCCCACACTCAGGCGCTCCTGACGCACGACGCGCAAGGCTCTGCCATTCATGCTGCTTCATGAGAAGCAAGCTCATCAATAAAATCATAATTTTATTATATTATTTAGGCTACAGCATGTTTATGCTACACTTTTTTCTTCTAACAGAAAAGCTGCAGTATGAGCTCCAAGTTTATGCACATAAGTGGCTGCTCTTATTCTCATTTATTTAACATATTTTACGTGATTTTTCCATTAAAAGTTTGTAGGTAAACTCTAAAACAGTGTGTTTGAGAAAGAGCCTCTAGAGAGTGAAATGTTTATTATAGTGCACATGTTGTGTGTTATGTACATAATCTATTTTTATTTTAAGATTTAATTCCTTTTTCCACAGGAAAAAGCGAGTTTATAGTTTACAACTTGTACCAACTCTAAGAGAGTGAAATGCTTACTGTTGTCTGTGTTGGTGTGCTGCACGTGTGTTGTACACATAATTATTGCCACAAGAAAGGGCGGCTGTAGCTCAGGTGGAAGAGCAGTCGTCTTTCAACCGGAGGGTTGTGGGACCGATTCCAGGCTTCCCCAGACTACATGCCCAAGTTGCCTCCCGATGTGCCTATCGGGGTATGAATGTGTGTGACTGGGTGAATGTGATATGTAGTGTAAAGCGCTTTGAGCGGTTAGTATGACTGGAAAAGCGCTATATAAGTACAGTCCATTTACCATTTACCAAGAAAGCTTAAGTTAGTAAGCTACACTTCCTCTATGTAAACTGAGTCCAAGTTGTCTCCAAGAGAGTGAAATATTGCAGATTGCCTGCAATAAAACAGGTCCAATTCATGATAATTTCCCATCTCCTAATTGTTATACTTAATAACATAATGTCGATGTTATGTACATGAGAAAACAATATTGGAGAATTTATGGATTTGGTGCTGTGATCGGCAGATACTGCTTTTGGTGATTGGTGATCAGCCCCCAAAATCCTGATTGGTGCATCACTAATTTTATCAAAGTCTCCATGTAAAATGGACTTATAATTGGTTAGTTATGCTAATTATACCATTTGTCTTGATTTTCAGCTACATTTGTTAGATCATGACTGACAAGACTGGAGTTTTACAGTGTGCATAGGCTTCACCTGGACAGTACAGAGCAAGGCAAAAATTGAGAAAGCATACAATTCTGGCTTTTTGTCAGCATGTCAACAAATCTATGGCCCACAAGACATACCAGTCCAGAAGAAAATTATCTTAATTGGGTCAATGATATGAAGCAGTACTGCATACAACACAAGTATGAATTGCAAAGCAGCCAACTAAACCACCACTGACCAGCAAATATCAGAAAAAAAACCAACAAAAAAAAACAACTTTCCAACCAGATGTAAATTCTTACTACAGCTTCAAAGCACATCAATATATTCCCAACCTTATACAATGAAATGAGACCCACAATCTTTGGCATCTTACCCCAACATCTTGACCAGAGCAGGGATACCTCCAGATTTGAAGATTGCGAGCAGTCCCTCACGATGGTGGGAAAGATTGTGCAAGGTGCCTGCAGAGCAACGAGCAGTTTCCACATCACCAGTATTTTGCATGGCACGGACGACTGCTGAAACCATCTGCGGCGAACGCATGAGGGCATGGCGCGATGCCTCCTTCTTTGACAACTGATGCACCATGACAGCGGCTTTATTCACAACAACCTAGGACATAGATTACATACCTTAGCAATCAATTATTAAGGAAAGGGCATAAATTACAACAGTTACTCATGATTGTAATCAAAATTCACTCATCTAGTACTTATTTGAAAGCACTCGAATGGCAAGTCAGTCATTTTCCCACACACCTGGTCCTCATCATTGAGCAGTTTGGTGAGCTCCGGTATGGCACGAGTGGCCAGCTCAGCATCATCTTGATAGTTAATGAGGTTAACTACAGCATGCTTTAGCATCTGAGAGGGCTCTGCCAGACGCTGCACTGCAGTTGGGTGGGCTGCATCCAGCTGGGTAGGTGGAATCTGAATGCCCTCTTCCAAAGTCTCAGGGAACATGGCAGCACGCACACGCTGAGCCCGAGTCATGGCATACCCCTCAATGTCTTAAAGAAAAGCAAAAATATACTATTAGACTTTTGAAATGCAAGATTATTTCAAGCTGTATTTAGTTGTAATCTCATTTATTTCTGGACAAACCTGCTTTGTAATACATAATAGTAAACATTTTCTGAAACTGAGTCCTGGGATTACATGCAGGTTAGTAACTCATTCAATTTAACATTGAAAAAAATTACAAAATAAATATCCCACCATATCATTAATGCCTAGTCCTCAGGTCAGGTATTCACAGCTCTCTAAAACTTACATGTTGCTGAGCCAAAACATTGGCCCACCTAATATACTCTCCTCTGCACGTTTCCAAGCAAGCTGCAAGACCTCTGAAGGTGCCCTGTGATATCTGGCATCAAGATGCTGGCAACAGATCCTTTAAGTCCTGTAATTAGTAAGCTGATTCACCAGGGATTCAACCTTGTCCCAGCACTAGTTCCTCTACATACCATTTAATAAATGTACTCACCACTACAGGCCACACAAGGCAGAAGTCACAGAGTAACACAGTCAACTGCTCATAACAACATGGCCCCCCTCAAAATCCTTTAAAACATGCCCCTTTCTCCTGCATCCAACATTTAAACTGCAAGAACCGAATGCTCACCTGAAGTATAAAACAGTTGTCTTGAAATTGGTTATTGGCTCACTTGTGGGTATTAGCATACCACATACCTGTAGCTTCAGGAGTGAAGGGTTGGTTGAACTCCCAGTCATAGAGAGTTGGATCCTCCTCTTCAGCATCAGGGTTCCCCTTGCCACTCAGGGATGGAGCAGTGGTGGTGACACCAGACTGAATTCCTGAATCCAGATAAGATTGCTGTTGCCACTGGCTCACAGCAGCCTTACTGTCTCCCATAGCCATGTCCAACTCCATCAAATCAGCTATAAAAAAAATAATAATAAAAAAAACAGGTTTGAAAAAGTAGGAAAATCAAGTCACAACCAGACACAATGCTTTTCATATGCTGAATGTAAAATCATTTTTTGCCTTAAATCACTGAAAAGTTTGCTCTTGATTTGCTTGGTATGTGGTGTTAACATGAAAGTCTATTGCTCAGAGACAACGCCCATATTTAACCATGTGAAACGCATATATGTATGACAATAACTGTGTCTGGCATGCTCCTTATACGAACAGAATAACCAACACTTTGTATGTGTAGGCATCAGTTATTCTGCCAGCTCAATAAAAGACATGGTTGGTTGAATAGATGTATACACCATCTCGTCCCTTATATTCCTTAATTCTAAAGTTGTGGTAAAAGCACACTGATGTTAAAAATTCCTAAACAGAACTGGTTATATCCAACAACGTGTGTGGACACAAGATGGACAACATCAATGCAAAAGAAAGCATATGTGACTTGTATCAGAGTAGATTCTGCACTTATCCTATGCAAAATTATAAAAACAGGATCAAGAGAGAGAAATTAAATGAAAAACAAAAATCTAATGTGAATTTAATTAAAAGCACTGGAACAGATTGTGGGTTTTTTCCCTCCATGTGTCTGGTACCTCATTGCATAAGAATATGCAAACATCAATTTCCTCTGATGTTTTCCAGATTCTTATACTTATTTACAAGGAAAATTTTGCTAAAAACAAAAAGCAAAATAAAACAGAAATGCCACTCATTTTTGGAGATAAAGTGGCATGTCCCTTTGTCAATTTTTACAATGCACCGAAGCTTAACAACTTATTTATAGTAGGTACTGGAGTAATAAGAGATCATCATGAAATAATAACAATCATGTATGTATTAAAACAAAAACAATTTATATGAAAACAGTTTCCCATACTCACACTGGGTAGCCATTGTTCTTGCCTGCCCTCAGCCCGCACAGCAGATATGTCTGAAAAAGGAAATGGAACACGGGAAACTAAGCAACTCAAAACAAGAATCAATTTCTTGCAAGGTAATACCAAACTTTATCGGAATGTTCAAGCGTTCTTCCTACGTGGTCTCAATAATTAAATCGCCGTCCACTGCAATACCTGCGCCAGCCCTTCAAACGATTGTTTGGCTTACAGACGTAGATATGAGGGGAAATGCCGGGCCTCCACCTCCAACCCAGAGAGCAAAGCGGTGGGTATTTCCAGGCCAGTACGAACACAATTCACCATTCAGCGGCAAAGCACATCAAAGGCATATTTCTCCCCCTCCCCCTACCACGGCCAAGTTCCGACCTCGCAGCTTGGGTTTCCAATGAGAGAGCCTACCCCCTCCGCCCGCAATCACTTCCATGACTCCTCCTCTCATGGTAGCTTCAACTACCAGCATAACAAGATGCCTAATCAACACTAGGAGGAAAACATAATTAACCGTATGGGCCATATCCAGAACCAAGTTCATTTTAACAGCATGTAATTCAAAACCGGTGCGCTAGCACGTATTAGCCACCTATGTTAGCTAACAGGTTGGCTAGCTTACCTTGAAGGCACACTGAGCTAACCTAACGTGCGTAGTTATCGTCTCCGCTAGTTAGCCAACTAGCTAACATAAACAATCAGTGTTTAAGGATTAGGCCACCAATTAAAAATGCGCATGATTTCTGACGAGTGACAGTCAGTACTATAAATGATTATATTCCAAAACAATTAGTTTGTAGTTGAAGTCGTGACATCGAAGCATACCCTCAAATATTTAATTCAGGTTTGATTAGCTTAGCATGCGAAGACGTATGAAAAGTAGATCCAGGCGCCACAGTACAAAACCTACTGTGCTGCCAGCCAAATCAGAAAACCCCACTGGAGCCCCCTCCCCGGCCAAAGATGATTTTCTTAAGTGAAGCATGCACTGACACAATGTAAATGCGTTGTACAATGATCGCACAAAACATATTGTATTTACCAAAGTCAAACGGCTTCTCCGTGGTTCTGGTCAGGATTTTTCCCCTTTCTCGTAGCTGAAAATACGAAAACGACTGCTAGGTGAACCACCCGTACTAGTCCGAACCACACCCGTGGCTGCCTCGCCGAAGATGTTGCTTCCGCTGTGCGACCGAACATCAAGATGGCGAGGAGAGGAAAAAACGTATTCCGCCGCACTTGGGAAAAGTAGGGCACCCCTTATAAAAACTTTAAGCTTAATAGACAGATTTTGTGTTCACTGCGAAAATAACTCAAACTTCTATTTTAACACAATGTGATAATTTCATGCAACACTTTCATTTTAAATAACGCAAATCATAATAATAAAGGTAGCCTGGCTAAGAGATGCTCTCCTGGAGATATACGAGCTGCTGTGATTTGACAGGGTGCAAAAATGAACATAAAATCAACTGACGGAATAATAAAAAAATTTAAACCTATCCTAAAATTTGATCAGCTTTATTAAGGCAAAATTTATCAAACAGAGGCCTTGTACAGAGCCAAACTTGTGTCTACTTTGCATATGATGTAGGGGTTAAAGAACAAATTAATATGCAGAGCACAAACTTAACTGATGAGAAAATGCAAATCTATAGAAAAAATTTAGAGTATTAGTTTTAATCTCCTGTATTTCGTCCTAAGATGCAGTAGTTGATCTTGATGGTTAAACTATATATCACATTGAATAACTGTGGTAGCATTTGATATTTCATTTACAGTCATGCTGCAATGTCGTTGAAATAAATTTCCCAATGTATTAGTCTAAAAATCTTAACACGTTTTATTGCAGTTATGTATAGTCTTGTGCTTTTTCAGCATAGTACATGAAATAATTGCAATTAAACAAAAATGAGGCCAAACACTACCCATTGGGTATGCCAAAGTTTAATTTGAAGAAACTAAACCAATAATAATAATAGAAAAGTATGCAGTAGAGCATGTCCATGTTAAGTGGCACATGCTTCAAGCCTACAAGGGTCAAAGTCCAAAGTGTGATTTACATTGTTGTAACTGCAGGAAACACAAAAGAAAACTCAGTAATCAGGAACAATACCACAAAGATCTGTTTATAATGTCATATCTACTTTAAAAATGAAACCTTACTGTGGTTTGGCAACAAAAAAAAGTATAGAAAAACAACTTGTGGTTAAAATATAAGGACATTTGAATCTATTTTTCCATCTGTTGCTTGAGTCAAGCATAGGGAGGAGACATTTTCCTTTTACATTTCTGCATTTTTAAGAGAAGCTGTTAGTTTCATGCAAATGCATAGTTCATTCATATTTGTTATCAATATGTGGGTATTTCATGTTTTTTGGCATAAAACCTTTTTGTTAATAATAGAACGACTGCTTTCCTCTCATATCATATGTTATGATCAATGTATGAAGGAACTAACCTGTAGTATGGCGATGACTTCTATTATATAAGCAAATACTTTAACATATGATGATAATCCCAGGTGTATTGATAAGGGCTGCACCCCTTTTGCAGGCTAGTTTGTTGTAGAACATAGATCTATGCACAGACACAGACACTCATTTCCTCAGTGATGGGTGTCAGAGACAGAGACTTTCAGGCTGCGGCATCTCGGTTGTGGAATGCCCTCCCGGTCTACCGGAGAGCTCCGCAATCTGTGGAATCTTTTAAAAAAAACTTTTAAAACCGTTTTTATGCATAAAAGTGTACCATTAATGTTTTAATGGGTTCTTGATGTGTTTAATTTTTCTTTTATTATGTGTGTTACTTTTACATTGTTTCTATTTAAGTGTGTGTGCTTTTATCCGTTTTTCTTCTGTAGCACTTTGAGACCTGTTTTTACAAATGTGAAGTGCTTTATAAATAAATGCATTATGCTTATTCTCTCACAAGTCGTAATGTCTTTTCAGTATTAACCATGCTGTGCCTTGTCAATATACAGCTGTGCTCATAAGTTTATATGCCCTGGCAGAATTTTTGTACTTTTTGGCCATTTTTAAGAGAATATAAATGACAACACAAAGTTTTCTCTTTCACTCATGGTTAGTGGTTCGGTGAAGTCATTTATTATGAGTGAAAGCAAAGTTTTTGTGTTATTATTCATATTCTCTGAAATGTAAACCTATGAGCACAACTGTGTTGCGTCCATCTGGAGGTGAAGCTTATGAAGCCTTTTATTTTACATGAAGTGGGAGCTTACTGTTGCTTTGTAAAAACTAACAGCCTAAAAGAGTTTCACCTGTAAGTAGTTTTCAAACCAGATCCTTACACATTTTTACTTGGTGTAAAAAGTAAACACAAAATTAAATGTGAAAAAGAAAAACCCATCGGAATCCGAATAAATACACCTTTTATTTGACTGATTGACAGATCTGATTATACAAACGCCAACACGGAGCTCTGAAATAACAGGACCAATCAGCGAGACAATGGCTGTACATTCTTGATGTGACCCCCCTTGCCCCCTCCCTTTCTAACCCACCACCCTGCCTGCAGATTACTATGGAACTTAATTAC
The DNA here is from genome assembly GCA_023101725.1 of Atherinomorus stipes. Classification (NCBI taxonomy): domain Eukaryota; kingdom Metazoa; phylum Chordata; class Actinopteri; order Atheriniformes; family Atherinidae; genus Atherinomorus; species Atherinomorus stipes. Next base: position 477,635 of record JALJCO010004382.1, read on the forward strand.
TAGTACTTTTTCCTGTACACATAAAGCTCAGCTACCCCACCCACCCTCTAACACCCTCCCTGTTCAGTGCACTGTCCGTTATGTACAGGTTTGAAGTGGATGCAGTACTTAAGGTGCCGTTTGGCCAATTACAGAACAGGGTTTCATGTCTAACCTTAGTGCTGGAGTACCAAGTCTGATTTTGTAGTATATTTCAATTAAATTTGGTAGAGTAGTTTAGCAGATGCAGCTGCTGTAGTAGCAGAGTTTCCAAAGTTTGTAGTGTATGAGCATGGTAACATCTTTACCATTTGGTTGTAATGCAAACTGGCAAAAAAAAAAAAAAACTTCTCCAAAAAACAGGTTTGGGTTGAAAGAACTTCCCTAATTATCCTCTATTTGCCACTTTCTCACACTCTCGTTCACATTTTTACATACACGCTCCCACACACACACACACACACACACACACACACACACACACACACACACACACAAATACTGGTATGTTTTTCCCTTCATCTTAAAAAAAAAAAAAAAAAAGAACAAGAATGTTTGCATGTTTCAGGATTCCTTTTCTTTTTGCTTTCAATCTCTTCCTCCAGCCACATGTAGTTTGCCTCACATCATCAAACACACAATCATCCCTACATTACCTAAGTGCAATTTCTTCCACATGCGCCTTCAGCATTTTCTACAGTAAAAACACTAACTTGCACCATCACAATAAATGGATGGATAAAACATCCTCACTTTCATTCTTGCAATCGACTTTTCTCAAGCCACTTCTCCTCCCACTAAAACCTTCACAACCCTATCAGATCCCCTTACTCCAGACGCTCTCATGTAACAGACAGTCTTGCATGTAACAGTGACAAATACTTGTCCTCGGTGTAACAGCCAGGAAGAAAAAAAGGGCTGGGTGGGTGCCAGGTATGGGTGAAGGAAGGCATAGGGGAAGAGATGGCGACTTCTTCTCCTTGAGAAGAAAGTGAAAGACAACGGGGGAGGAATAACTGCACGTCCACCCCTCCGTTTCCCCAGCATCTTTATGATGAGGTGGAGGGTGAAGGTGGAGGGAAGAAGGGAAGAGGTGGACGGTGACTGAAGTGGAGAGAAAAGGAAAGCAGGGGGATGATGTGTGTTGGTTGGTCTTCATGTGTCCTGGCCGTCAGTGGCAGGGGTCTCGTTGGCATTGGACAAGTCTGAGTCAGTCTCCCGGTTGGATATGCGATCCAGCTCTGCCTGGACGTCGGTCATGCCCAGCTTGGAACCTACAGCAAGGGTTGGAGGTTACAAATGAATATGCAATTTAGTACTATATCACAGCAAAGGCCAGCACACGAGCAGCTTAGCCGGTGCAATAAGTAGCAGCAGATTTTCAGCACTGAGTGGTTCAGCCATGATGCAGTAAACACAAAGGCAAATGCACATGGTTGAAATAAGAGCTGGGTGAGCCAGTGATCGTTTCAAATTAATTCTATACACACATTTAAGCAGGCTGCAATGATGTCAGTGGTCTCATTGTGTCCCAACTCATTTGCAAAAGGAAGAATAGCTGCAGAACTACTTCTGGTGCTCAGGATGAAAGGAGCTATCACTGTTAAGAATAAGTGAACCACTGCAAGAGTAAGATGGAAAACCCCATACTGCGATGGAAAAAGAGGTAAAACAGTTTGAGTTGATTTAAAGAGGATGGAAAACAACAACAACAAAAAAAAATGAATACCTTTTTTTTTTTACATCCAAGTTTATATATTAGCACAACAATAACATCAGTAATGCTGGATTCTTATGCTGGATAGGGAATATTCATGTTTTCTATTTCCAGTGATATGCAAAGCTTTCAGCAGCTGTGCTAAAATTCTCTGCTGCCAGTAAGGAGTAGGGGGCAGAGGAAAAGCAGAGGAGAAAGAAATTCAGCTAATACTCCAATAGGGCACCCTAAAAAAAAAAGAAAAAAAAAAAAGGTAAGGTTGAATTTAATTTTTCCAAAAGGTTCCTGGTGTTTTTATAAAAAAAAAAATAGGGATGCACCAGCGCCACATTTCTCCTGAACCGAGTACAAGTACATACATTTTGAGTACGGCTCATACTCGGATATTTTCACACAGAAACAAAGTAGTAGCGCAACTTTGTTTCTGGGCCCAATGATAAATATTCTGGATGTAAGCTTTGAAAACTGTCAGAATCTCCATACATTAGGAGGGTAAAGTGGGATTTGACAGATCTGGCTCACTGCTTTGGCAAAACACCTATATTCCCAAAAATCAGCTCGCTCGTCAAGATAAAGCCGAATTCGGAAAATTAAATGTAAGGTTAGAAAATGATCAGAAAACGAATAAATAAGGAGGATAAAGTGGATTTGGTTGGATTTGGTTCACCATTGTAACAAAGCACTTACATGCTCGAATTCAGCTTTTCTCACAAACATAATGCCAAATTCAGATTTTTTAAAATGAAATTAGTAACTGTAATTGTTTATCTCTTATTTTTCTGAATGAATCTGACCGACTGTTAGTTGCTGCAATAATGTAACGAGCTGTAAGACTTTCCTGAACGGGGAGTTTGTAGCAGACTTAGTAAAGGGTGCCCACATTTTATTTGATTTTTTTATACACAGAAATGTAAAAGTCCCCTTTATTAAAACACCAATTCCAATCCTTTCTCAGATTTTATGAACAGAAATTTTAAACAGGGGTGCCCAGATGTTTGCTAACCGCTGTATGCATAAAAATATCAGGATTGACTTAAATCATTTCAGTGAAGATGCTTGAACATTAGTATTTACAGTTTACTGCGTGGGGGTAATATGTTTGGATAAAACATACATTTTCAAAGTACCCAGCCTTAGTTTGAATCATGTGCATAAGCTGGGAGAGATGTTGGTGATGAGAAATGCAATAAAACATGCCAAAATAAACAAACAAACAAACACAAAAAAAAACTGTCATTCAAAAAAAAAAAAAAAAAAGTGGGAACACAGAAGTAAAATGGTGACAGGGTAGTGAAAGGGAAAGGACACAACTCAGACAAATGTCCTTCTACAATCCTTTCCTGCAAACTTTTATGGTTGTTGTCTTAAAACTGGTGTCTATCTTAATCAAACTCAGAAAACTAGCAAATAAAATGCCAGAGAACAAATCCAAGGGCACAAAAGTAATTAAATAGGTATGGGATCATCTCCTGACTCGCTACTGTAGCTCTCAGCTACGACAGACATATAATCAGCATACTGGAAAGACATGATACAGAGATTAATGAAAATAACTGAAAACCTGCATAACAGAGGGTAACAGAAAGAAAAATAGGCCATACACAAGCAGTTATGAATGAGAAATTATCTTGCTCACACACACCTTAACGTGGCCAGCATCCTCTGACTAGCACACACGCATACATGTTAAATGAATGGTATAAACAGTGAGACGGTACAAAAGACTGTAAGCATGGTAAAGGAAGAAAAACAGAGCAACAAACAGGACTAAAGGTGATGGTGATGAGTCTGTGGTCATCTGGATGCATCCAAAAAATGCTCCGTTATGCTCGACTGAGATTTACGAGTATGAAAGTAAAGATGACAAGTGGGAACTTAAGTGATGAGGCGTGGCTAAGGATGGAATTTCAGCCCTCAAACACAGCAAAATAACTTGTTTGCTGGAGAAAATAAAGATCAGATTAATTAGGGCAAACAGAGTAAATCGTCTCACCCCGACTTCCGTACGGTTCCTGGAGTGTTGTTACCACCACCTGGTGTCCCGGGCCCTCCTGTGCCCGCTTTCTTTGTCAGTAGACTGTTGAAGAAGTTGGCCAGCACCCCCTCACTGGTCTGACCTGTAGACGTGTGAGATTACAGTTAAAAATCAAACTAACAGCTATGCAGTGATGAAGTAATACATACAAGGAGTTATGCACATACCCGACTGTGGCATGGCGTTTGCTACGTTGGCTGCTGCAGAGCGATTACTCGTCCTTGGGGAGCCTGTGGGTGCCCTGCTAGTGGTGTCCTACAAACAACAACAGCCTCTTTTACACTTAAGGACGGTGAAGTGAGCTTCCTTTAACTGGTGAGAAAAAAAGAAACAGCACTCACCACTGGCCGCCCTGCTGTCACAGCGGGTTGTTTGGCAAGCAGCGACTGCAAATTAGAGCACAATATGCACACTCACTCCAATTAGTACTTAATTACCATATCAAGACCCTTATCCAGATTGAATTTGTGAACCTACAAGCAGCAAATCAACTGGCATGAGAAAACACTGCAATGTTTCCTGACCTGCAGCTTTACCAGGAAAACTTGGTCATCTTCTGCCTGAATCTCTTTTTCATGAACAATCTAGTGAGAGGAAAGATGGAGATGATTAAATGGGGTTTGCCTCCATGTTTTTGCTTTGGCATTTAGCATAAAATCCCCACAACCCCTTTAGGGACATTAAAGTGAGCTTAGTGTATTGGCTGTAGCAATGATGCTCAAGCTAATGCATTTTATTATAGCAACAATCAATGAGGAGCCGAAGTCATGCCCGTCTACTTCCGGCCCATGGGACCTATGAGACGAAAAAATATGAAACCAAGTCAGAAAATGATTATTTTCTGGTCCAAGTCGTACTCTGCCCGGGATTCCCGATGAGTTGGCTGTGGATTTTTAAATTAAAACTTTTTGTGCCCCCCCCCCCAAAAAGAAACCCCACTGATTATTTCAGGTTTTACTTGAAGCCGCTCTGTGGCTGCAGCTCATCACGACCAAGGTGCGCTACTAGCACGGCGATTTCACTCCGGCACATCAACGCTTTTTTTCAAGGGCAGGAAAAAAAGCATTGATAGAAAAAAGCGGGCAAGTGTTGTCTCTTAGGTCCTATGGGACTCACCTGGATGGGCGTGACTTCGACTCCCCATATTTTTGTCGGAAAATATTAGCTTTTTGGTGGTGTGTACCTTTCTGACTGGCGGTTTGACTATTACTTCCTCATAACTGTCGTCTGCTTTTACTGTCTGGAAGTTCTCATGAAGTATGGCAATCTTTTTCTCGTTGTCCCAGCCTGACGGACTATAGGGAAAAAAAGAGGGAGGGTTACAACCCAAATGCAGAAGGCTCTGTGATCTTTGGACAGACAGTATCCAAACACTACCAGGCTTACATGAAGATAGCATCTCTTTCCACCACGAGAGCCGGGCAGTTGAAGGGAAAGCCGTAGAGTCTGTGGACAAGATATTTGTACAGGATGTCCAAGTTCTTCATCTCTTTCACTGATGTGTAAAGCAGAGAGGCCCCATCTGACTCGGCCGTCAAGGATATTTTCAAGACTAGAAGTAAAACCGATTCCAGCTTGTGCAAACTGCTATTGGCACAGAAAGACTTCAGTCATGGCTCATTCAAATACCTTATCCTTTAAAACTGCAGTAACGTTCCTACTAAGCATTGATTGGGGAAATACTACCAAAAAACAATTTTTGGAAGCATTTCCATCCCCCTTCAATTTGAAGGAGGATGGAAAATCTATTTATTGAACTCACTTTGCAACAAAGCAACAGCTCAATAACTTGCAGCACTTAAACCACTGCAACAATAATACAGCAAGGGGCTTATTCTTTACTACCTTTGGCTTGAAGACCAAAAACTTGCAGTGCAGGATTCCCAGTTGTGTAAACAACCTTCATCAGCAAATATGCAGAACACTATACATGACAAAAATGCCATCACACTTGCTCCTAAATTACACCGTCAGTTAGGGCTGGACAATTAATCAGATTTTAATCATGATTTCAATTTTGCCTTCTCATGATCATAAAAACACTGTAATCGAGTAAAAACGATTAATCCTGAAGTGAACAGACTGGTGGAGTTATAGGAAGCAACCTGCAGGAGTATTCATTTCATTTCATTTCATTTCATTTATTTCATTTATATAGCACATATTTCTACATCCAGCTGGATGCCCAAAGTGCTTTACAGAGCAGGACATCAAAAAACATGGCTAAACATGGCTAAAAACATAAACATATAACTTAAAAAGAGAAGAATTAATAAGACAATAATAAAAGAGAGAAAAAATTAAGAAGGAAAAGCCTGCGCCAAAAGATGGGATCTGAGCATGGTTTTAAAAGATGTAATGGACTGCGTTGACCTGAGTTCGAGGGGGAGTGCGTTCCAGAGGCGCGGGGCAGCTACAGAGAAAGCCCTAGCACCCCTGGAATTGCACCTGTGTCTTGGTACCTCCAGAAGGGATAAGGAGGAAGACCTAAGAGATCTGGTGGGGACGTGGCGGGACAATAACTCAGAGAGGTAACTGGGAGCAGAACCGTGCAACGCTTTAAAGGTCAACAACAAGATTTTGAACTGAACCCTGTAGCAAACAGGGAGCCAGTGAAGACTGGCTAGGACGGGGGAGACGTGCTCATAGCGTCGAGAGCCGGAGAGAAGACGGGCTGCAGCATTCTGAACAGCCTGAAGACGCTGTAGGGAGGATTTACTGAGGCCGGCAAAGAGCGAGTTGCAATAATCGAGACGTGAAAAAATCAGGAGCTGAACAAGTTTCTTAAGGTCGTAACTGGGAACGTTTGATTTTATCTTTGCGAGCATCCTCAGGTGAAAAAATTAGTTTCTAACAACTATGTTTATGTGTATAGAACAGGAATGTAGAATGAGTATTCATTTTTATTGCTATTATTATTTCAATATATTATTCTTATTTTACTCCTTTACTTGCTTCTAATTTATTTCCGGTTGTGGTTTTTAAAAAAGTTATAATTGAGGTTGAGTTTTGGTGGTTCAGTAAACACTATTTATAAAATCAATGAATAATCGTGTATATTAATCGTGATTTCAATATCAGTCAAAATACTAGTGATTATCATTTTTTCCATAACCGTCCAGCCCTACTGTCAGTCATATAAATAAGCCCTACTGAAACCCCACATGTTCACCATGTGTGGTTTTTTGCCAGGTTTAGCTTTGCATCCGCACGAAGGGGACAATGCTGTGTTAGTTTAAGGATACATTGCAGACAGAAACGTCTGATGTGGGACTGGATGAAGTCCAGGTGTTCGTCTCTGTAGTCGTGCTCCTTCTCCAACGTGCTGATAGCGTCACACTGAGGACAAGATAAGCAGGTGGCAAAAGTCAGCTTGTGAACCGGTGCAATAAATCAGCACACACAGAGTATGCTTTGTGTCTTTACAAGTTTCCCCTTTGCCCTGTACGGCACTTGTGCTTGAAGATTGCAATGCAGATTAAGCTTAATTTAGAGTTAATAATCACTATGTCAACACCGAGCTCAAATGTAAGTGTGTGTGTACCTTAGTGCAAACAACCACCACTGGTATTCCCAGATTGTGTGTAAGTGTGTTGTCTCCTAATGGCAGCAGCACACTCTCCTCTTCTTCACTCCTTCGCTGTGGCGTGCCGTCCTCCCCGCTGCCTGGTTCTGTGTACTCCTGGAACTGTTTTACGACTACAAACCAAAAAAACCCAAACATCATTAAATTACAGAGGACCTGCAGCAAGTTACAATTTGAAACTTTGGGAGGGTCTGATGTAATTTTTGTACAAAGACGCTCCTCATCCAAGTAATGTTTTTTACAACTAAGAGGACATCTGTGAGGATATGCTGCTTTCTTTTTATTTTTTAACCCTCTGCTTGTAGGTCCAACTGCTGTCTGTTTAACTCACTTCTGTGTTCCAGCTCCCGCAGCTTTTCCGGCGCCACTCGGAGTTTGTCGATGTGTTCCCTAGCAACGGCGGCCCACTTCTGGAGGGAGTCCAGGGCGTTCCACGGTCGCGACATGTCAACCGTTATCAGCAGCAACGTGTTTTCGATAGAGTCCACTGGAACGGCAACTCCCTGAAGACCTTTATGGTAAAGGTCTCCGTCCAACACCCACGCGTTACATCTAGTGTGGTCTAACAGCACACACAGACACATGCAAAACAGGTGAAATTTAACACATTCTGGTAGAACCTGCTGCTATAGCAACGTAAACGAGAAGACACAGATGGAGTTAATTTTTGCAACTTATAGTGACAAAACAAAAAAACATTTGTTGATTACCATCAATGTCGTCGTCATGGACACTGAAGTAGAGATATTCCAAGCCACGCCCTTTCATAAACTCCTCGACCCCTTGTAGCTTCGCAACCAGGGTGGTCTTCCCTGAGCCCACCTCACCTAAACACAGAAAAAAAACAAAAGTTAACAGGCTCACTCAACAGCACCATGCCCTTTCCTCGTCATATTTATTACAGTAACCAACTGAGACCCAAAACACCTAAAATCTGTAAATTACTACGAAAAATCTCAGTTAAAGCTTTATTTCTAATCCCATGACGAAAAAAAAAAATTTCATAGCTTTAAACTTTGGCTGTTAATGTAAATTATTGCCTTTATTATTATGTAATGGGGCTGGGTATTGTTAAGAACCTCAAAATTCAATTCAGTTTTGATTCTTTGGGTTGCAATTTGATATAATATTGATTTAAATGCTTCAATGTTAACGCCTTTAACAGCCATAATTTAAAACACACTAAGAAAACACAAACGTTGAATCCTGCCAAAGAGGCAGACCCATATCCCCATTAGGCAGATTAATAATCATGATACCAGATCTGGAAATGTTTATAAACAAGAACTCTTACATAATTTACAAGTAGATACATGTCTTAACTGAGGCTAAATGAAACGCCACACTACTACTCAGGGTGTAAATTAAGTCAATAAACATTACTGGCTTGTATCATTTTAATAGCAGTGTCTAGGTAAAAAATATTAGGTTAAAAGATAAGATGTGGGCTTACTATCCTCAAGTATGTGCTTTGCACTGTACAAAATTAGGTCCACACAAATACACAGGCTTGGATTACATCAATCCAATGCACATAGATTTTTCACATCTGCTCATAACTGAAAACAATGAAACTGGGAGTATGTGTTTCATGAGACATTAGTCTACTTAATTATTTGACCAAACAAACTGAACTGTATTAAAACCAATCTGTTTGATTGGTGGCACAGAAAAAAACCCAGTTAATGAGGGAATAACAACAAAAACAAAACATCTTATTAGTTAGCCTCATATTGCATTTATATCCATTGTTAGTCTCAAAGCTGATGACATGAGATTGTTGTTGTACTCGGTGTTATGAGGTCAAACTGCATCCATTCTCTCCCTCTGCCATAATAACTTGAACCGACAGGGGGACTCGGTGCAATAAAGCAGAGCCTGCTGATGTTGTCATGGACAGCATAACACGCAAATGGCTTCACAGCCTCCCCATACATTGGTAACCAACTCGCTGATTAGCTGGAATGGGTCGCAGGCTGCGGATTATCCCAGGCGGATGTGTGGATAGTGTGTTTTGTGTGTGCGCCTGGACATCAACGGGACAGGGAGGCACCCTCTCTTCTTCACTCACATAAATCCCAGTACAAAAGAAAAATCACACAGCTTTTCCCCCTTGTCCTCCGCTCACAGTCATCTCTGCCCAGACGCAACTAGCATCACTGGATGCTAGAATGACTTGCAGGGATTCAAAGCGGCTCGGGTCGCTCAAGAGAAGATGATGAGGTCGTGTGTATGTGTGCGCGCGTGCTCGTGCGTCAGTGCGGGCGCTCAGGAAAATACACCTGCCTCTATTTCTCCTCCGCTGGCAGCCAACGCACCAGCTACAAGCGGAGACACAAAAGCCCCCTCAGTGCAGAGCCAGCTAGCTTAGCTATCAAGCAGAATTAAGTCTAGCTATAATGCAAAGATGATCACCAGTTCCTGGGCTACCCGAGCTAACGATGCCCATTGGCTAGCCAGGGAGACTGCAGACACAGATACCCACCCATGACCAAGACATTTTTCCCAGACGGTAGCTTTGATCTTGAATGGGTAGACACTTCACTCAGGATGGTGGACCTGCAGACAGAGCAGCTCCGTTACAACACAGCCAAACAAGGCTTGTTCATTCATTAATAAACAACGACTGACAGCAAGAAGCTAAAGCGAGCTACAGCCGCTGTGTCACCAGTCAGTCTGGTGCTGATGCTAGCTAGCTTCATTAGCGGGCTAGCTGTCAAACCATCACTATCCAAACACTGTGGGCTCTTTGTGACCCCGAACTATGTTCACAGTAACCCAGCTTTAATCTCTCATCGCCCACCATAGGTTCTGTCCATCATCCTCTTCTGGGTTGGAGTTCTCCAATGTGCTCTTAGGTCCAGTTGAGGTGGAGGATAATAATGCACTCCTCCCTGAAGTCGCCATCTTCGCAGGGCTTGTAAACCTAACGGGGGCGCCCGGATGTAGCAGGAGCAGCAGTGGTGAGCTAACCTAGCCTGGTGTACCGCACGGCACGCCGGGGCCGGGGCGTGGTCCGCCCGCACAATGCTGGAGCTCCGCAATACACACGAGATGATCTCATCTGCCCTAAACATCCCCACCACTAAGTTATGTAGATGCAGAGTTTACTATGCGCCATGTCAATAATAAATCTGTGACAATATTACTTAATTAAACTATTGTCTTTTAAAATTTAAGATTTTTTTTTACATGATTTCCTTCATGCCATTTTTCAGGCTTGTGGAAACTAATCATTTTTATTTATTTATTAACATAGCCTAATATTTCTCTATTCTGTTCATATCAACATTTGATTAAAAGCCTAGTCTAGTTAGTGCATGTACTGTCTGTATGAAGCCTAAACTTAAGATGTCAGAAAACTTGTAATCTGAAATAACCTTCCATTTAAAACAACCACGTTTTGTTGCAAAAACTGTTTTTAGGCAAAGCAAGTTGATTTATATATTATTCATTTAAGACAAGTCCCCTAACATTACAAGCCTTACAGTGGGATGATTTTGATTAAGCTAAGTTGGCAATACATTCTTCTAAAAAGAGAGAAAAGCAGAGAGGAAAAACAATTCATAAATTAGCCAGAAATGCTTCACTGCATAAAACAAAGCTCTATCTTTATTATTTCGAAATGCAAACAACAAGATAGTTGTCCTGAGCTGAAACTTATTTTTTGGGCTTATAGGCCTGTTGATAATAGACAGGCTATATCTGCTCATTAAATCAACGCTTTGACAAATATAGCAAACATTTTAACTTGGCTTTGTCTAAAGTTCAGTTGGCTATGGTTCATAATCAAAAAGGGTATTAAAACAATCTTTCTTTCTTTTACACATATAGCTAACATTTAAGTAGGCTAATACAAACCCCAAGCAACTTACATTATCAAGAAGGGAGATTTAATTACATTTACTAAAAATGTAACCCACTAATGACTCTCCTTCAGTGTGCCAATGAGGCTATATACAAATGAATGAATAATGATCACCCTGTGCAATAGGCTGTAATAAAACGTGAATATGTGACCAAAGAAATGATCGGGATAGGCTAAATGTGTTTTCAAAAGAACCACACCAATCCGTTTTAGACAAAATATCCTCTTAAATACGCTGCCTCCTAAATCAGTGCCTTGATTTGTGAATGAAATGGCACCGGGCCTAAGCCTGTAAGGAGATAAAGCTATAATTCCGTGTAGCACTTGGAGGCAGTTCAGTTTGATTTGGGTTTAAAGGATGCCTAGAGTAAGACAAGAAAAATCCATCTTTCTCTTTGTATAAGCGACTTTTCTTCTCCACAGATTAGCACGTCAATTTCTAACCTGCCTGAAACCTTTAAAAATCGAACCTGTCAAACTGATTAAAAAACTTTTTCAAAGACCATTTTATTTGCATATGCTATGATTTATTTATTAATCTATTTAGAAGCTAAATCACCTCATACATGATTTGGACACATTTTTGAATTATTATGAGCAAACGATCTGCCGGACACAGCGTGTGAGCAACAACTGCCAAGTGGTCTCAGGTGTGCGGTCACTGCTTATTATGAAATCACTGAAGCGCGTCGCAGCCAATCAAAGCTGAGAAGCAGAAAATTAGTACCCTTGGAGTCAGTTCACCAGAAAAACCACTAGATGGCGCTGAAACACTGCGATCGCAGGCCGGTTGTCCCTGGGTAAGGTGCGCTCTCTGCGGCCCCCGATGGAGCCAGCGGATTACAAACTCCTGTTAAGTGGCGCACCGTTCTCCTCCTCCCCATCTTTCACCCAGAGTAAACCCAGGCGTGCGGAGCGCTTCCTCACCGTGCTCCAACACTGTTCGACTGTCAGCACCCAAAGCGGCCGAGCTCTGCGTTGTAGGGGGGTGATTGAGGCGGAACATACAGACAAGAGTGAGATGGGTCCGGAGGCGGTTAGGTATCCGTGATTGTCAAGTGAACGGCGGTGAAGTTCTTCGGTTCCGCTCGGATCTTTTCTCCAGGACGCTGAGGTGAGTTTTTCTTCTCTCTCTCTCTCTCTGCAGGAGACAGGAGCAGCTTGAATGGTGCATGAGGGGTAATTGTCTGTTATTTGCCCTGGACTGTTTTCTGTATTGTCCTGCAAGTGGTTCACATAGCTTGGTTCACATAGTGGTTCACATATGTGCATGTAAACATGCACACACAGCTTGACTGACCCGGGAGGGAGAATTTAAAATCATTGTTAGACAGCTTGTTTGACTTTACAATGCTTGATCCATTCTGGACATCAATATGAATCAGGTTTGGAAATGAGAAATTATTACCAGTTAATAAAATATTATTTTTAAAAAAAGCAATTCACAGGGACTTAAATATACTGGAAAGCTGATTGATGGCTACTCAGAAACCCTCTGCTTTAATTTAACTCTCCTGCAAACGTGACAAGATAAGCTCTATTAGAGGGGAAGATCCACTTTATTCTCCACCCCTCTTTCTTTTCTACTGTCAGCTTCGCCTCTTTCATTCTCAGTTGCCTGCCTTTCTTTAGTTCTTTCTCCGATTCAAGTCTTATCTCCCTGACTCTCCCTGCTCATCCCTCCATGTCAGCTCTAATAACAGTGAAAGTTCACAGATCCAGGCAAGTTTCTTTTGGATATTCTTCTTTCTTTTTCCAGTCCCAGACACCTTTTATGTTTCCACTCTTTCATGGTTTGTATGGTAGCATGAAATGCCACATGGCTCTTTAGGATGAAGCATTTGTGAGGCTGTATGTTACTCCCTCTGTCTGATAATCAATATGTGACTGAGCAATTACAGTAGGTGTCATGGACTTTCCTGTGACTAAATCTGTAATGCCAAATCTGTCCCAGTAACTGTTGCACATACAGTATATGAAGGTGCAGCCATGCATACACATGTACACTCAGAGTCAAGGGTCAAGGCAATCGAACTCTGATTGTCACAGTGTGAGGAAAACGAGCTGAGAGTGAAGAGCTGTGGAATGGTTCTGGCTCCACTCGGCAATCAGTTGCTGCTTTTCTGGTTTTTATTTAGGAATTACAGGGGAAGAAGCTCCACCTGTCCTTATGCTATTCCTCCCTAGAGCAATCTATAAAAGTAATGCACCTAAAATAAAAATTTAAAAAATAGCCTATTCTTTTTTTCTTTTTTTTATCAGGTTTTTGCAAAGTAGCAACACTAAATCTCGATTAGAGTTAATGAAGGTGGTGTGGAGATGAATACAAACAAAAACAAGCAACCTTTAGCAGAAACATTAGAGAAAACTTGGACAAAATTTCAGAAATTAACCTGTTTTGTTGTTGTGTTTTCCATTTTTTTCCCTATTTTTTGGTGTTAAATCTTAAGTTTTGTTGTTTGCTTCTTCTCTTTTTGCTTTCTGATTTTGCTGGTTTTGTTGGTGCACCTTTTCTGAAATGCTGTGCTTGCTATTCAGAATCAGAATCGTAATAGCCTCAATTTTCATCGTACACGCTATAATGAAATTTGGTGCCCTGCAAGAAAACCATGTGAAAATTAAGATATATAAAAATTATTCAAGATCATCTGATAAACAATAAATAAATGAGGGCAAAAAGCCCCGCAGGGTAAAAAAAGAGCAATAACAGAAACAACATGCATCTTGTAAACAGAAAGGCTGCACAGCAGGTCCAGATAATAATGTGTTTTCAAAATGGTATTTTCTTTTGTTTTTGTTTGTAAAGCTTTTGGCTTGGTGCTCCCCACATTTTCTGAAATATTTCATTTTTCATTGTAATGCTTCCTGAAGCGTCTTATTCTATCTAATTGTTGATCATTCTTCTTGTGTATTGTCCTGTAGTATTGTGTTTTGGTATTAGTAAATTGGCACATAAATATCAAAATTAAGTAGCTGACAATTTTTGCAAACCACTGACGCTATTGCAAGATCCTGTGATGAAGTGTGATGTGAAAATTAATTGTCACCCCCGGCAATTTGTAACACATGTGAGAGCTGATGCTTTGCTGAGCTGCAAAGGCGGATTCTGCACACAGTAGCTCTGGCTGTCGAAATCTTCCACATCTCCCTTCACTATCGGTGTCATCTGCTGTCAACCGGAACAGACGGGCATCTGCTGCTCCCCACAGTCACACACCGATATACACACTCAGACATACACACATAAACTGAAATGTACTACCTTGGAAATGCAACTTCCTGCCACTCCCACACAGGTCTGTTGTATGTCACATACCTGCCATGCGGCTCTGTCAATGTCTTTCTTACTGTATACAACCCATTCACTATGCTTAGCTAAAAATAATCAGCCACACACACTTTAAACATGAATTATGGAAGATGGAGGGAGAGAGAGAAACATTCAGGTCAGAGTCAGACCCAGTTCCATGAGCTTTTCTCCCTAAGGATGATGCTACTAGACCACTGCATTAATATTCAGTTGGTACCATCTAGAACACTAGAACATCAGACATGTGGTTATCCTATATGTGGTTAGCTTGGTGGACCTGAGGCCACCAAATAGCTCATTCATGTAAACTATGGACTGGAATATTTCATTTATTTTTGGAATATATATATATATGCAGTGTATACTATATATATATATATATATATATATATATATATATATATATATATATATATATATATGTAGTTTCCTTTAAACATGAACCTGGAATAAGAAGTCTGTTTTGCCTGGATACAGCTCCATTAAAATGTTAAGACCGGGCCTATCAACGCCTCTACATTCCATTAATTAACACCTTGTCAATTTTTACACACACAGACTATGTGAGACTAATATATTTAATATAAGTTGCTAATTTGTGATCTTGAGAGTTGCTGACTGGCTAATTATTTTACCTTTAGTCAAAGCCAGACAGGTTGCTTCCCTTCGATTCCAGGCTTTTTGAATAAGGTTAACCTAGCAGCATCAGCAAGAAGCTAAATATTTGTAACAGTCAAAAAAAAAAAAAAAAAAAAGGGGGGGGGGGGGGGGTAAAAAAAAAATTGGTATTGATTTTCTCACGTAACTTTAGATTACAAATTTAATTGTTTTCATGCCGTGAAATAGCCCTTGCCAATTGTTCTCATGCTTCACACTGGCCACACTGAACCTTGTGAGCCAGAAGGTGTGGAAAGCAGGTCAGTGCAAAAAGGACCCCACCACCTTGTCTCAAAAGACAAAAAAAGACAAATCCAAGCTTCAAAACCAACTTTAAACAGAATTAAAAGAATAATATCAGTGTCAGCCAGGACACATTTCCCACTGTCCTGGGTGAAAGTCTTACACCTGATAACATTACTCACACAGTCACACAGTCGCACAGTAACTGCAGTTACTGAAACAGTCACAGTACATAATCTGTTTATTTTGTGACCTGGGATACAGTTTTGTTTTTTCTGTGTACATAGACACAAAAAATAGTGGTCTAAATAAATAAATTCTTACTGCAATTCTTGAAACTGTCACAAAAGGACTGTTTTGACAAACTAAAAAGTCTTCAAGGAGACACAAGTTCGTCTCCTATGCAAGCTAGTGTTATTTTATGCATAAGTATCCTTTCACTTGCTATTTGGATTAGGTATTAAAAATGAATTGGTTGGATTTAGAAAAATGTCATGGCTTGCTTAGAATAGATTTTCCAACAAATCTTCTTTATATAGCTTCCCAGGGCACCGTGATTGCTCCATCAGCAGAAGGCTCAAACTTTGTGTAGACAGGCACATATACGCACACAAATATATACAGTATACATGAAATGCATTTAATGGGCATTGGTTGTCACCAAAAATAAAGCATAATTTGTGTCCATCTGCATGAATGAAATGATTTTTGTGCCTATTTCAGTACTTTAACTTGAGACTCGGCTATCAAGTGGGCTGCTAACATTCAAAGCAGGTGCAATACACAGGAGAGCAATTACTTCCAAACATGTTGAAATAATCCTTCAAAGACCCTGCACACTTTCTTTACAGGCTGTAGACAGGTGAGGGTATAATGGGAGACGAATTGGTGTTCTTTTATACTGACATAAATACTCAAACAGGTGCAGCAAACTAATAGGGAAGGAAAGAGGAGTGTTAAGCTGAATCTGCGCACACAGTCCTGAGAACTGCTCTTATTAAACAGAATAACTGTGTGGTTGGATGTTAAGAGTTTTCCCTACTAACCCATTCGATGTTCTTCTCATGTTTATGTTAAAATGACAATTTTTTTTACGTCCTAACAGCTAGATGCTCTACCAACACATTTCGTTAAGCAACAATAAAGTGTTGTAGGGTTTAACGCTTAGTGGAATTGCCTTTATCTTGTGTGGTGTTGTAGCATAATTGAATTATAATTGAATAACTGAGAAGTGGTTGACAGGCTTTATTATAATAAATTGTTGTGTTCTCACTAAGCCTTACTGTAAAGAAAAATGAATATATCTACCTCATCATGGCATGAAGATATGTGTGGCAGTGATGGAATACTTGAGAAAATCCTATTTATGGACTGTGAACACAATACAGTATGTGGAAACCTGAGGAGAAAGCCAGTGTGATTCTGTCCCAGAGACTCAGCAAAGTTCAAACCTGTGCTTGTGTGTGCATGCAGATGTGGGATTATTTGTGCTCTTTTTGTCATAAATCTGCATGCACATACGCTCAAAGGAGTGTTTGCATTTACACATGGAAGGGGATTTGTATTTATACTGTATGCAACACGTGCACTTTTGTGCATTTGGTCACTGTGTCTGTTGAATACACACAAACACAGTCCTGACCTTGTCCTGACAGTTTCAGTGCTGTTTGCTTAGTCAGGCCCACTGCATCGGCTCCTTTTAAGACAAACAGTTCAAACAAAATGCAATGCAGGGGATTATTTCTATCTATCTATCTATCTATCTATCTATCTATCTATCTATCTATCTATCTATCTATCTATCTATCTATCTATCTATCTATCTATCTATCTATCTATCTATCTATCTATCTATCTATCTATCTATCTATCTATCTATCTATCTATCTATCTATCTAGTACATATAAGCACCAACTTGTCTTTCCCTCTCTTTTCAGTCTTTGACCGTGCGTTCAGCATGAGTAACATCTATGAGTCTGCAGAGGCCACGCTGGGCTTCATCAGCTCTCCATGCCTGACTAAAGTGGAGCTGAGAGTGGCCTGCCGGGGGATCTCGGACCGCGACGCCCTCTCCAAACCTGACCCGTGCGTGGTGCTGAAGATGCAGTCTCACGGGCAGTGGTTTGAGGTACAGTAATCAGGGGAGGTGATGAGGCGGGAGGGGACGAGGCCGCTTCTGGTAAATGCATTTTCAGTTGAGAAGGAGTATTTCATAATGAGAAAATGAAGCTATAATAGTTGGTCGGAGTTATGAATTGAGGGTTTATCATTCTGAAGTGTTCTTTCTCATAACACTGATTCACCCATTATGAGATGCTCTGATGTGTGTGTGAGTGTGCATGCTTGATGGTGCAATCTGATGTGTGAACGAAGTGCTTGTAAGCTGTCTGCTGTGAACAGAGGTGTCATTTGAATTACTGTTTGGTACTTTTTTTCGTAGTGGGAATCTTCTCGTGCATCAAACTTTTGGACACTTGTACAGAATATGTAGGTCACGTCACGCTAATTTAAGTATGAAAAACAAAAAATTTCAATAACTTACTAACATGATCAAATGCATAGGAAAAGATCTTTAGATTTTATTTATCAGAAACAAAAGGTGAAGCTCTTTTTTTTTTAAAGAAAAAAAACTCACAAAATTTGAAAGAGAGCCTCTCGGGAAGATATACTCAAAAAGTAGGTTTTCAGCTCTTAAGCTATATTTAGCAGAATCTGTGCCAGTCAATTTCTTATTGCAGGTCCAAATCACTTCTGTATGAGACATAACTGTAGTACAGTTACTGAATCAAGATTTGGGAGCAAGAAAATGAAAAAAAGTTGATATGAATCTTGATTTAATGACTAAAACACCAAGCAACAGCAGTTTAGTGGGAAATGATGGTTTGGTAGAGTTACATGCACATTTCCAACCAATTCAGTGAGAGATGAGTGGTTGCTACTTGGTAGGGCTCAAAAAGTATGACAGAAATTCAGAAATTTAACAAAATATGTCAAGTACAACTTTCGGATTTTGCAGGATCCCATGTATTTTATATTATTGTTTCAGAAAAATGTGTGACATGAATTAGGAGAAAAAGATGAAGCGTCACTGAATCATTTACACTCATTCAAACTGGCAACACAACCTTGGTGTCTTCAGGATCCTTTTAGAGCCAGTTATTTTTTCAGACAATACGTGAAGTTGCTGAAGCATGCCACTGAATTCTTGTTTGACCAAATGGTTGCACTTCATCAAGGACTTGAGCTACCATGCAGAGCTGTGATTGTGCTGCTGTTTGCCTCTTATGAATTATAGATGCCAATTGTCATGCAGGGCAATTGAAATAAAAAAATAATAATTTTGCTGGCTGCTTTTACAAACATATTCACCTATCCAGATGGAATTCTCAGACATGTAGAGGGCCTCTTATTAGGTAATGAAAATAATCAGAGCCACAGCTCCACATTTTCTTGAAATAATCAGCAAATAGCTCTTAAATAGATGGAGAAAGCATCTCTGAGGAGATTATATTACACATAGAAATGAATTTCCCCACTTGTACTCCAGTGACTTCTGGCATAGATGCTCTTACACGGCTTTCTAACAGAATCTAGACGTACAATTGGAGGAATAAAAACCTAGGATAAGGCAAAAGAGAAATCTGCACGAACTGACCTGTCTTCCCTTTAAATATGTAGATCACACACTCATTTTCACATATCTGTAGTGCGTCCTCACACATTCAGCGCAGCAGTGACCCATCCAACTGATGTGCAAATACGTAGGTAGATTCACACGTCAACCATTTACACAGACTGTCGAAGTTAGACCACCACACACACAGAAACACACAAGTTCTTTTCCATAGAGGCTCAAGATCAAGTGCTCTGAAAGTAGTGCAACATTAGGCAACTCTGTCTTTTGGGACACCAAAAAAAGCTGCTTTGTACAGCAGACTAGTGAGTGTGTGTGCATGCTCATGAAATAAAAAGGAAGAATATACGTGTGTGCATTACGATAAGCCACTTTAAGGGAGTATGAGAATGGACAAATACTATCACTGCCCATCAGATTCAGTTTTAATTGGATAATTGTTGTGAGAGAGAGCTGTAGCAGCTGGGTGAGTGTGGATGTTTATGTGCTCTCGTCTTTTTTTTTTCTTTCTTTGCTTTAATGAGTTGCCAGCCTATTGAGATAAGTGTCAGGAAAAAGGGCAACATCTGTGTGTATGTCAAGTCTGTATGTGTACAATTCACTTTTGTGTGCATGAGTGTGAATGAGCCAAAGGGTTATCAGCAATAAAAAGGCACCCATTCATCGCCACCAGTGCTCAGTGGCTCATGTTGATGATGCTATCGCAGACTTATTTGGCACCCTGAATCTTTCTGTGTCAGGCAGTCGGGGAGCAGAAAAATGTAAGATCAATGTTACAGCTACAGTCGGATTTCTGCGTAGTCAAACAGCTTGTGTGATTTTAAGGCATCAAGAAAAATCAATGTTTGCAGTTCTCAAGTTGATAAGTGTAAACAATGTGGTAATGGCTATTTGTGGTAATTGCTGCAGTGCTGAAAAGTCTTCTGAGATTCACAATCAATGCACGGTAGCAGTGATTTGGATGTTGAATGAGATTTTCATACTTGAGTGCACTTTGGAACATAAAAGACTCAATTTAAGTGGGACTGACAATAATAAAATAGCACAAAAGCAGCAAAACTTTTTGTGCATTTTCACAAAACTTCTACAAAATTCAATCAGCGCCTTGTTCAAGGAAAAGAGGTTTTGTGGTTTGTTTTTACATATTTTGATTAAAAATACAAAAGAATGAATGCACAAACTTGTATGATCACATACTGTGTACAGCTCTGTGCGGCTGTTTTTGGAATTTGCCAAGTATCCACAGGATGTGCACCCTCTCATTCATGTCAATCCTGAATAATTTTTGCTAGATTCAAAAACAAACAACAAAAACACAATCATATTTCTGTATTTCTAAGATAATTCTCTAAAATAGAAGCCAGGTTTATTTGCCCTTCACTCTCAAAAAAAGCTCCTTGTTCTTTATAAAATGCAAAAGAAAACCCGTGCATGCATGTGTGTTTGCAGGTGGACCGTACAGAGGTGATCCGCAGCAGCAGCAGTCCAGTCTTCTCCAAAATCTTCTTGGTGGATTATTATTTTGAAGAAGTCCAGAGGCTCCGATTTGAGCTGCACGACATCAGCTCTGGTAATAACGGTCTCCGTGATGCAGATTTCCTGGGAGCCATGGAGTGTACCTTAGGACAGGTCAGTTCACGCTATGATCGTTTTTTAAATGGGAAGCCTGAATAAAGCATGGGGAAGATAAGTGAAAAATCCCCAAATGTACGTTTTTAAGGCTTTAGAAGTCTGCTGGTCTCTTACAAAAAAAAAACAACCTGCAATTCATACATGATTCATGCTCTGTGCGATCTCCTTTTGCTGAGTTCTGTTAAAAAAAAAACCAGACTGAAAGTGGAAGTGCAGTTAAGGTTTGTCCCCCCTTGAGACAAGTAGTGCATGTTAGAGTTGTTTATATTGTGCACTTCTTAACACATCTTAAAGTTAGCTCGGCATAAGAACCAAAAGTGCGTATGATGTGAGCATACCTCCACAGGTGAATGCATGAAAGGAGCATAGTTCTGTACATCAGTGAGTGCAATAATAATCGGCAAATGCAATATCACATGGTGTGTGTCAGAGAAGAGCATGTGAGTTTGCTTCAGAGTTACTTGGATGGAAAGTGCACTGAGGCAAGAATTATGCACTGGAGTAAATAATTCTTTAATAAGGTTCCTGTTTGTCACAAGCATTGGGTAATATGTACTTTGATTAGTGCAAGAAACCGTGAATCTTTACACTTGAGTTAAGCTTTGGTCACTGTCTGCATTTGCACTTTCAGTGTCCTTGATTTTGTATTTACATAAAGCCCTGAGGGTGCTTGAAACTGTTTTCAGCGTATTTATATGTGCATATGCTAATCTGTGTAGCCTCACTCACTTAATGGGCTGCTGACGCTTGTGATTGCTGCAATCAATATTTAAAGATTTTCTTTTTTTTCTTCCCATAATTCAATGTTCAGCAGCTTTTAAAACAGAAATTGTTATTGCTTTTGAGCTAATTAAAATGTTTAGTTGGTTTATTTCAAGGAATTGCCATTAGATGCCATATTGAGAGAGCAAGGACGGAGTCCTGCAGCATTAGGATCCAGTCTGGTGTGCCGGGAAGTGGAATGCATTTACTTTTACTTCTTATAGTCTGGGATGCTATCAGCAACCTAAAGCTGGTGGATTTTCAATAGTTGGAAGAGATGAGATAACGGCCAGAGAGGAAGAGGATTTTGAAGGCCAGAAAGGTGCCATGAGATGGGATAACAGGATGCTAATATTTTCTCTCGCCATGAATGGCATCATCCTACAGTTAATACAGGGAATATTAAGAACACTGCATTGTTTCAGTCAAGAAAGAACTGAAACAGTGCTGTCTTATGCATACAAAACGTGTGCATCAGGATCTGAGAAAGTGCTGTAATTGATCTGTTGATAGAAATCACTTCATGAGATAGACAGCAGTGTTTTGCACTGAGGCTATCAGAGTCACACTTTCCAGGGTGCAAATAAGTAGGGGTCCGTCATGTGAACATGATAGCACCCTATTTGGATTCAGAGCCAGAGCGGCACAGCAGAGAGGGAGGGGCCTGCGAGTTGTTTTGCTTAAAATTTTCAAGGTAATTCTATATTGTTTGCAAGGCTACAAAATTCATCACAAATAAGCTACATCCATTTATGCATTAAGAAAAGACTTGATGCACCTTATTAATCTACAGTCGCCCATGTTTAACGGACACTTCAGGTTTTTCTTGGATTAAATGGCTTCATAGTGTCACAGTTTTACTAGATTTAAAGCAAAACTAAGTAACCTTTTCACCTCAATAAATGTTTTTCAGAATCCCTGTGGGGCTAAATAAAGTGTTTACTGAGCGATTCAATGTTTCCTAGCCTCCCCCCAGTGTCTCTGGTCTGTAAGCGGCACTTGCAGGTCTGCCTGAGCAGACCTGACACAGAACTCGCGACAGCAGAAACCGCTGTACGGCACTCAGGTCCCCTATCCACCGAGCTGCTTTCAGTGCTGGTTTGCGCCAGAACCAGACTAAAAAACGGTTCTTTAGCTTCCCACCACCTAAACACCGACTCCTGGCTCTCAAAACTAACCCTTTGCTGGACCAGAGTGAAGATCCGGTTCACGTAGCTTGCACTGCCTGGGCGCTGGGTGGAGCAGCACCGAGCCTCACGGCTGAATAGACTCAATAATCACTTGTCATGTTCGCAAAAAGTAAATAAAAATTCGTATTCATACCTGCTACCCGCCAACACCAGAGCAAAATATAATCCACGGCATATTTACCAGCAAAATGCGGGTAAAACGTCCCATTGCAGGGGGCACAAGACTCTGCTTTTAGCAGAGGGAGACAAGCTGCTGCTAACGTAGCAAAGTAGCATCAACAAGCTAGTAAAAGCTTAGAAATATAATCAGGGATCAAAATAGAGGAAAGACAGGTAGAGAAGACATCTGTGTGCTGTGGGGGTGTAGGGGGAGTACGAACTTTACAACAGTGAAAGGACGAGCCCCGGGAGCCCCGAGCTGAAGTTACTGAGGTAGGCTGTTGTTATTTCACAGTCCCATCAAGTTCTTAATAAAGGTTTAGCACTAGAATTCTGGACTATAAGATATTTCTTAGCAGAGATGTTTGCTGCAGAGTCTCTAAAGAGATTTACTGTTTAGGTTTTTAGGGTCCTGGTTTTTAGGTTTTCCAACCTCTCAATACATGTAATTTCTACTGTGGAAGTCACAGAGTAAGAAGTTTAGAATAAAATGCTAAAAGCTGCAGACAGCTCCTGACAGCCCACAGTTTTAGCAGGTTAAAGCAGGTATTCCAAGCCAGTAAAAGCTTCTGTGACATTTAAAGACTGAGGTGACTTCACCAAGCAGCTTTGCGTCTGCTGGATGTTGAAAAGCAAAGCAACACCGTTGTAGCTCAAAGAGGCCAAGGCCAAACCTCTAAGGAGTTTCTGTTCCTGTTTGTTTTAGATCGTGTCACAGCGGAAACTGACCAAAGCTCTCCTCAAACAGGGAAACACTGCTGGAAAGTCCTCCATAATGGTATGACACTGCTTCTAATGTCAGCCCACATTTGTTACAGACACACACACATCAACAAATCACTCATATACACTATCTCCTGTATTCAGACTCTCTGAAGATAATTAATTTGATGATGTTGCCTGTTCAGTCTGGTCTGTACCTCATTTCCATCTCATTTTCTCTCACCTCCTTCCTATGCCTCCTCCTTTCTGCTTCCCCCCCCAAACGCCCCCTCTATTTTGTACCCCCACCTCTTCCTGTATAGGTGACAGCAGAAGAGTTGTCTGGTAACGATGACTACGTTGAACTCTCATTCAGCGCTCGAAAGCTAGACGACAAGGTTGGTACACCAGGTGTTCACTTTATAAATGTTCAAACTTTGTTTTATGTCTTTAAGAGGGGAGTTTGTGTGTACGAATAGCCAGGCATGTGTGTTTTTGTGGAGAGAAAAGGCCGTGGGATTTGCTGATTAAGTTGCACAACACACAGGAGTACAATCTGGTATTAGAGAAGGCCAGCCGAGATAGGTAGGGACCCCCTCCTCCACAATAACCCCCTTTTATCTCAACAACCCTACCACATACAGATAACTATATTAATTTTCAGCTTCCACACACACATGCAGGCATGCACAGCCACGGATGACTAATCTAAACAAGTTGTACCCGAGGGGAAAGATGGAAGACAGCAGGGGAGGGGGGATAAATCAGAGAGGACAGGGGAGGGATGGTTGCAAGAAACAAAAGAGAAAAGGGAGGGAAAAGAGGTGAAATGGTGTATCTGTTAGTTTATGAATGATTTATGATGATCAAAGGCACATCTAAGGGAATGCATTACAAGTGTGTTTTCTCTCTGAAGGATTTCTTCAGTAAGTCAGACCCATTTCTGGAGATTTTTAGACTAAATGATGATGGGACTGAGTCTCTTGTGCACAGAACTGAGGTAACCACAGAACATTCACAAACACACACATATACATATGAAATGAAAGATATAAGGCCTAAACAATAATTATCATTCTTGTGTTTGTTTCATGTGTGCAGACGGTGATGAACAACCTGAGCCCCATTTGGAAATCCTTCAAAGTTTCCTTAAACACACTCTGCAGTGGGGACCATGACAGGGAGCTAAAAGTGAGTGGAGGTCATGAAAAATGATGGTGGCGTGATTTTATTTATTCTTGAACATAATTCACAACACTCTTAAATTGGAAAACCTTGACAAAAGCTCTCTATGTTATCTAAGTTCTCTCGGCGAGGCCTAAAGCTCATTTAAAGGACCAAGGCCAAACAACTGAATACCCACACGTTTCTTTGCCAGTACTTTTACTTTTCATGCTACATTGAAAAGAAAAAAGAAAAAGGACACAAAACAAAACTGCCAGTGAGCTCAATAAAACTTAGAAAAAGCACCACATACAGGGGAATGCAAATGTTTGGGCACCCACACCAAAGTCTCAGACTTTAATTTAACTTTAATCAGCTCTGTCTGTGGAAAATAGTCAGTTATTGTAAATCATAAAAATGCTGATAACAAAGTAATTTCAGGAAGTTTTACCTTTAGTTGATTGTTACAGCAAAACAAATCCAAACCTAGTTTTAGCTGCAAAAAACAACCACTGTAGGAGATTTATCAGGCTCTGGAGGGATGGTCACTCTTATATAGCCACAGCTGCACAAGTATAACTTTCATGGATGAGACAGCAGAGGGGAATATGTGCTACATTCTTACCGCTAAATTCAGAGTCAGAAGTTTCAAAAGAACATATGAGCAAGTTTGAAGCTTGGAAACAAATATCAAGCTGTGGACAGGTAAAATCCATTAAGGTATTGCATTTGGTAAAAGGAAAATCTCTAACTGGAAAACACGGTGGTAGATTGATCTTGCTTGGGGCTTGTGCTGGCATGGAGAAGTAACAGAGGGAGGACAAAAAAAAAAAAAAAAGAAAAAGACAAGAAGATGACTTTTAAAACAGGATAAGAATCTTCAACTTACTTCCAAACCAAAAACTTCAAGAGTTTTTTTTTCAGGGCCCCCACTCCTGACCCAACCTAAATATAATTGAAAACCGTGCTCTGAAAAGCCAGATCTCAAAAGAGCAGTGCAGGCAAGACATCCCAAGACTCTCCTTAACCTAGAAGCTTTCTGCAGGAAGAAAATCCCCCACACAAGAGCTGAAAGAAGCTTAGCTTGCTTCAAAAAGTGTTTACAAGCTGTCATACTTGCTACAAGGGGTTGTACTAAACCTGCTACACCTAAACCAACTTTTTTAGAAAATCTAAAAACTATACAAAAAAATTAAAAAAAATCTTAATATTCCATGGAACAGACATTTTGAACATGTTTGGTGAAACCTTTTCCTGCCACTATGCTGAGAACCATAAAATGTATCATATAAACAAGTCAGAAATACTGTAAGTCTCAGTCAGCTCTTTCCATTTTCCCCTTAATAGCCATGAGTTGACTTCAGGTCATGTACCTTTTGATGCTGCTGTAATATTTAGAGCTCAGTGGTCATTTTGAACTGTCACCTTCCCTTGCCAGAATTATGCGGATGCATGTTTGCATGAGCAAGTGGTGGCTGCACATCAGCTGTGAGCAGTTATTCTCCTCATGAATAAACATGAATTTGTTCATTAAATATTCAGAAGCTTCTTAACTCTGCACGGCTCCTGACAGCAGGAGAAAGGGCTTGCATGCTCCCAAACGCACATGCGAGCCACCAGCTACAGCTTCTGGGGCTACCTGTTCGAAGCATCGTGGCTACAGTGAGAAATGGCAGGGCAGAGATTCTTATTCAGACCAGAGCTTTCTTTTCACCAGGGTCTTTACTGGCCAATGCATAAATGCATAACCCTCTTCTGCAGTGTCTGGCTGCCTCTTCCTTTGTACTTCTCTCCACCTCTCTACTTTTCCACCTCGCTCTCTCCCCCGTTCACCTCTCGCTCTCTCTCCGTCAGTTAGTATTCACTGAACGGAACAGAGCTTCTTCATTTTTTCATTAGTCTCTAGCACACTTCTCAGCGACTTGAAGTGGAGGCAAGGCTGCGAAATCAAGCGCTCGCTGCCTCATACACAGAAATTACTGTCAAAAGCACAAAAGATCAGGCACACATAAATAGAAAGGGCATACACACACGCACACTTCAGGTGTGGGCTCTAAGCACCTTAAGTGGGAGACGGGAAATAAGGGGATTACTGCTGCTCTTTGTTTTTAATCAAATACGGTTGGATTGGTTCTGATAGCTAGTAGCCAGTTTGACCGTAGGCAAGAGGGTCACAAAGCTTCCCTGTGAATTGGCTTATTCACAACCATTAGACCACTACACAAAAGATTTAGGATTCTTTTGGGCATCTGTGTTAACTCTGGTTTACTTTCAAGGCTGTGGGAGACTCTGGGAGAGCGCCTGCATATTGGGGCCTTTTGTCACTTCTGAAAATATCAGATTGAATCTTTATGAAGCATTAAGCCTTTGCCCGCTGACCCTCGCTTGCCTGTAGTCATTTATCATGTCAAGTAGCCCCTATGGGAGAAACAGACTATCAGGTCTAAATACTAACACACTCATGAAGCTGTCTCTTAAGCAGCGTCCTTCTCAGCATCCTCAGATTAATATTTCACCGCTCCATTGCCCCCCCACCAACACCACCCTATCAATCATTCAGCATGGCATTTCTCTGCTTGCCTGCCAATGCACATGTGTGCGTTTAGACAGCTGTGTTCCAGCTCTAACTGAGTGGGATGTGTGTCTGTTTCTGTGGCAGTGCACAGTTTGGGACTGGGACTCCAATGGAAAACATGACTTCATTGGAGAGTTTCAGACCACGTTTAAGGAGATGATGAGGGCAGAGCAGGAGGGCAAGCAGGTAAGAAAATCCAAACCCAAAGCCTTGCATCTTTATGTGACGCTTATATAATTAGACCTACCGTGCCCTCTGTATTCCCTCCTCTCCAACATTAACATATTTTATGCGTGTGTATGTGTGTGTGTACTGCCAGATCCAATGGGAATGCATCAACCCTAAATATCAGATGAAGAAGAAGAATTACAGAAATTCTGGCACTGTTATTCTCAACCATTGCAAGGTGATGTATCACGGTGCTGATGGGTCTGCAATCTTTTCTTGTTTGAGTGTGCTTTCCTGAACTTATTTTTCAGTTTATAGTTGGGTCAAACAGTTGTTTAATCTCTGAAAGGAAGATAATTGTGAAAATTGCCAAACCTGGATTTCCCACAGCTGCAGGTTTGATCTGATTGCTGCTTTTGTCTAAACTATATTAGTGGAGAGAGGCAGGAACAAGAGGATTTTGGAATTTATTGGGTGTCAAATCACTACTAAATAAATGATGTTAACATTACCTTCAAGCATAAACATGTTCCAAACAGAGTTAAAGCTAATTTCTTGAGTTTTTCCTACATTTGAAGGAGCCAGGTCCCCAAACAAACAAAAAATATGAGGCATATGAACTCTTTGAAAGTCACCAATTAGGTCTTACTTTGACTTTGGAGACCATCCTCCTTCCATGATTGTTTTTTAAACCTATCCAAATAATGTATTTGTCTAAGCCCAATCAAGAAGTGACAAAAGTTTTTGTAAAGTGCTGTGTAATGATTTCACGTAACTCAAAAGTGGAATGAAAGTTTTCATGTTTGTGTCAAGCATACATCCTGCAGTTGAAAGTGTTTGAAGATGTCACCCATAACTGTGACACTGAAACCTACCTTTGATGTCTCCATAAAGAATTTTGCAGCTTCTTGAATACAAGATTTGAGATGGACATTTGGTCTAACGAGCTGTGCTTCCCTTCTGCTGCCTGTAGGGACAGTGCCTAACAGAATGGCCTGTATAGTTGTTTTGGTTAAGGTCTTGTTTGGTTTGACTCTTTCTGTTTCCAAGTGAAACTCTGCTGCTTTAAAACTCAACAGTTTTTTCTCTTGTATATTACAACTTAAAGCTTTTCAAATGTGATTTTATACCTTCAAATAATGTGCAAATTGGTTTGGATTGGGGCAAAATTTCAGGGCAAGGTGACATATGACAAAAGGAGGCTATATTGCTAAGAATAATAAGGCTAATGGCAAAAAAATTTACATTTTTTCAATTTAGTTTTTCTTGCACCTATTCAAAGTTTACAGTGGAATCTTTTCCTTATAGGTGCAGCAGTTTGGCATCTACAAAAAGAAGTATTTTTACATGCACTGCATTGTTCTAACAAACTAACAAACGTCCCCTACCAATAAAATAAAAACACTTACAGTATGTCGCGATCATATACAAATCAACTTAGGAATAACAGAGTACCATAGATATAGAGGTTATCTTATCATTGTATCTGCTTGGACAGCCACACAGAGAATATCATCCTCAGATAGAGGCGTTACATGCATGAACGTAATCAACTCTGCAGATGTATCAGGAATGCCAGGATCATGCAACATGCACATCATCTGAAGATAGCATCACATAGACAAGAACAATTGGAGCTTGCTTTGTTCTGCAGCCTACCACTACATTCAAAAACCTGCACCCTTTAATTTCCTCAGAAACCAGAATTAATTGTTCGAAAAACTACACAATACTGAGGGAACAACCCACAAAGCACTGAGATTTATTTGTTGCGTTACTGTATCTTAACAAAGTAATTGTTTTTTTTCTGAACTCTCCAACCACTCCCTGGCCTCTCCAACAAAAAGGGAGAACAGCATCCTCCAGACTAGCCCTCTCTGATGATGTTGCTTTTCCTTCCATATATGATCATGTCTTTGTTGTATTTATCTTATCTTTGCGATCCATGTGAAACGCCAGAATGCACCAGCTGTGGAAGCACATCCCTCTCCTGAGACAATAAAAATCTAACCCATGAACAATTCATGACACAAAGCCTGAATTAAAATGATTTCTCTTGACAGATCATCAAAATGTATTCCTTCCTTGATTATATTATGGGAGGCTGCCAGATTCAGTTTACGGTAAGATGTCTCACATGCAGTGTAAATTCTTCGATATTTGCATCAGTGCAACTTTTTGGCCATTCGTCTTGTGTGAGCGGGTTTGTCTGTTTGTGTTTCTGTCCCAGGTGGCGATAGACTTCACAGCATCCAATGGAGACCCGAGAAACAGCTGCTCTCTCCATTACATCCACCCCTACCAGCCCAATGAGTATCTCAAAGCACTGGTAGCTGTTGGGGAGATCTGCCAAGACTATGACAGGTGGCAGCCACTCCATCAATCATCATTCAACTCATGCTGACACACACATCTAAACTATCGTACACACAGCCAATTTTCTCTCCTTGAGGATCAAGTCCTGCCTTTATGAAGCTATTCATATGGGCTTATTTTGTGAAATGTTTTTAAATCTCAATATATTTCTTTGTTATTTTTCTTCCCCACTTTACAGTCTTTTATAATGAATCCTGTCTCTCTTTTTCACCAGTGATAAAATGTTTCCTGCATTTGGTTTTGGGGCTCTGATACCACCTGACTTCAAGGTAAGGCATGTGAGGATGTGTGTTTACTGAAGCAAGGGGAGTTCTGGATCGTTCAGATTAAGATTTCAGCCGTGTTTTGGAGCCTCAGCTTGCTTTTGATCAACATGAAAGCAGAATAGATCTGTCAACCTGGAAATCGGACTTGACATGTTGTGCTGAGCATTCAGTTTGTCGCAACCATTAAAGGTCCTCTGTTCTCTGCCCTGCCTGAAGGTTTCACACGATTTTGCTGTGAACTTTGATGAGGACAATCCTGAATGTGCTGGTGAGCTATCCCATCTCAAACTAACATAAACACACTTGACATTGCTCAGAGAGACTTTCACATGCACATCCACACTTAACACAACTAAAACAACCCTGCAATAAGCCGCTGCATGCCTCTCATGTCTCTCGGTCACTGTTGGCTCCATATTTCTCCCGCTGTATCTTTCCCCTCCCTCGGTTTCTTCCCCTCACACACAAATACATACAGGAATGCACACACACAAATGCAGTGGGGAGATTTGTCACAATGCTGCGGGTGTATTCCAGACTGTATGATACAGAGAAAAACAACACTAATCTCTATGTGTGAAATGGGCTTCTGTGCTCTTCTCCCTACATGGCTGCAGTTCCTGCCGCGAAGGTGTGTGTGTTTCATTGTGTGCTTGTGTGCACTATCAGGGAATGCTTTTCAAAAGATGCTTGGCTACTATAGTCGGAGCAGATACTTTTTCAAGTACAAGACATTTGACTTTATGAGGTCAGCACAATGCGATATTCCATACAGATGTATAGGAAGGTAGGCTAATACTTACTGCAAACTAGCAGCAAAAGAGCCTGCGTGTG
This sequence comes from Atherinomorus stipes, assembly GCA_023101725.1. Taxonomy (NCBI): domain Eukaryota; kingdom Metazoa; phylum Chordata; class Actinopteri; order Atheriniformes; family Atherinidae; genus Atherinomorus; species Atherinomorus stipes. The sequence continues at coordinate 508,493 of JALJCO010004382.1, forward strand.
TGTGTGTTGCAGGGATCCAAGGTGTGGTGGAGGCCTACCAAAACTGCCTTCCTAAGATTCAGCTGTATGGGCCCACCAATATTGCTCCAATCATCCAGAAAGTGGCTTCCTCTGCCTCCGAGGAGATGCACACCAAAGAGGCTATGGTGAGGAAGAACATTAAAAAGAAAAGAAATGAAAAAAAATAGTGGAGTGTTTTTGTTTCTCTTGTTATGACTGTTCATTGGACTGGCAGACGAGGCAAAATGGAAAATACAACAGCAAGAAGACATCAGAGTGGGAAAATAAGATGAGCAAAATGAGATGAATCAAGTAGAAGTTGAGGAGTGATTTATATTAATTTAATTCCAGTCATAAATTTTTGAGTATAAATTCTTCTCTGCCTTAAAGTCTCTCACTTCTCTCTGCCTCTGTACTCGATTAGAATGAGTTTTATGTAAATTAGCCCCTGAGTAGAAGCCACTTTTAAAACATGAAATTTATTAAGCATCTCTTCCTCTTTTTTTCTCACTTCAATCAACAAAGTTCTCCACTTTTTATCTCCACCCCTCCACCTTTATCCACCAAACCAGGAATACTTCATCCTGCTGATCCTGACTGACGGAGTCATTACTGACATGGCGGACACGCGGGAGGCCATTGTGCACGCCTCTCACCTGCCCATGTCTGTCATCATCGTTGGTGTGGGCAACGCAGACTTTACCGACATGCAGATTCTCGATGGGGATGATGGGATCCTGCGTTCACCCAAGGGCGAGCCTGTGCTCCGTGACATTGTCCAGTTTGTCCCTTTCAAAGACTTCAAACATGTAGGTGATGATATGGGTTTTGCAATAGAGGCTGTTATTTTGCCATTTTTGAACTTTGCTACCATTTCTCCATTGCCACTATAGCTAGAATACATTTTTACATGTTCTCATTCCCATGGTGTCTTGGCATTGGTTCTCTGAAACAGACTTGAAAAATCAATGCTGCTTGAAAATTTGCTCTTTGAAAGAAAGACGCAAGTCTGCATAAGGAGGAATAGGGGTGGTGGATGCATGGGTGTTTAGCCCTGGAAGTAAAGCTCAGACCCATGTGTCATCCTTTTTCTCAGGAAATTGGATCCACTAAACTGACTCCGCCAGATGGATTTGCTCCCGCATATCCATCTGGGAATCATCCGTTAGAGTAGTTTTAGGGAAGGGGCGAAAATACTGGTTAGCTGATTCGATAAGACATCTGTCTATCACCACCTATTAGTGATAAACAGGCCAAATCAACCAATCAGATCAACGAAGCATATGAAGTGACGATGAAAACACAAGCAAAAACATCTTTTCCTTTGAGAAAAGCCTCCAGAGCAGTGTTTTGCTCTTTTTTCAGTGAAGAAATACTCTGTAATTGCGATCAAACTTGAGCGATAGCCACGCTGACGTTAGTTTCATCCGCTGAAGCCGCCATGTTGTTTAGACTGAACTGTCACTTGTTGCGTCACACGTCAACCTGCCTCAAAGCCAACGCTGATTGGACCTTCGTTTGGTGAACTGCTCCAAATTCTCTTCAACGGAAAGTAGCCAGACTGATCTGCGAGTGAAAACCTGAAGATCGCGAGATCAGGACGGTCTCACGAGGCTATGGATCCACACCTTTAGGTTCAAACGTGAGACTACATTTTTTTTTCATGTTTGCTTTTGTTTTGGGTGGGTTTTGAGATAAAAACCAAATCGATCCATCTGGGTTATCTTCCTCACAACTTTAAACCCCATATGCTCCAGGGTACCCACTGTGACACTGAGGGAGTCTGACTCACAAAGTCAGTCTGGAGTCAGACTTTTATAAAGGAAATAATGACTGAACTAAACACAAGACAACATAAGACCCATAAACGATATAAAAAACACAACAACAGATCACAAAACACAGCAATAAAAGCATTAAAGTGTAGATGTCTGTTATCGGGGATGCATATGTCCCCAACACTTTTGGAGGTGGCAGATTGATGGATTTAAGCTGAATCACAGCCTGAAACACTGAAGTGTGAAGTGTTAATTATTGAACAGATTAAATGCTCTCTGTCAGTTCAAGACGTGTTTCAACATCACACCTAAATTTTTCCAAAAAGGAAAGTGAATTTAGTCTTTTTCAAGGGAGGCAGTAAGCTTGCACCCTTATATGTATATATCTTACATCTTATCTGAAGTAACGTGTATTTTTCACAACTTACTTTTAAACTGGCAAATCTTCCTCATCTAGACCACAAAAATCCCAACTCTCATTCTCCCCTTTCTTTTCAGTAACGGCCATGAGCCCTCCATCAATAGTCTGCAGTTGACTGATCTGCTCACGATCAGCTTTCACTGACAAAGCAAGTACAGCCTCACAGATGCTGTTCAAAGTGGTGGATTGTCTTCCCTCCCTGTAAAACCTCATGTTTGAAAGGAGGGGGTCCCAAGAGCTGGGGAGTGTTCTTCCTTTATTCATTTGATGACAGAAAAGTATTGGATGCAAGCGTTGTAACATTCCAGTCTCCTGTATTTGAACATTATATACAATTATCAACTGTTTCCAATAAAATGTTTGATTGATCTGATAGTTACTGCCTTATTTCAAGGATCAATAACAATTTCACAATCTGGTGGTTTTCACCACAGGCCACGTTTTCTCTCACTGCCCATCTGAAAATGACTAAATAGATTTTCCATTTAAGCTTTTATGGTTTAGAGTTGGAAATCATGTGTAGAACTGACATGTGTTAACTTGTTCATTTAAGCTTAGCTAATGTTGTTAGTGTCACACTTTCAATCGTGCCTATTTTCTCATGACAGGCACTCTTGGTTTTGTGAGCAGAGTATATTTGGATGGTTGGATTAACTTGGAGCTGTCAGCTGGCTTGTAGCTAACTGTGGACATTTTCCATCCATTATCCTTGTTATAATTTTATTTGTTGACTCCTTTGTGGTTTTCATGCAGTTTTTCCCCTAATTATGTAGTGTTGCTTCGTACAGACACTGCCATTAGATTATCCCACAGAGGGCTGACAATTTATTCCAAAATCTAAGAGATTTCTCATATAAGAATAAAGGGAAATGAAACAATTTCACACCAGGGGCACAACCATGGAACAAGTGGTACAAAAGACCAGATTTTCATCAATTTTGCACAAAATGTCTACATGTTATTATTAAAGCAGCTTCTTGGACTTTTCTTGGATCAAGTCGAGTCTGCACAGTCCTAACAAACTGGCAAATAAGCAGACTTTAGTGCAGAAAGTCATTTACACCCTCTGATGATGGTATTGGTGTCATGCTGCCCACAGTAGATCCACACACAATCGTAGACACACAAAGTGTAACACCCACAAAAGTGCCATCAACTTGAGTCACATTTGAGTTTTAAAGCACGTGTATGTTTTTGTCAACATTTTTTTGTCCATATTTAGTCTGAACCACAAATGAAGCAGTGGCAAGTTTTTACATGTGGGTAAAACAAACAACAACTGACACATTCTGCACCTGCCATTTAAATTAAAGTGCATGTTTAAATTTGAGGTGGTTTTAAGTGCCAGATTAGTTTAAAGAGATACCCAAAATAAAGGATATAGATCAGGACTGGGTTCACAAATCCCTGCTTGGAATATATATATTCATCAGTGTCCCAGTTTAAATGCAGAAATTGTTACTGAGTCATGTAGTGCCGTCAGCTCTTTGAACAGCTACTTAATTCATCTGCTTGATATAATAATGTACTAGTAATGCCATGGCTTTGGTTTCTTTGCCCAAAACTTTTTTTAAAAAGTTATTTTTCAGTAGTGATTTGTTTGTATTCATCTATCTTTGTGAGCACCAGTTTGGGAGTAAGGGCAGCTTTGGTGTTTACCTTCAGGAGTGACAGATTTTTTTTGTGTGTGGGCGTAATATGCTCGCTGTGCTCGTCAAAACATATCCGTACTTCACTTTCTTGCTTGTTTGTGTGTGCATGTGTGCCTAAGTTTGCATCACTGTCTCTCAGATGGCATTAATTTTTCCTGGCTCTGACCAGATGTGTTTTGCAGGGTCCGTTATGGTGGGTTTGGTGTGTGACAGGTTGGGAAATTAGGCAATTATATCCCATTGAATCAGTAAGTAAAGGAGTTTGAACATGAATTGAATATTTGTGGATAGAAAATTGGACAGAGAGGAGAAGGGATGAATACTACGGAGGGATGAGGGAGAGAGACAGCTCACTGTGGTGGTGATGTTGGACTGGGAGGGGGGTCAACAGACGACCATAGCTAAAGACAAAAGGGAACGAGGGAGTGTGTGACAGAGGTGGAGAGGTGATTTTCTGCTCCGTCGTTTCTTTTCAGAAGGGATTAGCAGGACGAAGCTGCTGGGTGACAGGCAGAGAGGGGGATAACAGGTAGATAGGAGCTGAGGAGAGAGAGCAGGAGGGAGGGTGGAAATGAGAGGAGGAGGAGGTGTGAAGAGGTTGGGGTGGAAGCACTTTGATGATGCATTGTCTCAGGGAATTATGTGAGACGGAGTACAACAGACTCTCTGACTTTGAGGATTCAGACATGTGTGTATGTGCATGTGTGTGTGTGTGCAAATGCATGCAATAGTGGCAGTGCATGCAGACAAGTGGCTGTCCTGTGTGTGTGCTCACAAATGGTCTAAAAGATGAAGCAGGAATTTTCTTTCTTTAGTGCAGAAGTGTTCTACTAGGACATGTTTTACGCACAAAATATAGTAACAACATGGACTATATCTTGTTGGGCGCTTCATAAATTCATGGAACACGTACAAAAATACGACAAGTGTTTAGGTCCTGAACTATTCATCAAATTTCCTGCCACAGTCCAACGGATCCTCTATATCTTCTCATACATCTGGGGAATGTAGCAGATCATCCATTCACTGCTTATGGCTGCTCTGTCTTACAAAAGGTCACCAATTTATTGCTTGTATTGCACACACTTACTCCCTACTGTTACTGAACATACTTTGATTCTGGGTGAAAGCAATTGCAAGACAGCCACACAGTGACAGGGACAGCATGTAGATGCCCCACAAAAAGTTTTCCTCATGACATCGACAGTCTTGTTCTAAAGTTACAGTTTTCATTTCAGTACGTTTGTGCCACCTTCAAAAATAATAATAATAAAAAAAGCTACTGTGCACTAATAACTAATAACTGCAGCCTGGTTTAAAGCCTTACTTTTGTTGTGTGCAGAGAGCAACTTTTTATGCAGAATCTGACAGGAAGTGTAAAAATGTGATGCATTTTTCTGCTGCGCCGTTTAGTTTCTGACATGCTGAATAGAAAAACCTAGTTACAACACCAGAGCACAAAAAGGTGAAGGCAAAAATGTTTTTGAGGTTGTCTGATGAACTTGTCTGATCACATCAGCTTTAGTGGGCTACATTTTTGGCAGCATCAGGCTCAACAGTAAATTTAAGCCTCCTAGAATCAGACACAGTCAGTGATGTGTGCGTATTTGTGACCTGTCCTCCCATCTCTGCATCTGTATTTGCAGGCTTCCCCAGCTGCCTTGGCGAAGAGCGTTTTGGCAGAGGTCCCTAACCAGGTGGTGGATTATTACAATGCGAAAGGAATTAAACCCAAGTGTATCTCGGACTACGAGTCCACGAGAACCTTCAGCCCCTGACAATGGACTGTACACATGCATACACATCATTTCAGACATGCACATGCTCATAGACACATATAAATCTTATTTACATAAAATTCAAGTACTGTATAATGCATATACATGACCAAAAGCACAAGCAGACATACACAGATATGTACACACAGTCATGCTACAAACAGTAGTCTAGCTCAGAGAATTAGCTTGTTATGTGAAACAATTTGAACTACTCTGTTGATGACTATTGCATGTTTGGCCAAAATGGCATCTCCTGGGAAGTTATTACTCTCTACTGTATATTGGAAAAGTATTTCTAGAAATAATAACAGTCTTCTGAACCAGCATGCAGACTCTGAACATAGCCCACTGAAAGAAATGACATTCCTACCTTATTTAGATAACTAGCAAGAATGTAGACCAAAACATCTATGTGGGTGAAAGCCTTAATATGAGCCTGCTTAGCCCCAAATGCTTAGAATTAGCATTGCAAATGTTATTATGAGAGTGATGGCATTCCAGTTAGTGTACTGCATAAATGCATGCATAATTCAGCTCCCACTAATAGCCAATCTCCAGTAGTCGCTTGCTAGTTATGAAATAAAGTATCTCTGTCATTTGTGAGAGACATGGGGTCATCTTGGGAGCTTGGGGTTCTTTTTTTACAGATTTGTTTGTGATTTTGCTAAATGGAAATGAATTACTAAATAATTGTAATAATTTCTTTATAATCTTCTTACATTGTAAAGAGCTTTGGGAGGTTAGGCAAGTGTGTGTGGTAGACACTCATCTGTGAGCTGAAAATAGTTTTTCTGTATTCTGCATGTTGATAATAATAAAGATACTTTGGGGATTTCTCATTTTAGTGTATTCTGTGCTTTTTGTGTACGTATGTTTGCCTGTCAGGTTGTGAGTGTGCGTGCGTGCATGTGTGTGTGTGTGTGTGTGAGAGAGAAACCCAGGTTTGGCTAATCTTGTGGAACTCTGAATTGATCCAAACAGATTATGAGTTTGTGTCTTTTTTTATGGGAACTGAAAACAATTTCTGACAATGAGAAATCATTTGATTTAAAGGCAGAAGATGTGTAAAAGAAGCTACATAATATCAAAGATAAAAGATAAAGTTTAATGACTGTCTTCCATGGTTGCAGCCTGCAATGATGATATCCACAACTTGCCTCGACCGTTACAAGATGAAAACAGCAGCTTTGTTCTATCAGCTGGTACTAACGTACTCTGTGTCAGAAACCATTTTGTTGAGCGTAATTTTGCATGTGCAAACTATGATTTAAATTATTCAAATTATGATTTTAAACAACTTTCTTTGTGAAATTATATTGTATTCAGGTATGACCAAGAGCAGGGATCTCAAACTTTGGTTCACAAGGGCCACTGTTCTGTAAGTTTATATGTTTTTTATTTGTGTCAACACACCTGACTCAGATGAATGGATCATTGCATAGAACTTGACAAGCTGTTGGATCCATGTAATTTGGATTTGGTGGGTTGGAGTATGGAGACCTGCCCTAAAATCTGTGCCCCAGAAGTTGAGATTTTTCATCAAGAGTTAAGGTGGAAAAAAAGCAGATGGTTCTAGGTTTATAGATTTAATTCATACATGCATATACATTTTATACAGACCTAAAGTGAAATAAGTTCTTACACATTCATGTCTCTTTTATGTGAAACCATGCTTCAGCATTTAATGATTTGGAATTCCACAGTGATTCAAAAACATTCACACTTCCGTTTCACACTGAAGTACAGTAACACTATCAGTCCATAGACACCTTCATACAGACATTAAAATGCAAGAATAAATTATTTCACCAATCTCCATGCTGTTAATTAGGGCAAACTAAACTTGGGCTGTCCTGAGAGTAAACTCTATACGTGCCTCAATCTTTGACAGATCAGTATTCAGCACATAACCATCTGATATCTACTTACTATTCAGAGACTACCCCCATCATCAGAGCTATACTAAGAGAGAAGGAAAAGTTCAGTTTCACCACAGCTGGTACATAGCAATTAAAAATGGTATTTTATTCAGTTTAATCTTATCTTTAATCTTAGCTTCTATTTTATTAGTGCAGAAACAATAGCTGTCAAGAAAATGGGGTGGGGGGATAGAAAAAAGAGTACATGCTTGAGAAATAAATTTAAGACAAATGGATTAGATTTATATCGGGTACTCAAAGCGCTCACAAACTAGATTATAAAAAAAAATAACTAGATAATATAAACAAACAAACAAATAAATAAATAAATAAATAAATAAACGGAACCGTTGACTTTAAACGTGGTGCTACCCGGAACTATTTTGCTCAGGCACGGGAAATATCAAGGGTGACATTTCTTGCAGGACGGAAGCGAACGAAGGCATGTGTTAGCATATCATAAGCGACACCATGTCTTTATAGTTTGTCAGTCACAGTTGTATCTTTGTATTAGGTTGAGGAATAAAAAGGATAATGGCGGTGTTCGGGTGTCGATTTCTTCTTCAGCGGGGAACTCGACTAATTTCTCCCCGTACAGCAGCTGAAAGGTAATGCTAAGTGGCTACTTGTGGAAGAAGTTGTCTTGGGTTCGCTGTGAAGATTATTATTGTAAATATAAGGCAGCGTTAGCGCGAGCTTGTTCCGTGCTTGGTGGAGACAAAATGGGAGTTGAATGTGTTACTTGAGAAATAATCGCCAACACTCCTTTTGTGTGTCGACATTAGTGTTTTTACCTGTTAACGGAGCTAAAAGCTTCTCAAGGAGATGCATGTAACTCTTCAGTAGTGTAACACTTAGCTGCTCCGTGTCCTACACGACTAAATCACGAATGATATAGTGGCATTTAGGGAAAAGAAATGTATCCGGAAGCATCATCATTAATTAATGGCATTAATCCCAAAGCTGCCCTTGTACATTCGTGGACTTGCGTGTTGCTTATATTTAGGTGCACTGCAATGATCAAAGACAAGGCAGCAGCACACTTCAAAGACATCGTTGATTCTGGTCAGTCAAAATCTCATGACTGCTTGAGCTGAGCTGCAAAAAGCCAAATTTCAGTCAAAACTGTCTGGTAAACTGATACAGCAGCAGTAGGAAAATGGTCTTCAGGATATAACAGAACGGTAATATACATTTTAGAGAGTTAAATATTCCTGAAAGAATGTGCTTGGCTTATTTCTTGCTCTTGTTTCCTCCTCTGTTTGAAGTATGAACTTGGGTTAAAAAAACAAACTATATAATGTAAGGAGATTTGTGTTTGGTTGATTAATTCTTTGTTGAAAAAATGCTTCTTGGCAATAGATCTACTGTTGAAAAGCTTCTTTATGTCCTTTGTAAATGGTGCAACAATTGCAAGAAACAAAATACATTTATTTAACATTGGCAGAGATTATTTGTCAAGTTTTTATTCCTCAAATGTATTTTCCTACACATGTGGCACCAGTGAAAAGCAGGTATGAGATTATTGCCAATGAGCATAGTAACAACAAAGAAGTCAACCAAACACAAATTTGTGTGAAGTTTGAGTGCAAGTTGCTGTTTGTCAGAAGAAAAAAAAAATCTGTTTGTCACCTTGTAATGGGCTGGGCACTCATTAATGTTTGACCTCATCGTTGAGGAAAAATAGGTCAGAAATTAGCATGATTTCCTGCATGGGTACTTGGTAATAGTCTAAAATAAAATGTCAATTAAATAAAGTTAACTGCCACTACAGTACATGCAAGAATGATGGATAAAAGTAATGGACATAATGAGATTGTAATACCAGGCCTTAGTAAATTATTGCTTTCCAGTTTGTTGTTATAATTAACCTAACATATAGTAACAGTGGCAATATTTGCTACACTACTAGCCTGAGGTTGACTAAAAATTAGGTGATATAATCATTTATAGTTAATGTGCATAGTGAAAGCAACTTGCATGGTATTCTATTTACTGGGAAATCAGCACAATTACAGTACATAAAAACTGACATTGTCTGACATCTGCAGTGGTAATTGGCACATACCATTTAATTTAAGATGTTGGATATGATGCTGACAGTGGCACTAGAGATAGAGGCAGGACTGGTGACGTTGAGGGAAATGTGAAGAACATGACACTATTGTGCCATCAGAAATAATGTCCCTAACACAAACAATTGTCCTGAGCCACATCCCATCCTAGCTTTGTTCACCAGATGACATGAAGATGTAAGAGAAGAAGTCACTCAGAACTTGAGATTGTCAGTGTAGAGTTTGTTCACATTTTTTTAATGCAAGCACAACTACCAACACAATAAATATTTTCTCATTTCCAATTGAACATCTAACAGCGTGTGTTTGACCACAATTTCTGATCATTTTTTGATTCAAAACCAGTTTATTATTACTATGAAGTATGGCTTGTTTAGAAAGACAGAGCCTATTTTTTCTAAAAACAAACATGGCAGCATGACTTGGGCTTGCATCTGAACAATTTACAAATATGTCTTTTGGATAGTCAAAATCATATTGATATGTTGTGTCTCTAACACACCGTAACACCCCAAACACACTAAACCAGCTGTCAGGCATGGTCTTGGAGGGATGGTCAGCTGGGCTTGTTCTGCAGCCACCAGGCATGGGCACCTTGCTTTCTTTGAGGCAACCATTAAATCCTCTGTTCGCTATATTATTTTAGAGCAAAACTGAAACCATCTGTCTGACAGCTAGAACTTCATGCAAATAGTTTCTTGCAAATCGGCCAATCTACAATGCTATGACTGGAAAAAAGAAAGAAAAGAATAAAGGTGATCCAATGCTCAAGTAAAAGCTCACCCTGATAAGAGAGCAATGCCTAATCACAAAAATCAGTGTTGTAAAGATGATTGCGCCAAACACAACACTGTAAGAGACTGATTGCATTGTACAGAAAAGGAGTACTTAAGATTATTACTGTTTAAGGTGGTTTCTACTGAATCACTGGGTCCACTTAGTTTTTCACTCTCTATCCGCAGTTTGACTTTTTTGTAAAATAAATAATGTGTGCACTATATGATGTGCTTTTAATCTTAGTTTGGATTAACGTCATTTCATGTTTCATTTAGTATTTAATATTATGATCTGGTTGGTAGAAAGAGTGTGTTCTCCTTTTCAGATGTACATTTGTGTTTTTCTTACAACAACCCTCATATTTCTTGTCTGACTCATTGCTAGCTTTTATTTTTATTTCTGGTCTTTTCTGCTTCTCATTGAAAAGATTTAGCAAGTTCTACCTGGTAAGTAGAGATGCACTGATCAAGATTTTTTTGACCCAGTCTGATACCAATACCTGGGCTGAGCACATCTGCCAATACCCAATACGATCCAATACTACTGTTGTATGACTAAACCGCATACCTTGCCATGTGAGTGAAGACATCAGGCCCTTATATACACATTTAGCCTTATTAAAAAGGGAACAAATTAACACGGATATAGATTTACTATGAACAAATAAAGTGTAGATTAACAGCAAAGAGAAATAGCACTTCTGTGCTCTGTGTGGTGATGTAATCGGCGTTGCAAACAGAATTGTAGTGACTGTAATTGTATTGCTGTGTATAATGTTAAAGGAAAAGCACACCCACAGAATGATGTGCCTTCATTTTCTACTCACCCTCATGCTGAGTGAGACCGTGGTGCACTTTTTTAATATCTCAAATGCAGCCGGAGATCGGACAGGTTTTTGTTTTCCCCCAACTTTCATATAATGGAGTTCACTGGTGCTTGAAACAAAAATGTCCATAATAGTCCACAAAAACATGGCAATATTCCTCCAAACTGCTTGTCCAATGTGATCAAAGTGTCTAGAGTGGGTAGCATCCATCATTTACTCGAAACAACATCATTTAGTATATTTTTATAGCCTAAACAGTACTACATCTTCTGTGAAGCACGCCAATGCGAGTTCACGACACTACAGACGCCGCAACGTTCAGCGCCTACTCTGCCGATAATGCAAGTGTCGAAGAAGAAAATCTCTGTTTGCATTGTGCTAAGAGCGAATGAGCTGCGGACATACCGGGACAAACGCAAGAGGGACTGGCTATTATTTTTAAACAAAGGAAGAAAGAGAACATGCAATCTCATTTGCCGCGGCTTCAGTAGTGTTGTGAACTCGCATGAGCGTGCATCGCGGAAGTGCGATGTACTGTATGATGTACTGTGCGATGCTATAAAAATATACTAAATGATGTCGTTCAGAGTATATTTTGGACGCAACCCATTCAGGACACTTGGATTACATTGGACGAGCAGTATGGAGGAATATTGCCAAATTTTTGTGGACTTTTATGGACCTTGTTGTGTCAAGCGTCGGTACATTGTATAAAAGTTTGGGAGAAATGAAAACCTGTCTGATCTCCAGCTGCATTTGAGATATTAAAAAAGTGCTCCAGAGTCTTGTTCAGCATGAGGGTGAGTAGAAAGTGAAGGCACATCATTCTGTGGGTGTACTACTCCTTTAATAAAAAAAAAAAAAAAGCATGACTGGAACAGAATGCTGGATTGGCTTCATTTATCCAATATCCTGTCCAGTTAATTAGTCTGTATCGGAGCCAATATCCAATCCAGGAATCAGATCGGTGCATCTCTACTGGTAAGACCATTTGCACCTACTTTTGGAGCTTGTGGTATTAAGAAAACATCAGCAAGAGCTCTTCTTTGTTTGCCTGCTGCAGGGATGGTTAACATGAGGCTATTCGATCTTTTACTGTTTGCTTTCCTGGAAAAAAAAGTTGCTAAAAGCGTCCAAAAAGGTGTGAAATGTTGTGACAAAAACGCTCAGGTGGAAACGGTGTAATGCAACAAGCTTTCCTCTTCCGCGTTAGCCTCCCACAAGATTTCTGAACAAGACTTTTCTTTCAGGGAGACTTCACCAGAGATCCTCTCCAAGATGTTGTCAGGCACTTATATCTACAAGCTTGTCGGCTGCAAATATGAGCATTTATGAGCTTTCACTTTGCTTTTGACATTTGTTTTTGTATTGTAGCAATTTAGTGGTTGTCACTTATATACTATATTCTTCAGTATGGGTGCAGCTGCGAAGAATTTTGTGCCTATTAAAAAACAAAAAAGAAGAAAAGAAAAGGCCATTAGTTTCCCCCAATGTGAGCTCTGAAAGGCAGTCAGGATTGGAAATGTAAAGATGCTTGGATGATTTTGAGTGCTTAAACTTGGACTTGGAGAATTTTTTTTACTAGTTATGTTTTTGCAAAATGCATAAAAAAAAACAATTTTCTTGCCAAGCCTGTTGACATTAATCTCCTGTTGTTAATCTGCAATCTACAGAGTATATATATTTTTTTCAAGATGCCAGTCCACTTGAAGATATTTTCTTTTTCCTGTTACTTTGTTTGTATAAAATGAAATGCACCATGCAGTAAGTCAGCATTTTAACAGCAGCACCACAGTCGTGTTTTTGCTTAGTTCCTGTTAAGTTAAAACATTTGAACATTGCCATTGTTTGATATTTAAGAAGGCAAATTAATATTTACGCTGTGCATAACAAAAAAATATGTATAAATATTTATTTGTGCTATTTTGTCCTTTAGAATTGATTGGAAACAATTCTTTAATTTCTCTTCTGTTTTAGTCCTGTCCAGTTGTTGGGTTGTATCAGAACTGTAAAGACGACAACGTGGTTTGATGAACACCTCACAGAGGACAACCAGAAGTACATGAAAAACAGCATGGCAGGGGAATACAGAACACAGACAGCTGAAAAGCTTAACCCTCTCAAAGATGAGCCGTGGCCTCGGCATGAGTGGACAGAGGGTGGGTGCCAAGATTACTGAGAACAGTGTCCATCACACGTAGTCTCTCTGTTGAATGAAAGTACATTTATTGCCCTTTCACCTGTCCTCTCTGCAGGTAGCAGAAGAGTTGGGTTAGTCGCTGTCAAACTGGGGATGGCTCCTATCTGGACAAAAACGGGAGAAAGACATGCAGTCACCATGTTACAGGTATAGATAGATACTTGTTTCTTTTCTAAGCTTTGCAGCCAGATGTCCTGCAGGTATTCTTCAAGAATGATAAGCATTAATGTTTGCTATCCAAATTGAAATGACCAACAGGTCAAAGAAATAAAGCAGTCAAATAAATTGCTTTGTTTTGAAGAGTATGGTGGAAGAATAGAAATTGTCGAACACCATTCAAATCTCAGACACAGTTTTTGATCTTGCATGTGAAATACCTCATTGTTACGTAAGAAACTACGCCTCTATTGCAAGGTTATATCAGGTTTATTCACACCACGTTTTTAGCTCATCTAATATTCTGTCAGTGGAGTAAATTGAGAGAATACCATGTCTGTGCTCACTCCTTTTTCCTGATCATAACTGACTATTGTGGGAATTATAAGAAAATATTTCCGTACAATGTTCATGCTAACAGCCAGGGATCTCAGTGGGGCATTAAAGGATCCAGGAAACGGGGTTATGCATATTCATTTATTAGAATGGACTGAACCAAGGACAATGGATGTTGGAAATGTAACAAAAAATGTGGGCACAGTTCTTTGTCCTCCACTCAACTGCTTCTCAATACCGCCTTTCTGGAAGGTGGTACTGAAAATCCTTGAAGGATGGCTCAAACAGTCAACTGTTCAGTAATAACCCTTGTGTGCTACCAGACCTTATTAGAGCAGAGTTTGGACTGACAGTAACAAGTTTTCCTGAGGCAGTCAGGTTTATTCTGGGCAGCTGATGGTGGCTACATCCTGCAAGTTAGCATTTACAAGATGGTTTGAACTTACTATGAAGACAGCTGACTTGAAGAGTATAATCAACACCAGGCTTCAGGCTGCCCAAGAGGCCATAAGTAAAGGTGCAATATCCCAGAGTGCGCCTCCGTCCCTCTCTCACTCCACCACTATTCTTGTCCACAGTCTCATCACCTCCCAGATTGACTATTATAATTCACTTCTCTATGGCCTCCCAAATAAATCCCTACAGAAGCTGCAGCTCCTTCAGAACTCTGCTGCCTGTCTGATCACACGGATCCCAATCTCTCACCATATCACTCCCATTTTTCATAAACTCAACTGGCCACCAATCAAACTAAGAATTGCTTTCAAAACTGCTGCTTTATATCTTCAAGTCTCTCCAGAACATGACTCGCTCCTATATCTCAGACCTTCTCCATCTAAACACCCCCACCTGCTCACAAAGACCTTTCCACACCTGCCAGCTCTCTTTCCCTCCAGCCCGTCTTACCACTACGGGCCTTAGGGTGTTCAGTCACTCTGCCCCCCACCTCAGGTACTTCCTGCCTACCCATCTTTGTACCATTGAATATAGAAGCAAGAATATACTTGCTTAAGTGTATCACAGTCAGTGCTCATACATATGTGGAAATGTTAGTTTTTAAAGAACTCAGATGTTTTATGACAGCTGCCTTTTAAAGGAGTGATGACGTAGCAGTAAAAACTGGTTCATGTAGTTGACATTACTGCGTGTATGTAAATACTCCAAAGAAAAAAACTCACTTTTTACAGCAGGGGATTGTTTTGGCACGCTAGACCTCCCTTCCTCAGTAAAAGAGTTGGGTGCGGTAATGATATTGAGCTTTACCTGGAGACCAAGTTGACTTCATGTTGATTGGCTACACCTTATTTGGCTATAACCATATTTAGAGAAAATAGGTCAAGCTGCCCTAGCGGTTGGAGTTTGCTAAAGGCTAACTGCTAGCAACATGGGTACTTCAGACAGTGAGCTATGTTTATCAGACAAGACAGCATTTAGAAAATAGATAAACTTACAGGTAATGACAAGGTTGTGGTCGCCTCCCTCAGTGTTGCTGCAGAAGTTTTCTTTTAAATCCATTTGTTTGAAAACCCAGACCTGACTGCTCAGCAGTCAATTAGCTCCAGCTCGCAGTTGAATCAGCGAGGGAGGGGGTGAGAGGGGAGCAGAGGGTGGAAGGAGAGAGCAGGAGGCGGAGAGGCTGTTTGCTTGATAGTGTGCTCTTATTGGAGCAATTGAACCACGTAGAATGATAAGCTGCTGTCTGATTTAAACGTTAACCCTAATTTAACCGTTTCTGAACAGAGAAACAAAGCTGACAGACCATAAACAGGAACTTTGATACTCACTCTGCACATTAACATGGCCTCATCAGTGCACAACAGATCATATTATACCCCCAAAACCCCAGAAAAGTGAAATTTGATATCATGGCACCTTTAAAGATGCACTACAGAGCTTTTTGCAATTTCCTTTGGGACGCCCCCTATCAACGGTTAAACTGGCATCCGTCTCGCATCCTACCTGTACTGTGAGCTCACTCCAGCCAGTAAAAGAGAGTTATGTCTTATCGGTTGTTCTGTGCCTTCCTCTCTTTCTTTTATTCTCTTTTTCTGATAATGTTTTCTGTTTTCTTTTATGTCGAATCCACCATGATGCACATGACGCGATGCTGAATTAAATAGTCGGCTGCAACGTCACGCTGCACCTGGATGGAAAAGTTGCATAGTGCCGTATATCAACCTCAGGATGCTGTTGGGCAGTGATGGCTCGAGAAATGTGCAAAATAAATGTTGGTATGCCATCAAAACAAGTCACAAACACATTTTTTTAAGGTTGAAAAGTTACGGTATAGGCCTTTAAGTTGGCAGTTTTCTCTTTTTTGCTCTCTTAATTGACTATTTTTTAAATAGTTAAGTAAAAATTAATATGAAATTTCTATTCTTTTCATTTTGCCATCTTTTCTTGTCATCAAAGTCACAAAGAAACTAATATCCCCCCTTTGCAAAAGTGCCCTCTTCTTCACTTTTGTCATATTTACTCATTTCCTTTGCAGCCGTACCAGCGCTGATATGTGCAATATGAAAAGTAGGAAATTGAGTTTTGCCTTCCTGGGGTAAAAATACCACCCCCACTCTGGCTTTTTGTGACATGTTTTATATAAACTAAATGCAGAACAGGTTCAATTGTTGTTTTGTCAAAGCAACTTCTGGTTTTGGTGGTGTATTTTTTTCTTTTTCTTTCCATTTTTCTTCTCAGTCACTGTTGCATACAGAGATCCATGTGTGTCTCAAAGGATTTTCATGCAATGTCTGATGTAATACAAATGTGTGTGATGTCATCCTATTCTAGCAGACAAAGAAATTATTGTGATTGCGCATTAACCCTGTGGATGGATATTAATATTTTACAACAGCGACTTCCTCCTAATTGTTTATATATTTATGTTGCAGCTCAGTAGGACCAGACTGTACACCAAAACCTGCAATCGGACTATCTTTTAATTAATTCTGGGCTAACATTGTCTCTCTTATTATTAATGAAGTAAGCTTTATTGTATTTATTCCCAGGTGCAAGACTGCCATGTTATAAAGCACCTGTCCAAAGAAGAATATGATGGACATACTGCTGCTCTTATTGTCGGGGGGAAAAATGCATCGCCATTTTATGTAAGACATTGTTAATCGTTTTCAGCTTTAACATTGTGTTGATTTTGTATGATGTGACTGGAAAATGCCTGCAAAGTGGATGTTCCTACTCTTTATTCAGGCTTTCTTTTGGAAATGGCCTGCGCTTTCCAACACGAATTTATTTGAATTTAATTCTTTCCCTGTCAGTACCCTCAGAGAGCTCCTACAGTGTCTTTGGAGTTCTTCATGTGATCAGAGAGATTTTGAACAAGTCGAAACATTTGCAGACTTACAAAACCCAACCTGAAATGCCTTGCTTCTAGTCCAGCCTTTTTGTTATTAATCGTTTTCATCAACATGTCCCATGTTTGTATAAAGCCCAACTAACAGCTTGTTTGGCATAACCACAAACGTTTGCGTCACATTCTGCTATTTAAGTTATTCACAGTAGCCAGCTCTCCTGCTTGTAAATCTCTCGATCATGAGGGGAATGCGCCAAATGTTCAGCTGTTGACTGCAAAATTACAAATGACTTGATGCTCGCCCAGTGCCTGCAGAACAGAAGATCCAGTGGATTACAACAGTAGTAAAATCATTACTGCTAGCACATTGCATGATTCATGAGCTGAGCATTACCATTAGCGGCAAATTGCATGACCACTGGCTTAAGTTATGTGAAAATGGGTATTTTTCGTCATTTTGTCTGAGTTTTTATCGAAGGGGCAGTAAGGGAGGAAAAATTTGCTTTTAAAACGCTAAAACATGTATCACTATTCAAGCAGATACTCAGATTAACATTGTGTTCTCGTGAGTGAAGGAGACATGGCTCCTCAAGTTATGCCAGCTGTTAAATGACATTCTAGGTTGAATTGGAAACTTTCTCAGCCACTTTTTTTTTTTGACAGATTTTAGTTTGGTTCTGTCCACATTTCATGATATTATAAAAAAAAAAGAGAGAATGAAAAAAAAATAAAATTGCAGTTTATGAACTGAACAAAAATTTAAACGCCCCATGCCAAATATAAAAGTTTTATTAGCATTTGGGTTACGCAATATAGAGAATTTCAAAATTTATTTTTAGTAATTACTAATCCTCATATCTGCATTGATAACATCGTGGTATGACCATTAGTAATGGATTAACAGTCCTTTGAACATGATAGGGGTCAGGTTGAGGAATTTGATTGTTCAATATCTTGCGTGTCTGTCAGCTCTGGTTACGGATAGTCTGAAGTGTGATGCGTCTGTTGTGCAGACCAATGGTCTCATCAGCTGTGTGTGTCGCTGGTCTTGGCCGATCCCACAGATGAATCTATATTGAAAAAAAAAAGAACATTTTTTTCTACCTATAATAACCTCAGGTTGCATTACTATCTTACACTATCTTACTTTCAAAACCAAATAACTTATAGCCCGGAGGTGATAGCTTTTAAAGTATCTTAGCATGCGCTCCAGCTCACCCTTTCTTTTTTAAAAAGGGTAAAGGACATGATAAGAGTTTTTTGTTGTTGTTGTTTTTTGTTTTTTAATGTGCCTCTTGGTATTATATGTTTGCATCCTTTTAGTTTTAAAAAAATACCATAGCAAGGATGAATAAATCGAGGTGTCATTTACCTATAGGGCCTTGATAGATGCTTGACAGATCAGTGTCAGGATTTCACTGGTGGAGTTGTTTTAAACCCCTCTCACACAGCCATATCACTCTTTAGTCAGAGGCAGAGTTTGTCAGAGGGGGAAGCTTTGGCAGGCTGATTTTCAGTCAACAGAAGGGAAGAGGGAGAGTTTGGAGTGACTAGAGGCGCTGAGATGAGAGTGAGCAAAGTGAAAGCAAATGTCAGACACTCACTGCCAAGATTGCATGCGTATGCTTGCGTGCGTGTTTGGCTACCATACAGTTTATAACAGACTCTGAGTTTTATTTTGTTTTTTTAAGTCAAACTGTTGCTCACTGCTTATTCTTCTTTTTCCACAACTATCAAACTCTGTCATGACATGACTGGCAGAGGTCTGAACAGGAGATGGAGATGTTCTCGATGGCTGGAGTGCCTCCTAAACAGAAAACCACCACCTTTAAAGTTTCTGACAATGCCATTATCAAGCCAGGTAAGAAGAATGCTAATCCCTGGCTGTTTCTATGCCAAACACGAAGTCTTCTTATCTTCTTTTAACTCTGGTACATAGATTTGTAAAGCAGTCTTGTTTCCTGTGTGTCAAGGCACTCCTCTGTATGCAGCACATTTCCGTCCAGGCCAGTACGTGGATGTCACTGCCAAGTCGTAAGTTCTGTTCTGCTTGGTTTTTCTCACTTCTCTGTTGCATCTTTTTGATTTTTCTTTTGCTACTTTTTGCCCGTCTCCCGGCGTCAAGATCATGTTTTGTAGTTGGATGTAGCTTTGTCTTATTTGCCACAGAGGCAGCAAGAAACAGTTGATGCAATTCTAAGATACAAGTGTGTATATTTATTTACATTTATTTATTTCTTTTAGCATTGGTAAGGGTTTTCAAGGTGTAATGAAGAGGTGGGGATTCAAAGGTCAGCCAGCCAGCCACGGTCAAACTAAAACTCACCGCAGACCAGGAGCTTCTGGTCCAGGAGGGGTAAGACGTGACATGCACATACTGCGAAATCCATGCCAAATACGAACAGTTGGCTTCCCAAAATCCATTAATATGAGCATGTGTGGCACTCTTCATCTCCATTTAGGATCCAGCCAAAGTTTTCAAGGGGAAGAAGATGCCCGGCCGAATGGGCAACGTTTACGTCACGGCATATGGGCTGAAGGTAGATGCAGATTCAAACGCATAGTCTTGCTTTTAAACTTGGACGTCCTTCACCCCTGTTTCAGTTCAATGTAATTAGTCTAATTTATCTTTTCTCCATCTGTCTGTCTTCTAGATATGGAGGGTCAATACCAAGTATAATGTGCTGTATGTTCATGGCTCTGTCCCTGGTCATGCTAACTGTGTGCTGAAGGTAAAAAAAAATAAACACACAC
The DNA here is from genome assembly GCA_023101725.1 of Atherinomorus stipes. Taxonomy (NCBI): domain Eukaryota; kingdom Metazoa; phylum Chordata; class Actinopteri; order Atheriniformes; family Atherinidae; genus Atherinomorus; species Atherinomorus stipes. Next base: position 528,472 of record JALJCO010004382.1, read on the forward strand.
ACAGAACGTAGAGTGTGAAGTTGCAGGTCAACTCCTGCATGCTTAGTGTTCTGGCCGCGACAAGCGACCTTGCACCTGTAAAACACCGTCACACCTGCGGGACGGTGCGATTCATCTTCATTGACACTGTGCTGGATCAGCAGTGTGTGTTTGTGTGTTTTCCAGTGTGGGAATGGAAGGGTGCACTGTAATGATGTTAGTAATATCCGCAGCATCTATCTCCATACTCAGCATGTAGCGCTTCCCTCATGAGTGTGTGAGTGCCGCATGCACGCAGGCTATTATTTGTTTTGGGGACAAGCAATAATGAATACAAATACTCTTTACATTTCGCCAATCCCAGCCTCTCTCTCACACATGAACACACTCACACACATGCACACACAAAACTAGATTCCCTTCAGATTATATTGCCCCAAATGCTATATATATGCAGGTTAATAATGTTTGTTCATTGTTGTTTGTTTTCATTATTCTGAGGCACACCACTGTCAGCTATTTAATGAGGAACCACCACGGTTTATTGATTACATTTTAAACTGTAGCTAACCTAAAATAGTTTTTTATGACTTTCTGTATTGACATTTTTCCCTCGACCAATTACTGAAGGATTTGGCCCTGTAGCTGAAAGGATATTTGATGTGGCATTTAAAAAATAAAACCTCTTCTCTTTTTTTTTCTCATCCAACCCCATTTAATTGTCAAAAAAAAAAAAAAACTTTAATTTTCATCTAAATGAAATGAAACCTCTATTAATAAAGGAGTTGTTAAGCTGGGGTCTCTGCGCTCTGTTTAAGATTTGAAAAAGATTTGATTAGAATGATGAAGCGAGCTGTACCACTGTAATCCATCACATAAATTGGTGAGAGGAAATTTACAATCTTAGTCACGCTTGCCAGGATGTTGTGTGTCTTCTGTGGCAACTAAAAGCAGGAGGAAAAGCAAAGTTTGAACTACAGCAATCAAATATTTTCCTAAAAAAAAAAAAAAAAGTGCCTAGAAACAAATTCAAATTGACTAATCAAGCTAATTTATTGTCCATCACTATTGTGATGTCAGGTTGTTTCAAGGATTTGACCACTGGAAAATGGATATGAGTTCTATTGGGATCTAAACTTAGAATTAGCATGTCAGTCATATTGGGATCTCTTTTAATGGAGGATTATCTAAGCTAAATTTCTTTCTATTTCTTCATTTCTCATGCAGATTACCATCTAATTGACATTAGCATATTCATTGCATAAATTATAAAGTAATGAAACAGAAAAACTCTGTTTATGGTTCACAGCTGTAGCTTCCTCCGTCTATAGATTCTTAAACAATAAATCACACATAGCAGCAACATAGCAGCATACAATATAGGAAACTTTGAAATGATCCCCTCCCGGGATCACCCCCAATTATTTTGCTCTTTGCTTCACTGGGGTAGACATTATGGGCATTATCAATCCTCTTGAAGGCAGCGGCTTCAAACACAGATGGTCCTCTCCCTAACATTTTTTTCCTTCATCATTAGCAGCCTAACTGTTTCTAATTGTTTAAGAAGACAACACATAGTAGCTTTGGAAGCTCCAACAGTGATGCACCATTTACTTTTTTAATCTTTAATCAGATTTCTTTACTCTTAAAAAGTGTTGAGTAAACTTGTACAATAAAATAAAAAATGTTCTCGATATCGAATCGATTACATGAAGTGTTCCAGTTTACTGGACAGGAAATAACATCCACATGAAAATAACTGCAGTACATCCCATTTTATCATAGTTGGGAGGAGGCTGAGGCTGCTGCTCTTTTGTCTTTGTGGACCCCTCACTTCTCTCACAGTCAGCTGTGCAAAGACCAGTATCATCAGTTCTGCTCAGGACGGCTTGCTTTGGTGAATATCAGACTGTCAGGCTGCTGTGTCTGGAAATAACAATGTTTCGCATGTAGGTTATTGATCGGGCCGTTTGAGCCTGTGAACCATGTACAGTGCATGCCATGCTGCGGAGGTGAAGGGCTACTCTGTAAACAATCTGGCCTTTCTAAGTTTTTAACTCAATGAATGGCTTTAATGCAGAGTGCGTAATTGGACGGAGTGGGAGAGTTCGACTGATGGATGAGTTAGATTGATCTATAACAAGAAAGCGAGCAGGGAGTGCACTCTACTGTTAATTCATCAACTTGTCTCAATAGATTTGGTCGGTTTCTTTCAAGGAGGAAAAAAAAGGGAATTTGCAGCTTTTGGTGCCATTTTTCTTGCATTCTCAGGATTTTTCTGCTGTCGGTATAAGATGAATTTGTTGCAGTGTAATGAGACAGTGACCTGTGAGCATGACGTGAATCATTTTTAAATGCTATCAGTTTCTTACTACAGTATCACCATGTCAGTCTCTGCACTGACAAGCTGATGGATGATTGTGCCACAGTCTGACTCACTGCGTTTCCTGTATTCAGGGTATTTCTCCAAAGCCATCAGATAAACCCTTCTTTTTGCAACAAGTTGTGTTTGCTTGTTTCTGGTCCTTGTGTTCATGGCATTGGAATTTATCTCAGTCTTTCTCAAAATGACCTAAAACCTGAGTATAATCAATAAATGTATCATAAAAGCATCTTAATCTTATACATCCAAGTCTGACATTGAGTCAGACACATCTTAGACCAACGGGTCATTGCATCTGTGAACATCTGACAAGTATTGTTTGATAAGTTCCAAGATTAAAGACTCTAAGTCAGTAATTCAACTCCCTTCACTATGTTTTTTGCATGAGACCCTCATGGACTTGTATCTCTTGCATCTTCACTTCTGTTTTTCGCTTGCTGCTGGCTGATTCATCATTTTCTCAGTTGCTACAGCACCTTGTGTTTGAGTTTTTGTTCTTCTGTTGAGTTAAAATCTATCCATTTGTTGAGCATGTAATAAATAGCCTAACAAGCATCTGATGCTGTAGCAGACAAATGCAGCAACATTGTTGCATAGAAATATTTATTCATAAGCCCAAACATTGCAGAAAAATACCCCATGCCCTATGAAGTGTCTAGATTTAATCTCTATTTAGTTTTTGATCACTCCGTTATTTTTATGCACATTAGCCTACTATTTATTTACATGCAAACAAGCTTGTGGTCTATCTGCCACGTAGACCACACATTCAAAGTTAGCCAGCTTCTCAGTGAGTAACATTCCTCTAATTTATTGAGTAAGAATCAGTTCTTCCCCTGCCTTGTTTCCAGTGTGTATATGCAGCTACAGCCTCAGCTGAAGAGAGCCAGGTAATCATAAAGCATAATATGAGGGAAGGAAGACTATTGAGCTTTATTTTTTTTGTCTGACATGCATGAAAATATCAGATGACACATCATCAGCAGACAACATGATGAGCACAAGCTATTTTAAACATTTGTATAAGGGTGATGCCCTGAAGTTTATCACTTCTTGTTTCTCTGATTTGTTGAAATTCAACTTTTAACTGGTTGTGATTTTTTATGAATGCAACTTAAGATATTCAAAATAATTGTTCAAATCCATTACAATTATTGGAACTTAAAATCTTTTGGGGGTCTTTACATAAAGTAATTTGTTTTTAGATGTTAATAAAAGAATTTCTCATGATGAACTGTTTCAGCTTTAGTGTGCAACTGTGTGTGATGCAGGTACGAGACACTGTGCTGCCAACCAGGAGCTCCACTCTGCTCAACCCTCCTTTTCCCACCTACTTCATCGAAGAGGAGACTGACCTGGATGAAGACTTGTACGACGAAAACTTGTTTGCTCATACAGAGCAATCATTAACACTGACCTGACCATTGACTCCCCCAGATGTATCTCTACCCAAGCCTCCTAACTGTATCTGTACGCTATAATAAAGAGTAATTGATAAGAATGTCTTGATTTTGTGTGTTTGTTTGTGTTTGAGGCAGAAATACAGTGGCTCAAAGCCTGGCTGTTTGATCAAAACAGTTATTACTGTCCCTTTACTCTGAAACCATGGTAACTGTAGGAGTGATGATGTCACTGGAGGATCCCCAAGCAGAGAGGAAGGGGAAGAAAAAAAAAAAAAGACAATGAAACAAAACGAAGAGAGAGGCAGATATGGTGAAGAAATGTGCAATATCTATGCAGGCTAGAGGAGAGGAGGAGGTGGTGAGCTGGATATAATGGGTGAAAGTGGGGAATGCAGACAAGAGGGAAGGGATGAATTTGGTATAAAGCATGGAAGCAGATACAAAGGAGTAGAGGGGAAAGGAAAGGGAGGGATGGGCTGGTGAAGGTGTGGAGGGCATCTAAAGAGGGCAGAGAGGGAGAGGCAGGGATGAAGGCTGACAAAGGTTGACATTTGTGCATAAGAGGATAAATGAGGACATTAATATTGCAGGAAGAACTGCTGTGCGCTTAAGCCTGTTTGTGTGTTTATGTTCAGCAGTATTTAAATGAGACGGACTCAGTTTGGGGACGATGAATACCCGTTGCCACTCTGGACAGCTTTTGCTTTTTAGATGAATGGAAGGGCAATGAATAAATAAGAATCATGTCCTCAACTGTTTACACATTGTTTTGTAGGAGCGTATCCTCAGAGGCGTACATGTGAATCAGTCCCACTTTGGTGGTCTCTGCTCCATATCTGCCATGTAATTGGCAGCGGCAGTAACAAGGCTTTTGTTTGAAATACTGACAAGATGCAGTGAGGCCTCACAGGATAGCCTGCTACAACTGTGGACACACACAGCATCGACGCCTGCTCCCTAATTAAAACGGCACACAGCAGTTCGCTGCCTGAAATGTGGAACATGAAGTGGTTGGCTCTCATTTAGATATAAAGATGTTCAGTGATGAGGCAGTTTGTGGCGAGCGACGTCCTGTTCAGTGTAACATTCTGTAGCTTGTAGGTCTATAAGGCAGCAGTGGGGGCTTTGAAATGGTAATGATATCGTTTGAAAGTCCTGCTCTGTGGCGCCTGCACATCATCATGCGCCTGTGGGGGTGGATGAGAGGAAGGGTGAGATTGGAGGTGGGTGGGTGGAGGTATGGGGGGGGTCACTCCCTGTTAAAGCACCAGAGCAGAAATCGAAGACCGTCCTGGTTTGTGCAGCTGTGGCCTCTAAGTGTGTGTGCAGGACATTAACTTATTGTTTATCTGTCCAGGATAGTAGATCATCAGGTCACACTGTTCTGTGTCTGCTAATCCACCCAGCAATTATGTATTTAGAGGAATCAATAAACATGCCTTGACATTTGAGGGTTTTGTTTTTTTTGTCCTCGTCTTTAATCGATGTCAGGTTCATGAGGTCAATAAGTTTGACCTGGGTCTTACTTTTGTCAGAGCTGCGGCACACAGGAGCGATTTAAACCTCAGACTTGACACGACCACAAACATTCCTCTTATACTCCATCGTTTTGTGCTTGTTTGTGTGTTGGATCCTCTCAGTGGTGTGAAGTGTATTACGTTTACTGTCAAAACTGAATAAACAGACCTGATGTAACCAGTTAACATACAGTATTTAGCCTTTTTAAGCGAGAATGTTCAGGATTTTAGGGAATAACACTGTTTTTATTGTCATACTCTTAGTGCTGCATATAAATACATATTTGAAACCAGGTGAATAATGAAATGACTGATTTGACTTTATTGAAACATTGTTGCCAAGAGATGTGAATTTAATCAGCAGAACTTCCAAATCCACACAAAGCTGGCTTTTTGTCTTGACTCATCTGTATTTCACTAATATAATAACTTACTGATGTATCATCTAGACATAAAAAGTGAAGGAATTAAATTTCAAGGGAACAGATATGATATACAGAGAGTGCAGAATTATTAGGCAGATTAGTATTTTGACCACATCATCCTCTGTATGCATGTTGTCTTACTCCAAGCTGTATAGACTGAAAGCCTACTACCAATTAAGCATATCAGGTGATTTGCATCTCTGTAATGAGAAGGGGTATGGTCTAATGACACCAACACCCTAAATCAGGTTTATTAGGCAAACAGAATTATTAGGCAACTTAACAAAAAACAAATATATACCCATTTCAATTACTTATTTTCACCAAGGAAACCAATATAACAGCTCACAAATATACATTTCTGACATTCAAAAACAAAACAAAAACAACCAGCCACGCTGTGGAGTACTTGGATGCGTGTGATGGAGCATTGTCCTGCATGAAAATCATGTTTTTCTTGAAGGATGCAGACCACTGTACCTGTACCACTGCTTGAAGAATGTGTCTTCCAGAAACTGGCAGTAGGACTGGGAGTTGAGCTTGACTCCATCCTCAACCCGAAAAGGCCCCACAAGCTCATCTTTGATGATGCCAGCCCATACCAGTACCCCACCTCCACCTTGCTGGCGTCTGAGTCAGACTGGAGCTCTCTGCCCTTTACCGATCCAGCCACGGGCCCATCCATCTGGCCCATCAAGACTCAGTCTCATTTCATCAGTCCATAAAACCTTAGAGAAATCAGTCTTGAGATATTTCTTGGCCCAGTCTTGACGTTTCAGCTCGTGTGTTTTGTTCAGTGATGGTCGTTTTTCAGTTTGAGTATTGCAAACCTTGTGCTTTTGGGCACTCCAATGATGGTGAAGCTCTGAAATATGGCAAAACTGCTGGCAAGTGGCATCTTGGCAGCTGCACGCTTGACTTTTCTCGGTTCATGGGCAGTTATTTTGTGCCTTGGTCTTTCCACACGTTTCTTGCGACCCTATTGACTATTTTGAATGAAACGCTTGATTGTTCAATGATCAGGCTTCAGAAGCTTGGCAATTTTAAGAGTGCTGCATCCCTCTGCAAGATATCTCACTATTTTTTACTTTTTGGAGCTTGTAAATGCCCTCTTCAGCCCTGTACATTCTTGTACCAGTCTTGATCTACCCTTCATTTTTATTTTTATTGCCAGGACAACAGACAGATTTGCTGCATGATTGAAATGTAAAAAAAAAAGAAAGAAAAGAAATACATGAAAAAAAAAGACAATTTGTGCATATTTGGTGCGAGTGTGACCACCTTTATTCGTCAGGCTGAACCCTAAATTTGCTTTATTGTGGTTTCTTGGTAAGTATTTTTCAGGAATAATTCCCTAGGTTTCTTTCCAGAGCTTTTCTATGTATGTTCCTGCCTTTTCTTCACTTCTCTGTCAAAATGATCCCACACACCACTTCAATAAATTTGAGGCTCTGTGGCGAAAACTTCAGAAAGCCTGTTGCCACTTCTTTTCAATCCAGTTCTTGTCTTTTGGCACACCTCATGCAATTTCTTGGCTTCATCTCCTTAAAAATGGCCTCTTGACCACTGCTTTTCTAAAAAAAATCAAAAATCAAAACTTTATTTATGAAGCTCTTTCCAAACAAAACTGTGACTCAAAGCACTTTACAGTTAAAACCACTGCCATCAAGCCAACCCTCCGATCCTCAAATATAACAGTGGTCATGTAAACACACATGCACACGCACACACATGGTCTGAAGATGACTTCTGATTCGACTTCAGAGGATCAACTGATTGTCCAGTTGAATCTCTCAGGTGCCATGTCTGGTCTTTGCTGGATTTTTTTCTATCTTCTGTAAGATGATCTTTCTGCTTCAGATACTGTAGTTTCAATGGTCTGCCACTAATCATTATTATTATTTTGTCCTCAACTTATCAAGAACACTGCATGCTATGCCCATGTACGCCGAGTATTTCAAAAGCCTCTCAAAATCAGCTTGTTTTTGCAATATTGTTAGTTTGTTTTTTGGCTTCTACTGTTCATGCAGGTGAAGAAATTTAAACCATGTCTTTTTACAGGCTATTATCAAAGCCTTTTAAAACCACACTGAAGATTGGTTCATTGTTAAATTGTCTGTTATATGCAGAGTCAGACACTCCACCTGGTTATTCTTGGGATTGGGTGGATTTTTTCTCCCTACAATTCAGTGATCAATAAGTCAGAGTCAAGTGTCTTATAAAGAAACATAATACTCTGAAAATGGTCAGGATGGTCTGAAAATTAGTGAAATAGCAGTCAAAATACAAATAAAAGATTTGAAATAACTTCAGTAGGTCTAGTGAACTGTTGCTCATCACCACTTTAAAAGATCATTAAAAAAAAAAAAAGGTTCGGCCCCTTGGGCAAAATAAAATCAAATTTTGGGCATTTTTATATCTTCATTGTATATATCAGATCAACAGTTCTTAATGGACCAGAGACATTCACACCTAAAAACAAGAAGTCATTCTTGACAGGCTGGAAATTTGAGTTTTAAAAAACTGGTGCCAGTTTATTGAATTTGGACATTTCTTTAATTACATGCCCTTGATTCAGAGAAGCAGAGAAGAGTGCCAACACATATTGTACTGCTGTGAACTGCAGCACCTAAAAAAAGGCCCACCTTAAAGAAATCAATATCCGTTTAAGTGTATGCTATACTTAGAATATTTTCACCCTGTCCTTCTCCAACAGGCAACCAAAGCTATTAAAATGCTCTCCTCAAAGCAGCCAGACTGCACTGAAAAACCAGAAGTTTTACCCCACAGAACACCTGACGAGCTGCTCTCTGCTTGACTTGAATCTGGGAATATCTGAAAAAAGCAAACACACATCTGTTGCTCTTCCCCACCTACTTTCTCCACTATTTGTCTGATACCTTATCTTTAAATGCTCTTTTATCCACTAATTAAAGAACTGTCCAAGTTTTGGCTGAATCTAAACATTCTGGGAAAATTGCTTGGGGAGTCTGCGAGGAAGCTGACCGAGGATTTTGACCCTGCTTTGACATGATGGATCTACTGCTCTACTTCTGCTGGCTCAACACATGAGAGATCTGATTTCCATTAGTAAAGAGGACAGCGACACAAACTCTCCTTCTGCTGCACACATACACCCGCCGTGATCGTCTGTGCACACACGTACATTGTTTTAACCACCTCACCGTTCTCCATGGTTGGTCAGCACCTAAGTTTCTCCATTCTTCCCGAGTTTGTACGCTGACCTGCATCTCCACACATGCACAGATCTGTGTTTGTGTGTGTGCCTTGCAATATGAATTATTGAGTGTGTTATTTGAGGGACAGCTGGCTCTTGAACACATTAACTGCCTCAGTCTGACAGCCAGTTATACAGTGACAGGAGTGAAGAGTCACTAAACAGAAGAGAAGAGGGGAATAAGGGGATGCTAATGCAATTTCACACTGACTTGTATCAGCAGGCAATTATATCATAGTGCTTATATAAGCTTTCAAGTCAATTAATGTGAGGAATAAGATTCATTTATCTTTTCACCAGTAACAGAACATGAAATCATTTTCACGAATGACCAGATTCACTCCAAGAGTAGAATCACTTGTAGACTGATTTTTCTGTCCAAGTACTACATCATGTATTATGTTTTTTCATGGCAGTTAAGAAAATCTGCACAATTAACAAACACCCTTGAATTATGCCCATAGATTTAGTCCTACTGTATGCAGTTTATTTGATAATCCAACCACAATTCAGGGAGACTGCAAAAAATGAGGAGAGTTTGTAACTTGTCATGCACAACTATCAGTGCAAGTCCCTCTAAGCTGCTCTGCCGGTGATCCTGCTGCGGCGAGCCCCTCCCGGTCGTGCACACCTGGGTCTCAGGGGTCTGTGTGTGCGCAACTCCCACCCGTGGTGGGAAATTTTGGTTCCTTCCTTCCAGCACTGCTGAGTGAGAGCAGGGTGCAGCCTTTGGGTCCCCACTTTCCTCTCCGTAGGAGCTCCTATCCTGCCTTCAGATGTTTTGTCTGTGTGTGACGTAGTTTTCTGTGTGTGTGCGTGTGCCCACTTCGTCTAACATGACCTTACAAAAGCCAGCTTTTTCGCACTTCTTGTCATTGTCTCTCACTTTTTCCACCTCAATTAAAGCACACCTAAGATCTGAGACATCGCCATGGTAACAAAGATCAGAGGAAGAATAAGAAAGTTGGCATATCAATTGGGAGAAAACAGAAGGGAGAGTTAGAGCTGAAAAAAAGCTGTTTTAGACTTTTGTAGTTTAGATGTTTTACTCAGAACAGTGGAAATTCTGACTCACTGAAGAAAAGTGCTTCATTCTCTCACTACAAATGCTTGAAGTCACTTTTTAACTGGCTTAGCATTGACATGTAAAAGCACGCACCATTTTGTGGGGTTTAAATGAGCCATGTTGTGACTGAGAGGTAAATGTCAGGGGTTTTCAGCCGGAAACCTTCGCCACAAGAATGTGACCGCGGGATATCGAGTAAATCAATATGGAAGCCAAGGGAGAGGGGCTGAGATGGGGGGTGAAGAGGAGGGGAGTGTTGCTTCAGGTGAAAAGGGAAAATGATAGCAAAAGAAGAAGCCGGAAAGAATGTGAAGAGGGATGAAAAAGTGGAAGAGGAGATGGAGGGAATGAGTGAGAGCTGTTTTTTCTTCCAGTCTGACTCTTGGGGAGCAGGTTTACATTATCCACATGTGGGTGGTGCTGTGACCACAACGATAAGCTGGTGATACGCTCTTTTTTATCATTCCATGAAAAAAAGAATCAATAATGGATTTCATACTACAAATATGAGCTATCTTCTGGCAGGATTGGGGGTATCAGGGGGTGTTTACTGCACCAGGGTGACAAATAAAATACAGTTAGTATATTCATAAAGAGACATGAAAAAAAGCTACATATGATTCAGTAGCTTAGAAACACATTTGGCAGCAAACTTAATGTCATAAGTTTCTGTATTTTCCATCAAGTTTTAGCTGTCTGAGCAAATGAGCTCGTGTTTGACTTTAGAATACTGACTGTAAGTGTAAAGAGAAATTTGTGGTTAACTCAGTAACTGCAAGTTGCTCCGCTCCTGTGGCTTTACAACAAGCCCAATTCATTACCCCTCCACTACGGTGTTTGAAAGTTACTATGAGGTGTTTGTGCTGATCTGCTGTTTGGTTTTCATTAAATGTAGTGCTCTCTGCATTAGAACCAAACATCTGCGCTTTGGTTTTGTCTGCTTCATGTTGTCAAATTCTTTGTCGAGAGAGAAGATTTTCTCCTGCAACTGCAGATTCGACCATCATTTAACACTTAAACAATCTGAAATGTCTCATAGCTCTTGGATCTTTTTTTTAGTAAAATATATTTTTTTTAAAGTATGGCACAGTTTGACCATGAAGTGAACTTACAAGGATGTCCACTGGGAAGATGGGTAACACTCCCTAGTGTTTTTCACTTTTTAAAACCCTTTTTTGCTGTACAATGATGAACTCCAAATTGTTTGGAAATGACCCTACAACCCTTCCCAAATTGATAGGAGGCAGCAGTTTCTTCTCTTGGACCATCTTAAATGTCATTCTTCCAGAACAATGTGTTAACAGACATCTGCTCCAGACAGACAAACTGTCAAAGCTTCTGCTTTAATAGAGCTGCTCATATTTGCTAAGGATAATTCAACCAAGCATTTGATTTGCAGCACCTGCTTGCTTCTTCATTCTTATGAAAAAAGCAAGGGTGTACTTGTGACACTTGACCTTCTTCTCTTCTATTTGGCTTAGATTATATTGAATGAATAACAATCAGTCATTTCTTTGTTGTGCATTTGAAGTTGTTTTTACGTCATTTTAAGACCTGGTAAGGACCAGAATGTTTTTGCAATTGGCTGATATGTGAAAGCATAGCATTAAAGAAGTTTTAATGTTTTTTTTCCCCTATCTTGGAGCACTTCAGATGATGAAAAAAAAAAAAAAAAAATCAGAAATATTTCATAATCACACAAATTCTTCCCATAATCTCCTGGTAAATCTTCAGACTGCTGATGTCAAACTGCAGTATTTGCAGTTAGAGACTGCACACATACAGCGCTGGAGCTATTTTAATATTCATGTTGAAAGGGGAAATAAACAGACTTGACCAAGTAAACAAAAAGGCAAACATTTATCACTAGAATTATGACTTGTATATAGAATATAGCAGAGCAGAGATGGGTGGACAATTATGCAAACCAGATAAAATGTTCTTTTTGCTAAAATAAATAAATAATTAAATAAATCAAATTGAGCAACAATGTCAAAGCAACACAGGTTACTTTCTTTTTTCCATAGAAGAATACTCATTTTTTAAAATCAATTTGTTTAGTTGATGACTGAGGGATTGTTCAAGTATTCTAGTAGAGTTTTAACTAAAATAGAGCCAACAGTTTCCATGGAGGGCTCTTCAATTTTCTCTTTACTCTGCTGCTCAGACCTCTGTTATTGAAATGATAGGGTAAAATGATGAAGGGTAAAATCTTTTTGCCAGTGTTGTCCAAATCATCAAGCAGGGTCTGACTTCTTGCTTGAATAACTTGAATTGTATAAATTGTATCATTTTTGTGATGAAATGCCCTTTGTGCGGACGCCCACACAAGTCAACCACAGCAAAGTGATGACACTATGTCATTCCTCAACAGAAAGCATTTCAGCCTGATTCACAAAGGCCTAGGGGGCAAAAGCAGCAACACAAAAAGAGAAGGGGAACAAGGAGTTTAAAAGCATCTTTTCAAATATTAAAAGCCATCTGTGCAAAAGTAGAACAACTATTGTCTGAGCAACATATAAATTACCTCTATTTGCTCATCAAGATTAAACAGAGCAGTGTTTGTTTTCTTATTTTTACTTTCTCATGAAGAATGATTAAAATTGATTTGAATTTTCTTTGAAAAAAATGTCAATCCACTCAGTGCATTGTGTGTACTCTGCACTAATTTCAAGTGTAATGAAGGCTTCTCCGGGGAGGAGTGTATCACTGTGAGTGTGTGGGGTGGGTATATCACAGACAAAAGGATGGGTGGATTGGGAGAAAGCCAGAGAGAATTACAGTACATCTGTTTTAGGTCAGCAAAAATACTTTATAGCCTCACAGAGTGTAGATGCAGTACACCAGCAAAAGATAGCACACTCAAGTGGTTCACACACACTCGTACATGCAAAGATACACAATGTACACACACAGTGTGCAGACATATCATCTGTCCAACCTTGCTCAGCATGAACTGCAGAACTCAAAGTATCTATAATGCACACACACACACCCTCACACACACAAACATCTGTGCACTGTCCCAGATCTCATCTCCTCCGTAAATACGCCAGAGATCATCAGAGATCACCCAGATATCAACATGATAACAAAATCAATTATCACAGCATCATGTTGAATCAGCACACATTCCCTCGGTCGACTCGGAGTGAATGCTAATGAGGATGCAGATCATGGGTTTCAAAGTGCCAGCGGTGTTATCTGCTCCTCCTGTAGCAGTGCAGGTCGGTCTGTGGGACAATGCTGCCACTCAGTGGTGCATGCAAGAGCCGCACAGACATGGTGATAAAGGCAAGGCTGTGCAAGGAGGGCTGGCAATGCAAGGTAATATCTGTCTGGATTTAAATGATGGACATAATGTGGGTTTATGTTTGCATTCAGAATACTGGTTTCATGTTTCTGAGGAAAATAAAGTTTGTGGAAAGAGCATCTACAGCACAACAGCATACTTTGTTCTTAAAAAAGAAAGGTAGTAAACACATGGGAGCAGCCACATTGTAAACCAAATATTTCATTTGCCATCTGTGTGAGAACAGACCAAACTTACGAGGTTATCTTAAAGTAATTGTTGTTTGAGCAGATTGTAATGCCTCCATATCTGGCTTTGAACTGTGACAATTGACCTCCCTACAGGATGAAAACTGACCGAGCACTGCACTCTTTGGACCTGTACTCTAATCAAGTCCTGCAGAGAAATCACCACCAGGTTCACCTCCAAATGCACATCCTGCTAAGATAATAGGACCAGGGTTTGCTGTTTGTTGGATTGGTGATTACAGCAAGATTGTCCTCAGTGGTTAAGAGATTGGTGAACTCAAAAGAAAAACTCCACCTGAAAAAAATACGATATATATTTTTTACCTTTGTGTTGTAGTATCTTGTAATATGAACCTAACTACCCTTAGTTTCATCTGTGATCATGCAGAACACAAAGTTCTGGAATGCAATTCATCAAGATGAACAGCTGAAACCAAAGACCAGCAAAAACGAGTTTAAGCTGATAGTTAATTACTTTTCCAAAAGGTTTACTTCTTTACTCAGCTGGTAGTTTGCATGTCTATGGATCAGTGTAGGAACTCAGTGCAGGTTAACTCGGACAGACAAGCATTTTCCATAGATATTTGCTTTTCCAGTTTTAGGTTTTCTCTCAAATAAAGCCTTTCTAAGATTATCTCTCCTGTGTCACAGCCGGAAAAAATCCATTTCCAGATTGAAAAAAAAGATAAATAAATAAATCTTTCAGAGAAAAATCCTGACAAACTGGGGACATACAGAGGACATGCAGTAAACCTTGCAGGTGAAGCTTTACTGAAGCGCTGAATGATGCTGAGAGACGAGGACTCCTTTCTAAAACCTGTCAGTTACTCTTTTCATGTCAGTGCAGCCTCTCTGATAAATGAGAACTGCGTGAAGGATAACTTCACCTTCACCTCATCCATCTGGAGCCAGAATGTGCTTTTCATCCAAGGAAAGGAGAAGAAAAGATCAGTGTACAGTGGAGCTGCAGCCTACAGCTGTTAACAATGGTAGGAGGTGACATTGTGGAGCATGTGTAAGATGCTTAATTCAAATCACATAAAACAACATAAACACTCGCAGCTGGGTATAATGTGATTAAAACAGTGTTTTGAACAGAACCTTATACAGCACATAAACTCATTTTTTATCAATTCGAAAGACACATATATTCCAAACCAGTCAACAAGTGCATGACCAAAAAGGACTAATAATTATATCACATTTAAGAAATGGCTAATGTGGAAAGCTAGCAGGGCATGACTCATCCAGTACATTTCATGTCACTGTTGATCTATTCCACAACAGAAATGATAGAAATGATGCTGCTAAATGCTGAAAGGCTTAGTTACTCTCTCTCACTGTTGGGATTGCACTGATTTTAGTTCCCAAAGAAATTTTTAGTTACTTCTCATTTTAACTTATTTAGTTAACTAAAGTCACACAAGTACCCAGCTTCACCTGTCCTATATCATGCAGTTTGACCAGTGTGTTTAGTAGGATGTTTTATGTAATGACTCCTCACCGCATACATAAGTCTAACTAGAAATGCATGATAATGACTCTACCTTCAAGTTTTTTTTCTTTCATTCATTCTTTTTTTCATTTTCTATTTTTTTATTTTTTGTGTAGTTATGTGTGTGATGTGATTCTCCTCGCTTTGGTAGCTGTTGTGATGTAGATTGTTCTCCGCTTGTTTGTCCCCTGTAGGAGCTGATAGTTATCAAATTTGTTTTCCAGTGAAGGCCGTTGGATGTTCTCTGCTGTGTCTCTGTGCTGGTGCACCATTTGACTGTTTGTCGTATCTTCATCTTCTCTTTCTTCTCTGCACACTTAAAAGAAAAGATTTTATCTTTTCTTTTCTTTATGCTTTCTTTTCCCCTGTCAGGTCCAGCAATACTGTATAAAATTCAGTCATTAAAAAGCATTCAAAGACATAAAATAAAACAATTTGAATTCAGATTATCAAGAGAAGCCTCATATGTATGAAGCTCGATTAAGAGACGCAAATCTGTTCGGCACAACTTACAAGACACTGTTCCAATTTTAGAAAATTTTCATTTCTCTACTGATACTTTAAAACTGCTATGCATATGTTAGATGCTGAGTTTCTGATGCTGATTGTGTATTTTATGATCCAAGATTCAGATTAGTTCTCAAACACCTCTTTGTCACTTTGGCATAGAAATTTTCAGCTCTAATGACAAATGCATTCAACAGATAAGAATGCCTCATAATACTCAATAAATCTTATCTTATGTACCATACACAATAATTGGCATTTGCAAAAACAGTTATTAAGTATTATAAATGCATCATGTCTTAAAACAATGCTTATTACACATTTGGAAAGTGTTACCATCTATTCTAATTTCAAAGGTGAACATGTAATCTCCATTCTACGTCTGATCTACATGAGTAGTTATATGTTTAAAGCGCAGCTAAGCTGTACAAAGAACACGTATGGCATCAAATAACTAAATCCTACTGACAACAAGTCATATCATAATAACAGCACACAGGACTTCTGACAACTAATTCCACTGTTCTGTTATGGATGTATAATTAAAAACCTCAGCCATCATCTGGAATTACATGCTGCAAATTATTCATTTACTTATTTATTCATCCATTCTTCTCTATAATTTTAAGAGTGCTTTCCATGAGGACCATGCTGATGCATCAAAAAGGCATCTATAAAACTGAAAGATACTTTAAATGCTAATAATTTTGCATATTAATAATCAATGGCATTATGAAGTGGTGGAAATAATGTGCGCTTATCATTATGATTACACTTTTTTTTTTTTTTTTTAACCAAAGTTTTAACGGTTGTGATGGATTTTACATACTATCTTTAAACTTGTCTTACAATACATTAAAACTTTGTTGAAAGTTCATGCATGGTTATAAACATTAATAAAACGTTATATAACCTGTTAATGTTATGCTCTGTTGTTTGTTAGAACATAGTGACTGTCTTGTTAGAATTTGTAGTCAACATGCTTGGGTCGACTAAATCTGTGTTATGCTTTATCGGGTTTTGCATATTTGGTGATTCTTATAACTTTAACAATTTTTGTAACAACTTGTGATAAAAAAAAAACAGCAATAAAAATTCATATTAAAAGTGTTTCAAGGTAAAGTGAGAAAAAATCCTTATGTCAGGGCAGACTGGTTGGACTAGTGCAGAGCCAGATGCTGGGCTGGTGAAAAATGGGTGTTTTTATTTAGAGCAAGATGGATTTTCTTATCTAGAAAAAAAAAAAAAATCTCAGGGCAGACACAGACAAACTGACAAGCCGTTGTGGCGCTGAAGGGAAGGGGGACACAACTTAAAATGATCTGTCTTATTGCTATTAAGGTTGTTTTTCACATACTCCTGTAAGAGCAGTTTAGAAGAAACAGAGGTTTGCTGACTGACCCAAAAGGACCCGGGTCCAAGGGCCCTTTCTGTTCAATACCTGACTTGTTTGTCAAATAAAATGACCATAAACTCAAAACAACTGCAAAGGGGTTAAATAATAGTGAGAGACAGAAGACAATAGGATTGAGGTAAAGACAAGAGGGAGGAGAGTCTCACACAGAAGGGAGTCTAAGCAGGGTGACAATCATTTAGAAATAAAACAGCCCACTAAGATTAAAAGGTATCATGTACAGACAGCAAAGAAACCTTTTTCATTCCCATTTTCACTGTCACTGGTGGCTTCACTCTTGAAGGACGAGTAAAAATGAGACTACCACACTTTTACTTACAACTATAGCATAGTGATGCTAGAAGTCAGAACAATATGCATGTGTGATCATCACACCTATGTGGCCTCCATATAGCTCCTAACTTGAAAATTTCCTAGATCTGCCTACACTTGAATGTCCTTATATTATCCGCTGAGACTGCCAGAGGAAGGCACAAATGCAAAGTAATCCGGCACTTGTTCATTTCTGATTTCTGAAGAGTTGCAGTTATTTAACATAACTTACATTTGGGAGTTCATCTCTGAAACTGAAGATGTCAGTAAACATGGTGAAACGGAAGAGTCTCTTTCCCGTCAAACCTAAAAATACTCACTCAGAAAACGTGGTGCTCATGAACTGCACAATGATTTACCAGCTTAATACTGTTGTGACAGTCACAGCACATAAAAAAACTAGCTGTAGTACTTTCAGCAATTTATGTAATTAACGGGGAAAGACTGAAAACTGGTAAGTATTTGTCCTTCAGCTGTATTTTGCAAAAAGTGTATCTACTCTTTCTTTTGGACTGAAATCCTGCTTCAGCTGTTAGAAGAAAAATAGGATTTCTGATTTCTATTTCCTGTAGCATTTAATAACAAAAACTATCTACAATTAATAAGCACTCTACAGAGCAGTTATCCATTAAGGCCCCATCTCACAGGAAAAAAAAAAAATCAAGATCCACACCAGGTTTGATCAGTTCTTCTCTTGCTTCATTAAATTTTCCACTATGTACTTAAAATACAAATGAACAAAAATAAAAACAACAACAATGTATGTATGTACATATATATATATGATTTTGACCTTGAACATAATTGGGAATTAAAAATGAGCTAACATTTCTTTACATTTCTTTTTTCTCAACTTTAACATTAAATCCACTTGCTGTAAAATCTCAGATGGTAGAACAGAAATATTGAGGCCATTTTATGTTGTCATGCTTACATTGTCCACAAGGGAGCAGCAGAGTCCCTCACATTTCCTGCTCCTCCTTCCTTCAGAACACAGAACTGCATGTTTCGTTGTATTATCTATTTATTGAGGATTAGAAACATGAAAAGACATTTTAAAAATTCTATTGAAACATGAAATAATTGTACAGACTGTATAGCAAAAGATTTATATAAAACACTGATAACACTATGAAAGTTTATGAACAATATCCTCAGCAGTCGCTGACATTGGCACCATGCTAGGAGAGCTGCTCATTTTGAGCTTGCAGAAACCTGAGCTTTGAGAGGTTATTATTTACAAAAGGTGTGAACGTACGGCTGCAGTGACAACACTGTATTTGTATTTTAGAGCATCCATGCTTGCATTTTAGCAAATGCCTCATATTCCAGGTGTAGTTTGCTGTCCTCATCCTCTGGGTATCAAAGTGGGGAGCTAAGGGTGCTAAGTTGGATAAAAGATTATGAATCATTAGTAAAAAAGTTAGAGCCACAATGGACGGATCACTGGACAGATTAGATGATGGAAGATGTTTGTATGTGCAGATTGACGGAGAGCGTGGTCAAGAGAGTGGGGGCAGGGATCGGGTGCTGACCGAGCTTTGCTTCATCCCGGATGGTGATGGAGGAGGCTGGGTGAGATGAGGTGATGAGGGAGATGGACGAATGTGTCCACTCTGGCAGTCTCTTCGAGTCCCAGGGTGCTCAGAGGCAGGAGCTAGACCTCTGGGCTTAAGTAGCTGAGGCGGAGTGGATGAGCTGGTGGGCATGCATTTGTACTGGGAGGGAGAGTGTGGGGAGGAAGGATGACAGGCAGGGGAGGAATAACATCCGGGTGCTGAGTGGCGGCTGGGTGATGGGTGGCAGCTGGATGAGGAGTGACGACCAGGTGAGGAGTGTCTCACACACAATGGTTCACGGCTACGGTGTGTGTGCTCCCTTGTGTATCTGGGTGATTTGGGTGACTTTGGTGATTTGGGTGATTTCTGTGATTTGGGTGACTTCGGTGATTTGGGTGACTTGGGTGACTTAGGCACTTTTGGGGACTTGGGTGTATTAGGTGTTTTAGGTGATCTAGGAATGGGATGGCAGGTGGAGGAGTGAGAGATAGGGCCTTGGCATGCAGAGGCGGAGTCTCCGTTGTTGGCAACCTTGTAGAGGAAGACATCATACTGAAGGGGTGGGCCGATGTCCGGGTGGCGCTTGGCCTCTTTGGGTAGAAGCACCTCCAGGCCAATAGTGACTCCATCCTGATGTGGAAATATGGTAAGTAGAGAAGGATGCAACAATGTAGAATATGAAGGTAGTCACAATGGTAACATGATGAAGAAATAAAAAATAGAATGCAGGTGTGGGTGAATTGTGAGACACTGGGCTCCTGGATACAGCTGTGATAGCAATAAGCTGTCATATCAACTTTTAGAACAACTGTCTGTTCTGTTTGCTGTTGTTTTTGTTTTTTTTTATCATTTAACGCATTTTAGGCCAATACTCCCTTTAATTTATTGTTCCTATTCAATCAGGTTCTTATTCACAATAGAAATGTCAGGAAACCAGTGTCTCTAAGGGAAATTTTAGAAGGGATGACAATGAACAACAAAGTTGCATGCAAAAATACTACAACACTGGGCTGAACAACGCAACAAAGCAAATCAGTCATACAGTATGACTGGGCAAACGTTCAGTGAGGATTAGGTCAGATGTTGAATCAGATGGATGTGGCGTACGTTTCAGATAACTAATGGGCAGACTAAGGTGTATAAAGCGATTGTTAACTAGAAACAAAAGCAACTGCCTTGGCTGGGAGGAAGCTCGAGAGAGGTTTTGTTTAATGTCAGCTTTGACCCTGAATGTAAACCTCAAGTGAACATGAAATCTTTATGAAATTAGTTTTTCAAACTAGCGTAGATTGCGTAGTTTCAAACAGTCTTTTATAATGTGATACAATAAAATAGTCCTCAAAACCACTGATGATGTGGCCTGTGGCTGTTATCGGGTGTCACTACACAAGTAAGTAGCATTCTCCACCTTCCAATTGGCTTTGTTGGCCATTAACACTTATCAATACACCAAGTAAAAAGAATATTATCAGAGATGGAGGAGCTTTTACTGGTATAACTCATTTGCTGGACTTACAACCTCAGGGGTTAGCTACTTAATCTGAGCTTTCAGGTGACAAGTTTGAATTAGGATGGATAGCTCAGCTGGTACACACAGGTAAAGCTCCTAAATACAGCCAGACCAGATTCAAGTCCCAGTTTTGTTGTATATTATCCCTCTTTTTCTGACAGCTATCCTGTCAAACTACTTTCAACATTGCCCACAAACAAACAAACAAACAAAAAAGCACAGATTGTAACACTGTACACATCTGTACAAGTGAAATTATGTGAGTGATGACAACAAAGGGTTATAAGATACAGAGGTATGTCAAGATTCATGGCTTGGCTTAGCGAGGTGTTGAGCCTACATTCAGAGTTATCAGCATCATGAAGGCGGCTCACTTTCATTGCGGTTAGATCACCATGTTAACTGGCTGAACACATATTCTCCTCTGCAGCAGTTCACATTCACAGTTTCAGACTATAGAAGTGTCATCCTCTCACTGATTCTTTTCCTGATGATACCCCAGACCACAGAATCATCCCCGAGAAAAGATCTAAATCCTATCAGGCAGAATTACTGGATCAATGTTGATGTCTGACATTGTAATAGAATAGAAAGTGCTTGACTGAATAAACCTCACACTGACTAAAGACTGATAGAGAATCAATAATTCAACTGTCTTCTTAAAATCTAAAATAAGTGCACTTTATTTAACAAATTTAAGCATGATATAATGACATCTAACCCTAACCAACCCTTATAACCAGAACTGAGTGTTGAGAGAACACGTTATGTATGAAACCTGTTAAGCTGCATAATTTACCACTAAAGCTTTCTGGTAAAAGTAAATAAAAAAAAAAAAAAATACTAAACATATGACAGATAATAACTCTAAAACATTTTTAAAAAATAACACAGTCCATATATCAATACTATCTAATCATTATAACAATTGCACTTTGATTTGGTTTGAGATGAGACTATTTCCACATAACTACTGGACAGTGCCAGAGCCCAATTTTGCAACTAACTACTCTGCACAACCAGCATTCGGCTGATTGCAGTACTTCCCTGTCAAATTGGAGAACAACTAGTTTGGCTGTAATGATTTTATTTTCTTATCTTAATCATACCTGTTGATTCATATAATCTGCTACTCTTATATGTGAATGCTACTGTAAGTATAAAGAGGAAAGCCTGGTTTTCCATTACCAACTTGCATCATGGCACACCCCTTGGTAACATTAAAAGTGATGATTATCCACTACAAACATGTTGATTACAGCCCCCTTAACCATAATGCTACAGTTCTAATCCTGTTTAATGTTGCTCCTGATAACCAATATATTTGACCCTTTTGAAAATGGACATGGTGCTGTGCTATACTGTACAGAAACATCTGGATAGAGTCTATGTGGTTTATGAGTTAATAATGGTTGGCCACAAACAAAAGATGCAAACACATAAATCAGGCACCCTTGATTCGCTAAATAAAGAGTGCAGACAAACAAAAAGATTTGAGATATTTCAACATTCATGTCTATTCAGGTTTTACAAGATCTAAAATGATCTGACCTCAGTGTGAGGTTTAAACTCAGTCATCTTCAGTCTTTTCACCCCAATAACAAATAACAAAAATAACAAAAAAGTTTCTGTGAAACTACAGTACTTCTAAAAAACTACATATACAGTATATTTTTTAAAACTAATGTTTAATTAACATATTCAAACATATCTAAATAATGTTAAATACCTAAAAGCAAATTTCAAGCTTTTATAGTTCTAGTTAATGGTTAAGAGTAATTTTTCAAAAGAGCTGTCCATGGTTCTGAAACAGTTTCGCAGTCACCATTGTGCATTCTGTGTGGTGTAATCTCTAAGCAGCAGCTTTCTATAGCACAAAAGCAGGGTCAGCCATGCATTCAGTTATCATTAACATGGGGAGTAGTTGAGCAGCAGAGAGCTTCATTATGAGCAGACATGCAGAGAGAGAAAGAGCCAGAGAGAAAGAGAAAGAGACAGTCTGCAGGGAAAGTGGAGCTCATAGCAACACACAGGGACAAGCTGGATAAAATGAAAAAGATTTATTCCAACAACTGTGAACTGTAATTCTCAATGTATACCCAAAAAGTACAAAAAAAATCTCAAGTACATTAAAGTATAATAAAACACATTGAAAACCAAGACACAGAGTGTGTAATATATGCATATAGATTCAAATATCAACTTCCAAGCAGTTACTTTAACCTCATGTAATCTAGACATATCCACTTATTAGCAATGTCAAACATGAATATTTCGCAAATACAGATTCACTTATTTTCCACGTACTTTTTTTTTTTTTTTTTTTTTGCAAAAATTACGTTTTCAGACACTTTTTCGCTGATAACACCAATGCATGCGGGCAAAGAGAGACAGTAAGGCGGGGCAGGCAGAGGCAAGGGGAGGCAAAGGGGAAGGGAGGGTTGGGGAAACTGGAAAAGAGACAATGAAGGAATTCATTGGCCAAAGACCAAGGCAGGGCATCAGTAGAGAGGACAGTCAGTCAGTAGTTGGTCCAAGCCAGAGATTTTAGTCCAGCATTAGAGGCAGAGAGAAGAAGGAAAGGAGGCAGCGGCGCCACTATGTGATCAGTAAAAGCATGGCAACCTTGTAAACAGAACCATTGTGCTTCTCAGGTTGTATCTTTAAATCCATGTTGTGCTCACTTTTGACACTGAGTAATTTTTCTCTTAGAAACTTACAGTATGCACTTAACAAGATGTAAACCATGTCAGCCTAGGAGCTTTGTGCGTGCCTCAAATGTTTTAGTCTGATTCCCCCAGCTGCCCACATTATCATGCGGTGCCACTACACCAGGTTGTTCTGGAGCATGTTTACCTCGGCATTTTCTTCTGTGTTGTTGGGGGTGTGGCCATGGACGACAGAGGCAGAGCAGTTGTTCTCCTGCTTGGGGGAATGGGAGTTGAGGATATTCATTGACCCCTCTTCCTTGGGTTGAGGGGACTTTGCTTGGTTGTCCTTCTGAGGCTCATCCTACAAGGAGAGTTAGTAACTGTTCACACAAGCATGATAGCTGGCATATACTGTAGAAAAATCCATCCTGATATCCACACCTGCAAGATTTGCACATTAAACGTGCAATCTTGAATTATTATATGAATGTTGGAGCACCAGCAGTAAAGTTTCTCCAGACAATTAAAAGCATCAAATCCTGTATGACAAACTTTAACACTGCGTACTGTCCATCAAAGTATCTTTTTATATTTGGTGTATTATCTGCAACATGGTGCTCTGACACACACAGTTAAGCAAAAAATGACTAATCTTATGTAAAAGACTATGAGCTGTATTCAACTGCTGCTTTGCAAGACTTCCATCTAGTTAAGAGAAATAAGAGGAAGACCACTGCAGACCAAGAGAAAAGTCTGCAATGCTAAAGACAATGTCGGGTTTTTGGCCAGGCATAATTTTTCAAATAGCTATAAGCTGAAACTAAATCTTTGAAATGTGTAAAAAAGTGTAAAATATGCAGCTCAGTAACATTTAGAGCAAAACTGGTGGCTAGCTGCCGTCTGAATTATTCCATTTTTAGTTCCTGTTTCTTTAAAGGTCCTAATATGTTTCGACAAGTGAGGGGTGAGAAGCTTGGTCTACCATCAAAGCCTTTCAGGCAGTTCAGGAGTAGCATCCTCTGTTGGAGGAGATGCATCCCTTTGCTTTGAACCTGAAGTTCAGAGCTTTTGCAGGACATTTACATGCATAAAAATGATGTCATGCATGAAAAAGGAATGGGAATACGCAAAAAGCAATATAGCTCTTCTTTAGGGGTCACTTTATGGACTGATCTGGACTCACTTATATCTAATCAACTAAGCATACCTCTTTATCAAAATACACGTATCAGTCCTATGACATTTAGGATGCTGCACTGCAGACCATGTGCCTACCATGTGCCTGCAGGGGCTTTTTAGCCTCTACACCTGACATTTAGAGCATCCAGCAGTCACAGAAACTCATCTATGATCGCTGCAGGGAAATGCCAGCTCGACTCTGAGAGCAGAAACTATTGTTAAAGAAAACAAGTCACAATTTGACTGACGATGAGTTTAAACCTGAGAATCCATCAGCACGTATTTGTGTTTGCAGATCTGTTAACTGCATGCCATTACCAGTCCGACAGGCGTGTTTGTGTTTCTACTCAGCTATTTTGTTTGTGTACATGTGCCCATTTGTCAGTTTTTAAATGCTCAAACCATTCATTTATTGGCATGTCACAGACATCTGAAGGTCAAGGGCACAGCTGGCAGTAAATAGGGCACCATTGATCGGTCACAGTAGCTGCTGCTGGGCACGACTCACTAAGTGCACTTTCACACGAAAAATGTTGAGTTCTAAAAGTTTAAAGCTCATATTGCTGATCTCATGCACCTCATACAGTGCACTGTTTGTGGTTAATCTGTGTTTGAATTTGTCTCTTTTGAGTGGACACCCTTCCTGATTTCCTGTACAAGTTTTACTACGCCTCAGTTACCTTAAAAAGTGTTACGGCTCTGTTACCCAGTAGCCCAGTCATATTGATGAATGCAAACAAGGGCGCACATTAATCTGCCAGCAAACCCCCACAGAGGAATGTGAACAGAAATGAATGTATTTCCATTTACACGCACTTGGATGCTGCTACAATGCAGATCATAGCAGCACCACATGCACAACCCATTGAGAGGAACTGGTTAGGGAAATGTGCAGGGACATAAAATGGCTGTTTGGGCTGTGTAAGGAGCGAGCATAGGAACAAAATGGAGGCTCAGTTACCTCATCGAGCTTCTCAGGAAGCTGCGAGGCACGGGTAAGAGAGGCAGAAAATGAGGGACCCTGCTATTTAGTCACTCTTCACATTACATCTCTGAACAACTGGCTGCAGGAAGCCTTGCAGGAGGTGATCAATCAATTCACCTGGAGAGTGCATGGACCAGATGCAGGAAATAGATGGTGGAGGTGAGATTTTCCAGAAAATTTGGTCAGTGTAAGGCAATGCCAGGGAGGGAGACTGCTGCAGGCAAAGTGGATGTCTCCACTGCTCTTACCTGGAAGTGGTTATAAGGGTTTCTGTGTTTATAGTCCCAGGTATTTCTTGTTGATGGCCTCTGAGGGGATTGGTAAGTTTGAAAACCATTAAGCACACACTGTACAAACACAATGTTAATTGGAAATCCTAATGAGAATATAAGGGAAAATTTTGGTGCATTTGCAGATAGCAGCTGATTATACTCAGCAATTCAGCTCAGATGGACGGTACACATGCACACAAACAAGACGGCAGAACAAAACCGATATATAAATCAATAGATCAAATCAATACTTGAGCTGACAGGGAGACATAGGAGAGAACATAATGAGAAGGAGAAGAAAACAGACAAGTCAGCCAGACTGAGAGTAAGAGCAAACATGAGGAGAGTTGGGGCATACCTGACAGATAATGTTGTCATAGTACGCCAGGTTGTGAGTATGAGCTTGGGGAGCAGGCGGAGGGGTATCACACAGTTTCCTTACATTTGGCTGCGAGCCGTCAGCTGTTGTTGAAACCGAGAGGCCATCCGTCTGTGGCTCACTGCTCTGCGGGCGGTACTTGCTGTGGGAATGCAGAGATTTATGTAATATAAAATATTTGTGACAATGTGTCTTTTTTTTGCCCCTTCATTGCAATATAAATCACAGTTAACTTAAATGATTCACTGCATATCAAATTGAATTAGTTTAATCAAAGAACCCCCAGCTTTGGTTTGATTTAAAAATCATCTGTTGGCTCATTAATTCCTTTTTCGCTAACACCGACAAACTAAATTCAATGTTCATATCTTTAAATGGTCACAGCTATGTTACGCACCTGCGTTTGCGAAGGCGCCTGTTCTCGTTCTTGAGGCGATAAAGTCTCTTGGCAAAGAATACGATGATCATGAAGAGCAGGAGGAGGACAAAAGAGGCCACACCCACCACCACGCACAAAACCTGGAACTCAGTGACAGCCCATTCACAGCGCGTGCCTTTGTTCCAGATATAGTCCTGTACATTGCACCTGGATACAAACAGATGGAGAGCAGGAGAGGGGAAGATCAGATGTAGGCCACATTAGCCTTTATTTTCTTATGAACACTACTAACTTGAAATATCTCAAGCCGAAGCCAAAGAATCTATATTTTCCTCCTCAACATATTTATCTACATCTATGACATGACAGAGCAAGAAGTTAAGGCTTCAGCTCAAAACTGTTGACATGATGTCTCAAGGTCTGTCCAGCAAAGCAGATTCTTCCTGCAGCCTAGCTTTTAATGAGATCAAAGGATTAGGGCATGTGCATCTAACTGCGCTCGCATGCATTGTTTTCATACACCTGTGCACTTGTGTGCAAGTATTGTAAGGCTTCTTGAGCATATGCAAAAATACCAGAGTGTGTGCATGCATTTATGTGTGCATACAAATGTGTGTAACATCATTCAGCAGGTAGAATAAGCTGAGCAACAGTTTGCCTCTGAGCACACAGTGAAGCTGCAGGATTGGACAGATGGTTGCTAGCAAGGCATGCAGTCTTGAGTGTGTTTGTCTGTGTGTGGCTTTCGCTAATGTATGTGTGATCCACCCTGACCTTACTGTATTGTCATCTTGTGCTTTCTATGTGTGTGCTGTATGTGTCTATCAGCACCCCACAGACACACACTCTCTTCACCCCCTGCCTCAAAAACTGAACTAATCCTTTGGGAATCCTGCTGTGATCTCGACAAAGATTCATGACACATTAAGCCAGCCTTCTGTCTATGTGCATTTTGTTCAGCGAGTGTTTGCTTATCTGTAGTGACCTAAATCTTTTCTTTTCTTTGGGAAGACACACACACTGGAAATTATTCCAGTGGGATTGACAAAAAAGAGTAATATTCTAGCTGCACAAAACTGTGCCAGTTAGTCATTAAAATCACAGCGCGTTTGTAAAATGCTATATATAAAGAAGGGATAACCTGTAGTCCCCATAGCCCAAAGGTAAGAATCCAATTGACTTGTGAATTAGGAGAGTATGTATGCTTCTCACCTGCAGAAAGCTCCCATCCCTGCTACCACGGTGCACACTCCTCCATTGAAGCAGAAATTGGGTTCAATGTCACACTGAGAGACACACACCCCAGGTCCAGACAGCACAAAGCCCAGCCTGCAGCCATCTACACCCATGGCCCCACCAACACCAAACTCATTACTACTGTCTGGACCGAGCATTGGAGGAGCTGATAAAGATGGACCGCTGTTTGATTTTGGTCGCACGTTGTCAGGAACTGCTGGCGCACCAGCTAGGAGTGGATTCTCATCTTCCATGTTAGTTGGAAGCGAAGGCGTGGCTTCTGGCTCAGGGGTTGTATCTAACGCTGAGAGGTCATCATCAGGTGACAGGTAGTCATAAAAATCAGAGAGCGTCCATGTAGTAGGGTCTCCACCTTTCTGCTTCTGAGGTTTGGGGGCTTTTTCCCAATCCAGAGCAACATCAGAGGGTACAACATCTGGCGCAGGACTGTGAAATTCCACGGTGATGACACCATCTGATAAAGGGTTCCCAGGTTGGTCTGGCCCTGCCCCTCCAGCAGTTAGCTCCTCCACTACAGGTGGGTCTTCCTCTACAAAATCCAGGTGGCGGTGTTTATGAGAATGATGATGTCTGGTGGAGCTGAGTGGGAGTCTGGCCCCGATCCCTGCACCAATCAGGTGTTCCCTTTCTGCTGAGTCATCACTGAGTACCATACTGGTATCCAAAGCCTCCTTGTTGACAGAAGAGTGGTTGTGGTGATGATGGCGCCTGGTTAGTGAATGCCTCCCTGTCAATCAGACATGCAAAAGTTCTTAAGCTGATCAGTGGTTTGGTGTTGCACTTACACAAAGTTGAAGGACTCACAGTAGACAGACAAATAAAATAAAAAAGTTGGAATTTGTGCAGCAAAGAGCAAATCTTGATCCTTAATATTGATCAGACTTGGAATAACGAGCTGTAATCTTCACAATAATCTCAGCAAGTTGGTCAAGACAGTTGACCATGATATTTTGCTAAGACTGAAAAAAGTACATCATGCAGCTCTTTTTATAAAAGCTTTCACAGCTCTAACTAAGAAAGGTGAGATGACATTAGCATCTGAATAGATTGGCATAATTATCATGTAAAGTCCCGAATGCTGTTGTCATTTTTTTGTCAGCTTATCTATATATAGATCAATAAAATGGTTGGTTTACATATATCTTCTTGATTAATGCCAATACACTCACTGTTTTATCAGTGTTTTGTTCTCATTATTCTGCAGAAGTGTCTCAAACCTGTCCCAGGGTAGTTTTCATGGAGAATCCACCACAGCCTCTGCTGCAAACTCAGCCAATTTAGGTGAGCATAATGATGACTTCAGGACAAAAATAGCTCACTCCCCCCCAAAAAATAGCGCTGTCACTTTTGCAAAGAGCAAAGTCAAGAGCAGAAGACCTGAGTGTGTAGTTAGAATGTGGTGATGTGTGATTAGGCACAGTGACTGACTGACCAATATGCTCTTGTGACTCAGACTTGATGTGGATTAGATAAGGATTTAGAGCTACAGTATAAGTTGGGGGCTAAATAGCCAAGCACGCCGCCCCACCACCACACACACACACACACTCATAAAGTTCTGCTGTGCAGCTAGTGTAGAATTTTGGGAAGCTATCAAATAAAAAGGAAACAGTAGAAAATTTCCCCACTGATAGAATGGTGCTTGACACAGCCTCTAAAAACTAGACCAACCTCCACAGTGCTGCATCAGTGCTGAAAAATAGTGTGGCTGTACCTGCTACAATATCTGGCATCGGAAGAAAAAGGTATCTCTAAGTATATTTCTTTAAATAAGTTAGAACAATCCTGCCCAGCAAGACCCAGAATGAACAGTCAATGGGCTTGTACCATTCAATGTTTTAGACCAGTACAGTTAAAATACATATATATATATAAATATATCATCACCAATGGCTTTGTCTATTTAATGTTACTTCAGTTTGTAATGGATGCATAACCAAACCATAAAGCTCTGTGAGACAGAGTGGACATTTTAGAATATGCTATTTGCATTCTTTCTGGGAATGACAGTAAAATTGCTTCCACCCCATGTTGGCATGCTGAATGATCCATGAACACATCATTTCAGTGATTCTCTGAAATGCACAGGCAACATGCATGGAGATGTGACGCAATTAACAAGCAAACCAGCTCACATTAAGAGGCAGTGCTGTTTCTGGTGACTTCAGTCTGTTTTCGTTACTTATATTGCATCTCTTTATGAGAAAGACAAAGAAAGAAAGGCCTTGCTGTTGTTTCTTTAGGATGATTTTCTTGTGTTCATGGTTAATCTTCCTCTGCTGACTCAGTTTCTAGAAGTTACTTTTTACATTTTACATTTCCTTGGCAAATGTGCACTAATGGACAAACTCATTCGAATCCTTGGCTTGGTGGCTTCTCTCCCACTGCCATCCAGAAATCACTGTGTCCAATAAGATCACTGCTTTCCATGTCTGGCACTTCATTTAGAGCTAAAAGAAAAAACATCTGAACGTGCCTCCGCTCACGAAGGTTGGCAACTGAGGAGCCATGAGATTCACCTCACACACACAAACACACAGCACAGTTGCCATGGTGAGATGTAAAGAGGTGCCATGTTGAAAGGAGGAACGGAACGAGGGACTTGCAGTGGAAACAGTGAATCCAGTGTTGGTGCTCTTTCTCTCTTGTTCTTAAATCAATGGACAAGCCAGTCAGTAAAGTGTTTGTGCCAGCTCCATCACTGGGAAAGAAACTGAGGTGGAATGAACCCGAATTCTTCTCGGTAGGTGAAAGAGACATGCTCTGCCCCGCTCAAACTGATTACAACGGATTCCATTTTTATTTAAAAGGTTCAATTTGCCAATTTGTTCTCTGCGGAGACTTAGATGTTGCATCCTGTTAGCAGCTGGCAGTCTTTCTAGTGATTAGAAGAGCAAAAGGGAGCATGAGGAGATTACAAGAGCCATGATCAAACTGAATGCATGAGCCTCTGCTGAGCTATGTGATTTCTGACTCAGAAATGATTTGCACCTTTAACTGCCGCCCAGCTCTTAACCTCTGGCAAGCACAGAGCATGTCACCATGGTAACTAGTTTTACCTGAGGTCAGTATGATTGGTTAGAGTGCAGACTCCCAGCAGCCTCACCAGCAGGGCACAGAGAGAATAATATAAGAACAGTGCACATGATGTTTAGAGATGCTGCAAATGTATTAACCACCACCACTTTAGTCAGTAATCAGGTGTTGATCAAACATTACTATATTAATATTTTTTTCCATTGTTAATTTTTTTTAACCATCAATCATGCTCTGAGCCTGTTTCTCATTTGTTTCCAACGCCTTCGATTAGCCAATCTGTGGTCTCCACCCATTAACATAAGTGAACTTTAGATTTTCCGACTAAAAATAGCCCACTCCTTTCCCCCCCTCCGTGTGTTTGGGTGTGAAAGATGCTGATAATCTGATCTTCTGTGACATATTATAAGCTTTCTGAGGCTTCGGGGCAGATGGACCTCACAGTATGCAGTCTCTCAGACAGTAGACACTCTTACATCTTTATTTGATCCATTTTGTTTAACATGACCACCAAAGCTTCCCCTCGTACTGTATGATTTGCCTCTCAGTGTATATAGGGCTATTTGATGTATTCTATGGAATATTAGAAAAACAGTTGACAGCTGATAATTTGGTAAAATCCGATTAAAATGGCGGTATGAGACTGCGTCCTTTTGGATATGAAGAAAAGAGATGGTGAATTGGATAGATATACCTTTGAAATCTCCCACCGCCCAAGGTAGTCTTTATAGGCCTAATTAATATTATCACCTGGCCAACTCCTAATTAATCACATATCCCCTGCAACGTGATCTCTGTGGCTGAAATCATGCCGGCATGTAGGCCTATTTGCCGGTCAATATGCCACAGTAACGCCTGGTTACACATCGAGGCCGGCAGATGCAGCGAGCAAGCGAGGCGCGGGGTACGGTGGCTGCGCGTTCCCGCGCATGAACCCTAGCGACCCTCTCCCTGCACGAGCCACCCTGTTGCTGGGCAGCGGCGGCGCTCATTTCTATGCATTTCCAACGTATTTCCACGCCTGTGAGCCACAAAGACACAGATGAAGCAGAGCCAGGTTGTCATGTGAGATTTTCACGTTCGGCTCCCAATCCCGCGGGATGGACAATGAGAAGGCGGAGGAGAGGTGACATGGTTTGCCCGGTCCTCTTGGATGTCTCGAGGAATTCGATGCTTTTAGCGCCATGAACCGGCTTCTTGAAGCCGGACGACTGTGTAGGCTACCTAATCCTGCTTTTGTATGAGATTGGCACCGCGGTCAGTCGCAGCTGAACCGAGTGTCAGATGTCTTTTTGATTATGTGGTCATTGGCTACAGTGATGCTGGCCTACAGTACCACAGCTTATAACACTAAGTGCATTTTAAAATCAGGCCTAATTAGCAACACAGGCGAGAGATTTTTCTTTTCTTTCTCTCCCTTGACACTTTGAATGGGCATGGTATTGGCTAAAGCAAGAGTCGTTATTGATCAATAGCAGCTGAAGAAACAGAAATACCCTACCAGATTGTGCTAATGGAAAATGATTGATTGGCTTTTAATGTAGCCTACTGTGTTTATAGGTAGTATAGAAATGGGGGCAATGTGTGGAATTATTGCCAGAAGCAATGGCTAATCAATGCAATAACCAATCAGTATCCAGAGAATATATTAATGATCAGTGCAATTAATCAGCAACCGTCAATGCGGAAAACAAAAATAATCATCACTCTGCATTGTTAAGTGACAGTTGCCTCTCTTTGCTATATCTCGCCATTTTAATCAAATCCCTTACAATGCAGGTGTGATTTGATGCGCGCACGTGCGCGCCTCTTTACACAAATAGCCACATAGCCTACACGCACGCACAGGGTGGGACAGTGGGCTTACCGTGAGCAGCTAAAGGGATAAGGACCATTGAGATGGTCAGTAGCACCTGCCAGGTTCCCAAACGACTGTCTCTGCGCGCCATAATGTTGCTTATTCCTTTCACAGGGTGATGCAAACTCTGATTCCTTCCCTCGTCTCACCGGTGAGATGGAGGCACAATAATCCCCACAGCAAGTTCAGATCTTCTCAGTTTTCGCCATGCCGCCGTTATCCTCACCAACGCTTGTGTGTGTGACCGGTTTAATGGCACTGGTTCGGTCCCATTGCCCCGGACGGTTGCCCTCTCCTCCACACCTTTAGCGCGCGTGTCACTCGATCTGCGCTTTGGGGTTCGTCGACAGCAGCAGCAGCCCCGCGAGGAGTTGTAGTAGTAATGCGCGCGACCAGCGCAGGGTCTGCAGACGAGATTTTAATGACACAGGTCTGTTGCCGCTTTGCCTGTCTGCCTGCACGCGAGTTGCGCAGCCTTTTCCCTTTGGCTACAGCTGCGCAGAGCGGCAAGACGCGCGCGCGCGCGCAGTGCATTTAGGTGTCAAACTGCCAGCGCACACACCGTAGGATGCTCGCCAGTGTTCAGCCCTAAGTCTATAGCTCGTGTAGAACAGGGATAAATATGGGATTTGCGCAGATTGTTGTCAGTGGACGTCAATATGCTCCATTTTACACCTCAGCCAATGTGTGTGTGAGAACATTATGTGTGTCTCTCGCTGGGTGGTGTTTGTATGTCAGTAGGTTATTGGGCGCATGTCGCCTTTAGCCAACAGAAAGAGGTGTGTGCGAGAGTGTGTGTGTGTTCATGTGCACGTGCCTGGATAATCCTCTTACTGTTATACTGAGATATACTCTAGACAATGGCATCTGCTGCCTAATCACTTCCCCACACATACAAACACACACACAAACAGCCTATGATCAGACTTATAGTCTACCTTTAAACATGCCCATTGCATTTTATTGTTTAATCCTCTAACAAAACATCTAAATCACACAAAACTCCCATTTTCACCCTGCTTTCAAACACTGAGATGACACTATACTTAGCTTTCTCTTTATAACCTGAACAACAAAATGCTGAACAGCAGAAAAGCTGCCAAAACCATGCAATCACTGCTCTTTCACACTTATCCATGCTCCATTGTCTGCATCTCCATATCTGTCACTAACAGCTAACAAAAAGGCCTGCAGAGGACTGGCGACCCGTTTCCTCAACGGGATTATGTTAAATAACTATGAAATAATTAACACCAAATGCACTGCTCCTGGTGAATAAATTACTCTTTCACTCATTACGCAGTGACATTGGAGAGAATTGATCCAGACTCCATGCTGTGTGCAGCGTCCTGCTTTTCCCATCAATTATCCAACAAAAACATCAAAATCCAAAACAAGCCCATACCTCAAATGAAAAGAAGAGTGGGATTTTTTTTTTTTAGAGGGAGCTGGCAGGGTGAGAGAGGGAAGGGACTGTCACAA
The DNA here is from genome assembly GCA_023101725.1 of Atherinomorus stipes. Taxonomy (NCBI): domain Eukaryota; kingdom Metazoa; phylum Chordata; class Actinopteri; order Atheriniformes; family Atherinidae; genus Atherinomorus; species Atherinomorus stipes. The sequence goes on from JALJCO010004382.1 coordinate 562,298, forward strand.
GAGTGGAAGACAGAGAGGGTGTGTGTGATGTGATTCAGAGGATAGAGATGGATGAATGTTGGGGGGGAGCTGGAGAGTGGTGCAGCTTGAGAAACAGAAAAATGTTCACTGATGCACTGCCAAACAGAGCAGAACAAAATTGCTTCCGCATTCGCCTCCCATCCCTGCAAACACACACACATAACACACATATCAACTACCACTAAACACAAGCAGATACATTAAGTTCTCAGTGAATGCATCAATTCCAGTGTTTGGCTTTTTTGCAGGAAGCTATAGACTGGAAAAAAAGTGTTCTCTTGTGCAAGATGAACAGATGGATCTCACTGAGACCCAGAATGGAAGAAAGACACACCTAGATGATGCCAAGCCCGGTGTGTTAATGTGCATGTAGCGCTCAGGCCATTTCAGTTTTTCCATCCTGTTCCCGTGTTGAACGGTGAGGGGCGGACAGGATGTCCAAGGTCCCTGCAGCGCAGACTGTGCATGTAGTTGTGAATGTTGCAACATTCAGTCCATGCAGGCAGAAGACAAAGCTGTATCCACACCCATAAATCCTACAGTATAAATTCAATGTAACAGAGCGGCTTCTCTGATGCAGCAGAATCTCTTCATAGACTAGAGGCTCATTTCTTCATGAAGCATAAACCTTTATCATATTTTTCCAATAAAAACACTCTATGCCACATCTTTAATGTGTACTAGCTTGTCTATCACCGAGGGAAAGCAGGGCCTGTGACATTCATTATAACTGAAAAGCTGAATTTTTCAGATAATCAATCATCTTTTTGCTGTGCTTTCATTTTGCACTTTTACCTGTACAAAAATACTAAAGGATCAATAAATATGATTCGTTTTTACATACAATTATCCTTAACCTTCTTTTTAATTTGACTTTTTGTCAAAGCTGTTTCTATTCAATGGAACATTTCTCTGCTTTTGTGTCTAGAAACATCCTCTAAGAATCAGGAAACGGCCCTCAAAGCACCAGCATCTGTTCTCAAGTGACCTTCAGGGTTTTAGTAGATTCTCAGGGACTTATCTATCACAAACAGCTGCTTCACTCTGTGGCCTGAAATCACTGATAATACACAAGACTGCACCTGGTGTGAGGAAAGCAGTCCGCTGAATAGATAATGAGGGCTGAAGATGCGCTGTCCAGTGACATCCTTCTACTGAGCTCAAGTTCAGGAGTCTGTAATATTTCCTGCCAGGAGTTCTCCTACAGTTATCTTTTTCAAATTAAATCTTTCCCCACTCTATTTTTGCTAAATTGATCAAAAAATGATGCTCAGTGGATGACATCTTGTCCCTCAAATCATGTTCCATCAATATTTTCCTGTCAAAGTGGTTTTATAGTTTAAAAGCCAATGGCATCATGAGGAGTGTAGGAGCACATGGTCACTGGGTCTTCCAAGGTAAAGAATAATCATAAATAACAAAATACACATACCAAGGCTTATTCTCTATGGTCATGCGATTTATTGTGAAATGATGAATGCAAAAATACCATGAATAAATTGAATAAACCGGATGAAAGGGAACTGTGCTGTCACGCTGGAGCTGTGTAACAATGGACAAGTGAGCATGTCTGCAGTAGTGAAGCTAGTCAAAAAGCCTGACATACCACATAGCTTGTGCTGTCTAAAAAAAACTCACACACATGAACACACACACATTACCAACCTTTTCATTTGCAAAGGAACTGAAGTGAGAGTCGGCTCCAACAGTTTCTTATAGGTAAACTGGTGTCATTCTAGTGTTACTTGTTATTGTGACTTGTGAGATTTAACGCATTTATTGACATTTAAAACATAATATTTCAAACATAGAGTAGTTACTTCATTTCACATCTTGAATGTTTTGTGTTAAATTAGTTACTGGAATTTAACAGCAGAAATTATGTTTTTGTGCATTGTGGAAATCAGGGTTGGATTTGTCTGCAAGGCCATTTATCAGGAAAAAAACAGATTTTCCTTTTAGGTTCTCACACCTAAAGCCCCTGAATGCAGCATCTCTGCATGTCTCTGTATGTTCTCCCTGTGCATAAGTGGACTCTCACCAGGTTTTCTGGCTTCATCTCACAGCCCCCAAACATGCAATTTCTACAAGAGGTAGAAATTATTCTTTATATGAAAGAATAACTTTGTACATGCATTCAGTGTCTATGAAAGGTTAAATACAATATTCTCAGAAATAAAGAGAGAAAAAAATTATGCTCAGTCATGTTTGTGACTTATTTTTAGGATAGGTTTCACTCTTAATAAAAAAAAAAAGAAAGAAAAAGAAAGTTTGTTATGTACATGCATGTACGCAACATGCTACACCTAAAACCATGGTTCCATTGAAACCACTTAGCATAAAGAGAAAGTAAAACTTGATCATGACACTCATGTTGAAACAAAAACTTGTTGCTGATACCAGATGGAATGTTTTGCCAACATTACGGCTTCTATGTTGGTTTTTATGCTGATGTAGCCTTGTGCTAAAATGAATTTCAAATTATAACTGATCTTTTAAATGTCCAGTAGAATTTGCATGGTGCCTATAGAGCGAATGTTTTATTTTACACTTACATCACACTTACACAAAAATTTATGATGTAATGTCAACTCAGGAGAACTTATTTGATATGGGAAAAAAATTAAAAATGTGTCAGCGTTTTCAAGCTTTTACAGGCCCACAGACATTAACTAATAATCTAGTGCACTAATTTAAGGGCACACAACCTCTGTTTGGATCGGTGATTCAAACCTTATTTCTGCTCAGCTGAACTCAGATATCCGGAAAATTTAGGAAGGGAGGTTCCAGACAGGATGACAATATAAATAAAACAAAAGTGAAACTGGGAAAATAGAGATACCCGTGGAATGAGAAATCAAGATGACTCTTGAGGCGTAAGGGATTTCTCTTTTATATTTAAGTTTATATCTGTAGAAAGGGCCAGAAATGAAAGAAAAGATGGGGGGTATAGAGATAGAAAATATGACCAAGAATATGGGTCATTATCATTATAGGAAAAACTAGATTATTTATTAATCCAAGACTGAGGGCGCATTCACAAAGCTTTTTTGGATTCGAATCAGAGTTGCTCGGAAAATCCGCTTCGTTTAGGGGAGTTGTGAATGCGCAAACGGACTCTGATCCGGAACAAACCCCAAGAGATCAACCGGACTCGGTCCGCCTGCAAACTAGCGATGTAGAGATTCACCGATCTGAGTCGATGGTCCGACACAGACGTGTGTGGATGCGACTGCACTGGCAGCTTCGGTGTGCATCGGATACAACTGGCGGCTAATTGCGCTACGTATCTGTCATGGTGTGTCTGAATCGGTAAAAACCCCACGGTTACACCGATTATTACATAGTTTGTCTCCGTCACATATATTTCCGAGGCGCCTTAAACATACCGTCACTATCTATTAAGTTTCGTTTTTACAACACGGGTGCAACCGCAGCAAGCAAACAGCGAACACGGAGCGAGGAGGCTGCAGGTGAAGAAGACATGTTTAGCATCTCTGAGGACACAAGTCTAAAGTTTGGTGATACTTTGAAAACTTGACAAGAAATCCGTGGTTTGAAAACAATGTTGCGCTGCTACTGTATAAAAGACATCAGCAGCATGGCGAACATGCGGTGGGCGGCATGGTGTGGATACGCCGCCCACCCCCCTTCCACACCGTCCACAGATGAACACAAACAGTAGGTGAGCAGAAGTAGAACTGGTGAGAAAATGATCTTGTTTTATTCTTTAACAACACTGAGACTTCCTGACAGCATCTCTGTACCAGAGTGAACTGCATCATTTTATGATAGATTTTTTTGTTTGATTTATAGAAAACATTCAAAAACACAAGTATTAAAAACATCCTTCACCATCCTTTGTGTTGAATAGTTTTGAATCGCAGAATCGAATCGAATCAAACCGAATCGTATTGTATAAAGTCAAATCGTTGTCAAATCATTAGTGAATCGCATCGCATCGGCAGGAGGCTTCACTGTATCGTGAATGCATCATATCGCTGGTAGCGTATCGAGATGCATATCGAATCTGCCTCCTTGGTGGGGATTCACATCCCTACTGCAAACGCAGGTCTCAGTCCGATTCAAGTGAACCAAATACAGGAAGTGGACTACAAATTGCATTGGCATTGTGAGTCAAACGTTGGACAACGTGGGTAAACGCCACGACAACAAACACACGTGAGGGACTGCAGTACTTATAAAGATGGCTCGTGGTCAGACGTGGAGTTACGAGGAAGTAAAAGCTTTAATCAATATCTGGTCTGATGAAAGCATATCCAGCTCCTTGTAAAAAATCATGTCGCTTTGTGGAGGAAACAGAAGTTGTGAGAACCTTCTTGTACGTGTGTCTTGTCCTCATCTATGTAAATCCGAAAGCAGCGCCACCTGAGATTCTCATTCTTGGCCTGTTTGGCTCGTTTGGCAATAGTGCAACGTGAACGTGATCTCGGTCCGGAAAACCACCCCCGCCCCCAACCGGATCCGACTCCCCAAACGGACCAAGACTTGCAGAGAATGCGCCCTGAGAATCATAATTTTGAGGTAATCTTTGCTGGAACTTGAATTTTAATTTGTTCTTTATTTCCTCTGCACTTTAGAAAGAAGTTAATTGTTGAAGTGACAAAGGCAGGACTTACTCTTGCAGCGGAGGGTTTGTACATATCAAGCAATGGTCTCATTGTATTGGCATCAGCAACAGTAATTGGAATTGCAGTTTTGTTTCGACTGTGTGGTAAGTACCTCAGCAAACTTGACACTCAGCGGTTCACTCTTAAGTCATTTTGTAGAACAAACATTCAGTTTCAAGTGTCTTAATTGTTATTTGTATTTGGTTTTCAGGGAAAAAAACATATTAAGGGCATATATTGTATTTGATCATCCAACAAACTGCACCAGCAACTCCAAAATCAAGGTATTTCGTTATATTTTTATTTTATTTATTTGAATGATTTGATATTTTTTTAAATGTTATAATCAGAAGAGCCTTTAGAGTCACTTAATAACAAGAATAAAACAGCCATGTCGCAGATAGCTAATTATATTCTGCTTCAGAAAATTTTACTTTTATCATTGCTGTACAGCTGAAGCAAACTGCAACACAAAGTGAGTGTTGCTTTTATAATCGTTAAAAAGGAAATAAAGATTTGGGGAAAAGAAAGTGAATTTCAGCTGTGACTGCACTTTCCTGCAACTTCCCTGCTGTAAGCTTTCCTGTATTAACATGTGAATAATTTTGTCATATAAACACAATCTTACCATAGATTGATTCTTTCTTTCAGCTGCTACAGGAAACAACTATAAGCAGGCAACCTGGCTGTTGCCTGCTTATAGAAAACACTTCTTTGACTATGTTCCTGGGGACAAAGACCATCAAAATAATTACACAGATTAACCTGAATATCACTGCTGTGCTCAAAATAGAAACTACCCTGAATTTACTGTAAGCCTGTCATAAGGAACCAGAAATTACATGCAAAGTACTTATATGCTATATGTAAATACTGTATAAATACCAAAGAGAAATTACAATGCTATTTTCTTGTAATTAATGGTGATAAATAGGCATAAGTTAGTTAAGACCCCGTATCTGTTTAATATCGTATACCACTCCTAACCATTCATCTTCTTCCTTCTATTTTATTTGTGTTGTTTTATTGTTTTGTTTGTTTGTTTTATAAAGGGTCTTTGAGTTTTTAGAAAAGTGCTACAGTATATAAATTTGATTAATTATTCTAATATTGTTGTTTTTAGAAATGACCCAGCTGGTGGAGATTCTCTGGCATAGAGACGAAATAGAAGAAAAAGATGTTTCAATTCTCACCCAGAAGACGTCTTCAGTTAAGAAGCCTTATGGAGGGAGGGAGGGAGGGAGGGAGGGAGGGAGGGATGGATGGATGGATGGATGGATGGATGGATTTAGCATACATTTTTCTAAAATGAATCATGTGACACTCAGGTCTTCATCTATAACCAATTCTTTTTAGGAATAAGACTTGGTTTCAGAGGTTAGATTTGGGTCAGGGTCAGGTTTAGGGATAGATATTCTGTTATGATGGTTAAGGTTTGGGACAAGGGGGCTAAGGGAACTGATTGAGCCATAACAGGCAATATATACCAGATCTTTCTCTTTCTTTTCTCTTTCTTTCTCACTCTCTCTCTCTGTAGGCTTCTTGTGAGAAGACACAAAGGAACCTGCTTTCATGCTGGGCAAAATAGCAGGTCCTCACATTGTAAATGAACCGACTCCATCTTGGATATTTGTAATAAATGGGTCGTGTAAAGGTCAAGTTTGGATAAGAAGTTATTAGATGTAGTGTAAGTCATTTAGAAATGCAAAAGCAAATATAATGTAGCCTAACAGATGGAACCAAAGTCTGCATGGTGTAGCTATAGCTCCTCTCTGCGCTGTCACACCAGACAAACCAGTTTTGTCTCTCAAACACGCAAAAAAATTGAAGAAAAAAAATGAATCTGTTTCAATCTCCACCACTGCTTCAAAAATCTAATTTAGATCTGTGAAAGCCAATTAAGCTTAAATATCAACCCAAAAAGAATGTGAGAAAATACAGAATTGTGAAATTGGGGCCAAAGTAACTTACTTACTTACTTAGTATATGTACAGTATGTATGTAATTATTTACTTACTTACGTACCTCTGTCCTGGGCTGGCAGCCTGTTGTGTGTCTTCCCTGTCATCACTAAAAGTAAAGGAATGATTAAATAGCAGGCCCTGAGTTTTATATGTAAATATAACTTTCATAAAGATGCACTCCGTGTTTGTGGAAGTAATTTCTAATTCTAGTTGTGGACAGGATATAAATTATTTGAAGTGACTGAACTATAAAATTGTCAGTCACCTCAATGCCGATTTAAGTCAATTCAACATGATGTCAGCAAAACTGACAGAAACAAACCAGAAGCCCAGCCGCTCCCTCTGCTGGTGAACCTTCAGGTCTGCTGACTTTGTTACTAATCATGATGACTTTATGTGAAAATGCATCTTTCTGTCTTGGTATGATCGTCATCATAATGTGAGTAAAATATTTGCCTTAATTATGTGGAGTCAGATTTTGAGGTTGTTGAGATAAAAAGCAGGATCTGATAGCATCGATTTTCCCTCTGGAGTGGTCTGTGAAGTCCTCAGATGCAGCATCAGATGCTGAAGGACTTGTTAAAATCAGCGTTGACCAAAGAATCAATTGTTTTAAAAAGGAATTACTTTTGTTTTGTGTAATTAGATTTGAAAACTGGAGGGTTCTTGCCTGTTTTCCTGCATTGTTGCAATTTTTCAATGCTCCTGAAAAAAATTGTAAGTGAACAGTTAGTGAACAGCCTTACATGTGTTTTATATGGACTTGAGTCTGTTTTGATAATCTTGAATTCAATTGTACTTGAATGTGATAAACATATATAAACTGAGGCAAAAACATTGTTAAAATTGCATTTGCTTTTAATCAAATGCAAGTTTTTACTTCTGCCTGCTCCATTTTCAGACAAAATGGTTAATGGTGATCCATTGGATCACCGGGAGCCTACGTCACAACCCGGAATTCATGTGACCGGGAGGGGGTCGGGGGGAAAATACGTTGTGTATGAGAGGGGGTGATGGACTATGAGCCTCAAACGCTTTTGCCTCTTTTTATTTTTTTTTCGCCGGTCTGTTTTGAAATATTATAGAAATGACGTCCAGTTATACTGAAAGTCTCCTGCCGCGCTGAAGATACGAAGCTAAACAGTTCTGTTGGCTGTGTGTTGCTGCTGCTGGTGCGCCCGTCATACAGCTGTGTGTTTTGTAGTGTTTTGGTTTATAGGTGCCCGGGTTTTGTTTTTGGTTTTTAGAATGGTGGTTTTTTTGTGTTTAGGGTTTCTTTGTAGTTATTCCGGGTTTGTTGTCTGGTTTGCGTGTGTTTTGCTGCAATGCCTTTCTGCGCTTTGTTTTTTTTGTGGGAAATTGTGGAGTTTGGATGACGTGGTTAGTCCTGAGGAGACAGGAAAGCGGGCGGCGCTGTGTCTGTCACCTGTTTTGGTGTTTTTTGGAAGCTCAGGGTTTAAAAGTGAGACCACATTTGTTTTTAGACAAAGTGTGGAAATTTGTTGTGTTTCATGGTTTCAGCGTGACTGCAGTTGGTTGTGAGCTGCCATTGATGTTGTTCGGGCTTTTTTGTTGTTTTGGGACTGGACACTTTTGCGGTAGTTGTTTTGGAGCAGCACAGCGGGCTTCGGTTTCAGTAGAATAAACGAAGTTGACGAGTAATGAAGAGTTGTTAGTGGCTCTGCAACGAAGCGATGTTTTCACCTGTCCTCCGGAGGACGAATTTGGCGAAAATTCGGATGTTCGCGGTGATCCATAGGAGAGAAATATAAGGGCACTGGGAGAAGAGAGAGGAAACGTAGACAGATCTTCCTGTCTAGTTATTTTATTGATGCTATTTAGCTGTTTGTGGCTTTTTTTTTCTTTTTTTTAAAAATGTTTTGTCTGTTTATTTGTTCATCTTTCTTTTTTTCTTTCTTGATTCACTTTATCTTTTATCCAAATTTCCTTTATATTTTTATGATTACGTTTGGAATGAATACTTAAAAAAAAAAAAATCAAGAAATTTCATCTTGTTCATAATGTTTTCTAAGAGAATTCTTCTTTAAATGTTAACATCTTGAAAATGTACTTGTATTTCTTTGAACTGAAATAAATTATTTGCTAATTGGTGCTTTTGCTCTTGCTTTTAGCTGTGAACTAAAATGACTTTGACACTCTTGTGGTTGTCATCATTTTCTTAAATGTGATAAAGTAACTGTTAATCTTCAACAGCTGTGTAGTCTAAACTAATTAATAATTATTTATGAGTGGCCCTACCACCATGTTGAGCTCACCAAATATCACTACGAGTTGGCAGCAGCACATTTGAACTGCCAACTGGCTCATTGTTCAAAGCGCTGGAAACAGAAAACCAAGCAGACAGGATTTTACCGTGCGAAAAATCATTGTGTCTTCTGAGACATTCGCTGAGCATTCACCTGGAATGTTTTTCAGTAACCAGCAGCTTCCTGGATGCTTTCAAACTGGACTGACCTGATCCACACAAAGTTCCCAAATATGTTCTCACTTTAATATTTACAGAGAATGGGTGGTAGCTATGCAACACGGTCTTATGTCACCTCATGAGCTTCATTTCATTGTCAGTGGGAAAGTTTCATCTCAGCTTTGTTTCAAAAGTAATTAACTAAATCCTGGATTCATTTCTGATCATTTTAATGTGTGGATATTATAAAAAATAATATATAAACAGAATAAAAAGCAAAATGAATATATGTCTCATGTTCATGTCAAAAAGGTTTTGAAATGAAATGAAATGAAATGAAAATGAAATGAAATGAAATGAAATGAAATGAAATGAAATGAAATGAAAAATACTTTATTTATCCCCGAAGAGAAATTCAGTATTGTAAAAGCTCACTTTTTTTTTTTTTTTTTTTTATAAATAAACAAAAGGTCAGTTAGTCTTGTTCTTTAGGGGTTTTTATATCTGATTGTGCATTTAGTTATGTTTGTTTTGACATTCCAGAGCCCTTGCCAGTTGTTTGTAATGAGGCTCTTTTAGAAAATATCAGTGACGTACTTGAGGTTCACTGAGCGTTGACACTGGAAACATCCCATCTTCCTAGCGATGTTGCAATATTCCTGATAATTTGATTCATGGCACCAACATGGAGTGCCGTTTTAACTGCAGAGAGTAGCTAGGAGTGTTTTGTTTTTCTCTCTCTGCAGAAATATAGCCTCAGTCTTGCATTCACTCATGCTTAGAACTCCTAAGCTTTCAGTACCAACATAATACTAATGAATGTGCACTTTCTCTAGGAGATGATTTTCATTCATGTCCCCAGTTCTCCTTAGAAAAGGTCAAATCAACAGGAGATGAGAGGTTTCACAACAGTGAGAGGTTTAGTCAATGTAAAAGTGATGTAAATCATAAAACATCAAGACAAATGATTACATGCAGTATACATCAGTGTGGTAGACATACATTTTTACTATCATAAAACACCAAATGAAGAAAGATCTTTTGGAAATACATCATTCCATACTTAACTGGCTTTGGATAAGAGCAAAACATCTCTAAATGTTGTTGCACACCCAGTTTCTTTTTAGACTGAGTGCAACAGAGTAGAAAACAGTTTTTCCTTTCAATAGAAACTGATTCTCCATACAAAGTTTTTTATTTTTTCATTTTTCTCTAAACGAGCAGTAATTCATTGTTGACTAAGCTCTGAAGAATAGAGATTAAATTAAACTGCTTTGTATTGTAAGGGTCAACAAGTACCTCAACATTCCCACAGGGTCCTTTTAAAGATTAGTCCAGCCCTCAGAGTTTCCAAAGAAAGTTATGAAATATAGATCAAAAGGGTGTGCAGCTCAGTTTCAGATTCCCACGTATTCACCATAGCTACTGTTTTCTAGTTTTCAGCAGAAAGATAACTAATGAAGTGTTTTATGCTTTACGCTGGCAAACTTAAATCCAACATGAAGACTTCACATGTGGAAAGTAGGGCTGTCAAAAGATTAGTCCTAAATTAATCCCATTGTCAAGCAAGAGATGAATTTATTTTTTCAAACAGAAAATACATTATCTTTTGTTTTACAGCTTGAAGGCTAGAACCAAGCCACAAATCTGCAAGAAGTCCAGGACTCAGACCTGAATTTCAGCTTCACGTTAAAAGCAGACTACACAGTTGTGAAGTCAGCCTGTGAGGAGCGTATCAGCAGCATTCTGGACTAAACTGCTGGCATCTAAAGGACTTTAGGGGGACATGTAAGGACAGGGTTTCAGTAGTCTAGTCTACTAAAGATAAATGCGGAATTCCTGGTGAGACACCTTTAATCCTAAATATGTTCTAGAAGTGATAAAAACAATGTGATTAATCAGGATTTTTTTTTTTTTTTGACAGCCCTAGTGGAAAGTCTTCTTAATTGTCACTCACTCTGACCTTCATGTAAGGTGTGTAGCAGTCTGACATTGTGGCCATGATTGTTACAGTCTCACCTTTGTGAGTGAGACTGGGACCTTTAGCTTTGCCTCTTACAAACGTTGTGTTTGTGTTTTTGGACATCTCCTGAAACAGCTGTTTATTGCACTCTGTGCTGGTGCTGAACACCCCCAGCGCATATTCAACTGACTTCCTGTTGAGGTCAAATGGTACTTTGTACATAATGGCAATCTTATAATCAGACTCCTGAGAAGCATTGTTTAGGAGCTCGAAAGTGAAGATCCCAACAGAACCTGCAGCTGCGTTGGGAAGTTTTGCGAACAATGCTTCTCCCGCTGCAGACGGTGGGATGAGTGGTGGAAAAGGAATGAGGCAGCGTCCACTCTCGGTGTGCACACTGTAGATTTAAATGCATATTCATCAGGACTCATTTAATAATACAAAAAAAGTAACCTTTAAAAAATGAGAACTTACCAGGGTTTATGAAGAGTGTAGTTGGAACAGGCATTTTCAATGTGGACAGAACATCTACGATCTGTTGGAAGAACATTTGCAATGCTTTTGCCAATTGACAACCCTCCATCTAGAACGTCTTTCCCCATTGACACAGCATCTCCAGGTTCCATCTCTCCAGTGTACCTGCTCAAACATCAAACAGAATTTTCTTTTTGCATATTCAACTGCTTTACTTTCCATAATTTAAGTGTTATTTGATTCCAGACTTGCAAGTTTCTGGACTGGCAAAAACTAAACGAAAAAAAAAAACAAAACAAAACAAAACAAGTGGAAACACAGTTGCTCAATAATTTAAGACATCTTTTTAAAAATGACACCACAGACAAGCTCTTGCATAGATAACTGAAGTACAGTGCTGCAGGCTTGGCAAAGTTTCTGTGAAAGGAACTAGAAAAAAAAAGCAACTAACACCTCAGAGAGAGTCAACCAATACTGAGGATGCCAAGGAAAAAAGAAAGCCTTTAATTTAAATGTAGCCACACACTAACAGAAGTCTGCTAAACACTGGACCATCATAATGAATGTGCAGACCTTACAGAGGTGAGACTTATGATCGAAGGATTTTTTCATGAAAAGGATGTCTGTACATTACATTTCAATTGCCACCACAAATGCAAGTAAATACTATTCAATACTGTGCAGTTGGAAGTGTATTTTTTTTTTTTAGCTCAACTGAAAATTCTGTTTTTGTAGCCCCGACTGCAATGTCTCTGATCTCCATGGTAACTGGTTTCTCGGACTTTACAACCCAACAGCACTTCAAAAACAGCTTGAAAAAGCAACTAAACATGCTCTTAATATAAATAGGTTAGATGTGCATCATACACATAGTTCTAAACAACGCATGGAAAAAATGATTTGTACAACCATCATAATAATGGTTGTATCACCATTATACTACCAAATAGAAACTGTCGTAGATGACATGCATGCACTTTTTAATCCCACTGTTAGTTTCTCTCAAGTTAATGCACAACTTTATTTATTTATTTATTTTTTGTCCAAAGCAATATTAATTTCTGCAACTGTTATCAAAACAACTTATAAGCAGTCACACTGAGAGAATCAGCTGGTCAAGGTTCATAGTAAAAGGTTTTTCCACAATATGTGGACCTACCTGGTTTATCCTGCGTGGGCTAATCAACTCAGAGGGAAGTCTGTTGACAAGTGGAGGTTGCCTTCTTACAAAGGCAGAGGAAGCAGGTACTCACTAGTGAAACCTGTTCATCCTGGAAAGTCAGATTTAATTCACACACACTGAATATAAAGACTTAATGTTCAAAATAACTTGCCTGGTAAACACAGATGCAATTTTTCTTGATCTGATTGTGTTTGAACAATCGTGTGATTTTTTTTTTTTGCTACTGTTTGGTCAAATAAGAATAATGATGTGAAGTCCTCCAATCCCCCTGGGACTCACGTCATCTGCTCACAAACTGCAGGCATTCACGTGATGTCACATTCACCTCACTAGTTTTGAGCTACACAAAGTGGTGGTCTACCTAACTCGTAAACCACAGCATGTTTGAATTAAAATCTCTTCAGTCAGAGGGACGGAAGTTATCATTTACGGGGAAACATGAAATTCAAAATGCACTCGGTGAGAACAACTAGAAGGAGTTTTTGTGTATCTGTATGTGGAGTGAAACTGTGGAACAGCTTGGAGGACAAACACAAGCAATCTCCTAATATATTATGTTTAAATCATTATATTAAATATAGTCTTTGGTATGTATGAAAATGGAGGGTGATGATTACTTCTTATTAGCTATAATTATTGCTGTAGTGATTGTTGATGTTATTACTATTACTATTATGATTATTGTTAGTGGTATTATTATTATCATCATTGTTATTATTATTGTTGTTATTATTATTATTATTATTAATAATAATAATAATAATAATAATAATGATAAGACTGGCAGTGGTATGGTGAGGATGGTAATTAATGGTGTTAATGGTAATAATTATTCTGTAATTATTGGTATTTGTTTTTGGTATTATTGATCATATGTAATAACATTTTTATTATTGCTATTTTAATGATTATTGATAGTGATGATACTGTTTGTTTTTTTTCTTACAACTGGTGTTGCTCGATATAATTATTGTTATTGGTATATTTGATTTTATTATATAGTAATTTTATTCAGTGTTGTTTTGTTTTATGCGGCGAAGGGGAGGGAATAATAAGCACCGGCTTCTTCCCACTCCTTTTCAACAAAGACATCTTTTTTTCTTTTTTTCTCTTTAGTAGTACTTCTTTTTTTTTTGGTTTCTTGTTGTTTTTAAATGTTTTCTTCTATGTTCAAATAAAGAATCAATCAATCAATCAATCAATGTTCTCGATGGCTAGAAATTCTTACATTTATGTAGTTTTTAGTTGTTTCAACTGTTAAATCATGAACGGGTCAAGTTACTTCAGGGCTCCTCAGGAACTCATCAGCAGCAAATCTCATCAGTTATGGGCTTTTACTGATCTTTGAGTAAGATAATAGTCATGAAACATAATCTTAACCACTTTTTAACATATTTCTGGGAAAGTTTAAACACACTTTGATTTTCACAGGATTCTCTATCAGTTTCAGCAGTTATTAAAAAGAGAAACAAACACTGTTGAGAAAAAACTACATCAGAAAAATGTGCTCAAAGTAGTTGTTGATATATTTGTTGTGACATTAGATTTTATATCAGCACATCAGGGTATAAATTAGGGATGGGCATATCGATACCTTTGAGTCGATACTTCGATACCAGCTAGACAAAATATCGGAATCGATACTTTTTTGAGTCTCGCAATGCCACTGCACAGATACAAAACATGCAATTTGTTTCTACTTCTGAGAGTTTTAGGCAATGAAATGATGAAAGCAGCCACATGATGGTGGTAGCTATCTGTTGCTACTGTCAGTGATGATGATGTTTAGTTGTCTTTCAGTGGTTTAATGCAGGTTATTGAACATTATGTTTTGATAAATTTGTAATATAACTATTACATTTTCTATTTTAACATTTTCCACTTAATAAATTTTATTTTTTAGTTAGTATACATTATGTGATTTGATCATTGAAAGATACTTTTAATCTTTTTTTGTTTAATTTCATCATCACTATAATTTATTATTGTTTTAAAAGCATTTCTTTTCAGTACTTCTGTTCTCAGATTTAACTTATATCTAATATTGCCCTTGCATTCGAAATATTAATGCAAAATGTACAATCATGTGATTTTCGTTTAAAGGACAAAAAGTATCGGTATCTATGAAAAAGTGCCATAAACTACTGGTATTGCATCGACATGAAAAAGTTCGGTATCGCCCATCCTTAGTATAAATAGCTCATGGAGTGGCTCAGTTAGGCTAATTCAACTTTTGCATTTACAACTTCCAGGTTCCCATTCTGGATACTGAACCCTTCAAAAGGATCTGAAGATAACTGTGCGGGTTTAGGGAAGGGATAACAATATAACAAAGCAACTTACACCTTGTACAGTGACAGATCTTCGTCACATGATCAGTTTTCCCTTTAAATTTAGAAGACATCTGAACCAAAATTTCCAGAAATTTGACCAATAAATCTGATTTCTGACCAGTTGATCCATTCCGGTCATGTAGTAAACAACAGAAACTGAGTCTACTGAAATGATTTCATGATCCAAATTCTTAACCTGGTTGCTACTTATGTACTATAAAGAAGGTACACGGAAGTGATCAAGAGCGTCAGTCGAACCCCAAACAGTGAAAAAGTACTTATAGATGATTGAGGTTTATCATGTTTTGTGGCAGTTTTTGGAAAGCTCCCTGGCTTCACAAAAGCTCCTAAATTCAATCAAATTTAACATTTGTGGATTCAAGTTCTTCTGATTTGTCTCAAGATATCACTCTTTGATACATACAGTATATCAATAATTTCCTTCACTTACCCAGCCTCAAACGATTACTTGCATAATTCAAACCATTATGCTCATGCATTTACTTTAAAACAAGCCATCAACATGACTGATGTAAATTCGGCTTCATATAATGCAACTTGGCAGCCAAATGCCCCCCCCCCCCCAAGAAAATCAGCAATAGAAATACATTCACAAACAGCTAAACAAAAACAGGACAGAAGAACATCGAGTTTAGTATAAAAAAACTTTTAATGAGTTGAGCTAAGATTTCTCAACTCTTGACATGAGATCACAAATAATTCACAGATAAAAGGCAAACCGAGCCACTGACCAAATAAACATCAACTGTGTTTATATTTTGTGAAGCTTTCCATCTAAGATGTAGCTGCTAAAATATGACAGGCTTCAGTTTTTAATAAGTTGTTCTTGAACCTTTCAGTGGGGCATTTGTCCTGGTGGAAAGCAGACTGTTTTTTTTTCTTTTCTTTTGTATCCTATTTTCTGGTCTGTTCAGCTGTGACTGGAGGATGGAGGACCGGTTTGAGCTGGTGCTATCCCATCAGGCTGTGAGGATGGATCTGAGGAAGGACAGTCAAAAACTCGTTTCAGCACACATTCAGAATCAAACCAACATAGCAACAGTTAATCAAATCTGTGTTAATGGGTAGAAATACCCACACATGCCATTGGGAGCTCCAGGGTGCCGAGTAGCCATCGTTTGGGTGTTTCCTCCACCAGGCATCATCCTGTTAGGCATGGACTGGCCTGAAGAAGAGAGGACGAAAATGTGATGTCAGAGCAACACGTGTAGAGGATTAAATAATAATATATATAATAAAGGCTGAGTGGAAGGGAATACACTGCACTGTGAGGTTTTGTCAGATAAATCAAACGATTAACTGGATTGTGTTTGATCTCTCGGGAATGCGTGCAGACCTGAATGCTGCATGGTGAAACCAGCCTGCCCCTGCTGCTCCCTCTGCTGGCGGACCTTCATCTCCACCTGCTTCAGTTGCTCAGTGTGGAAAGTCTGTCTTTCTGACAAGAGCTGTTGCCGCTGCTGTTCCAACTGAAAGATCACACATTCACATCCGAAGTATCATTACTAATAGCTACAGCTTTTAAGCAAAGTCATGAAAAGAAGCAGGAATTTGGGATTTCAAGTCACATTAAAGCAGAACTCAGTAACTTCAGCTTGGGGCTCCCCCTACTGGTTTCACTGTTGTAAAGGTCGCAACTTCCCCTTCACCCCACAGCACACAGACGTCTTTATACGTGCCATAGATTATATTTTTCACTGGTGTTGGCGGGTAGCAGGTAAGCATACGAACTTTTGTTTACTTTTTGTGGACATGACAAGTGACTACTGAGCCTATTCAGCTGTGAGGCTCGGTGCTGCTTCATCCGGTGCCCAGGCAGCGCAAGCTACGTGAACCGGATCTTCAGTCTGGTATGGCAAAGAGTTGGTTTTGAGAGCCAGGAGCCGGTGTTTAGGTGGTGGGAAGCTAAAGAACCGGTTTTTAATCTGGTTTCTGTTTCGAACCAGCACTGGAAGCAGCCCGGTGGATAGGGGACCTGAGTGCTGTACAGCAGTTTCTGTTATCGCAAGATTCGGGTCGGGTCGGCCACAGAGAGAGTTGCAAGAGCCACTTACAGGTCAGAGACACCGGGGGGAGGAGGGGAAACATCAAATCGCTCCATAAACACTTTGTTTAGCCCCACAGGGATTCTGAAAAGCATTTATTGAGGTGAAAAAGTTACTGAGTTCTGTTTTAAATAAGCACTGAGGCAAGCAGATGGACCTCATGTTCACTTACCGCCTCCTTTTCTCGATCCATGATGGTCTCCAGCTCTTCAAAGTGTCTGAGCTTGATTTCCAACTTTTTCATCTGTGTCTCTACCAGTAGAGCCACCAGGGACTTGATTTTCCTCTCTTCCACTGCGGCTAAGTGCTAAAAAAAAACAAAACAAAAAGAAGATAATTGGGTTTAAAGCGCGACACCACAGGCAAATAGGATAAAAAAAATTTAACTAACTGGTATCACCATGAAACTTTCCTGGTTTATTTCTCACATTAGGAGTATCATTTTTTGTATTGCAAGTTTTCTGAAATTTTATGTTTAAATACGCAAATGAGGTGTTATATAGCCAAAAATGTGCTAATTTGCATACATTTCTAGGAAAAAAAATTGAAACACAGGATTAAACCAGGTTCAAAGTTTCTTCTGAATTTTGTTAACATATTAAAGCCAAAAGATTTTACAGAGGGGATTTTGGATATCTCTATAGATCATTTCACAATTTAGAATATACTGTCAACAACCAGAAAAAAAAACTAATTTTTTGGCATATTTTGGGATGAAATGTTCTATAAATCAGGCTGTGAATGAGAGATAAAAAAAGATGATGAAAACAGGGGGGTTTGCCTGTAGTGTCTCCTCTTAAGAAAAACAAAACAAAAAAACCCCAAAAAACCCAGCATCAAGTTAAAAATGGAAAACACTTGAAGAAAAATGTCCCATTAAACTTTAGTACAGCTCAGAATTTTCTGTTTCATAATCGGGAATAAAGGCATTGGAAATGGTGGAAGATGACCCCCCCTTCCCCCCGTGTGTACTTTTAATTTCCAACTCCTGCCTGTTGCTGAAAGACTGGAAAATCGCTGCCATAACATTTATCCAAGTCTATCATCCGACTGATTTTTCTTTATTCTGCCTATCTTGTGTAAAAATACAGTGCTCGAATCGTCTCCACGCCTTTGCCCGCCAGTTCTGGTTGCTAGGAGATCCAAAGCGTAACACAAACTATCATCTATTTAAACTGACAAGCATTTCTTGCCTCATGTGACAGGACATTTTTTTTAAGTAGGAGGGCAGATCTTACCTTGGCTTTTGTTGCAGCTGAGGCCAGAGCAGCTGCTGCTGCCGTGGCAACGCTGCCTTCCACCAGATCCTGCTCCATCACTCTCCTCCCGTCATCTCCGTCCCCCTCCCTTCGGCCTATGCTGTCATCATCGTCTCCCCTTCCTAGAACACAGATGTCGTATAATCAGTTGTGCTCACATGCAATGCATTTTTTACAAATCTACACCAACTCTCACCATCTCCCTCCTCAGCAAGTATATTTTCTCCATGTTCTCTTTTGACTCCATCTCCTTCCACTTTTGAAATCCCAGGTTCCATCTTGACCCCATCCACCCTCACAGGAACCTGAAACACATCCAAATACACACATTAACAATTACTCACACACTGTAAATCACAAAATGCAAACACAAACCACTTTCTAAATGGAACACTACCGGATGGGGATTGGAGTCCAGTTTTTCTGAGTCCATCGCATCTATAAGACAGAAAGAAGTTAATACAACAAGCAACAAAAAGCGTGTAAATTTTGTTTATTTATGTGTGTATTTATCCAGTCTTGCCTGTTTTTTCTGATTGGCTGGATGAGTCAGAGACTTTATCCCCTGATTCTTCCTGCACTTTAGAGAATTCCTCTAAAGACAGAAAACAGTCAGCTGCATGCGTGTGATGCTGCATCACAGCCATTT